>OX419583.1:13294825-13894825 GCA_948473455.1 Teleiodes luculella
TGAAAGGCGTACATTACAAGAAAAATGTGGTTCTTATGTTAGAAGTAGAAGTTGATTTACCACAGTTTGCTTTAATTGAAAATGTTTATGTTATACTAATTAATAATCATGAGAACGAAGAGAAGGTTATATTTGATTGTTCTTTATTTGAGACTATAAGTTTTAATGAAAAAAAACACTGCTTTGAGGTAAAGCATACAAATAAAAGTATTTTTTATTTGCAGGAAAATTTAATTAATTATGCCTGTCATACTTTAACCATAAAAGCGCAAAATGTAAGTTATATAACTTTAACGTTACCAATTTAAAAATATTTTGTTCAGATTCATAATGTCCATTGTGTGTCACAAAGTGTGCCCTTTTTCAAAATGTCCCAGCCTAGATTATTTCTTTGTGTGTCACTACTTTAAGTTTGTTTTCTTGGTATTTTCCAAAATATATTTTATCGAGTTGGATATCTCTAAGCATTTTCTTATCAGGTAAATATAAAAGATAATTGTTTAATACGTATTTTTAAAATACATGCATCAAAATATTAAGGGGCATATTACATTATCAAATATTTGATCAAATATACGATCATATATTTGATATATTACATGTAAATGATCATTTATTTATTTTATTTTATTTATTTATTTTACACTTAATACACAAAAAAACTGTATCATTACAGGAGGATCCCAAGCCGATATATATTTGATCATTTAAATATGATATAATTATATTTACATGTATCATATCAAATATATGATCATATATTTGATGAAATATTTGATAATGTAATATGCCCCTAAGACTGATCTGTCAAGTCAAAGATATGCATAAAAAGAAACTAAAGGTAAGAAGAAATCTAGGCAGGGGTTATTTTGGGAAAAGGTCATTTTGGGGGAGAGATATTTTGGGAAAGGAAGAGTGAGAGATTTGTTATTCCGTCAATAATTCTTAAATTTTATTACGAAAATAAAACCACAAACTTTTATCATAAAATAAATGATTATATATTTGATCATTTACATGTAATAGATCAAATATATGATCATATATTTGATCAAACATTTGATAATGTAATATGGCCCGTAATATTTTGATGCATGTATATTAAAAAATACGTATTAAATAATTATTTGTTATATTTACCTTACCTTAAGTTTCTTTTTACATTTTTTAAAAATATATGATCATATATTTTATGATCATATTCAAATGATCAAATATTTGATAATGTAATATGCCCCTAAGACTGATCTGTCAAGTCAAAGATATACATAAAAAGAAACTTAAGGTAAGAAGAAATCTAGGCAGGTATTAAGGTAGGCAGGGGTTATTTTGGGCAAAGGTCATTTTGGGTGAGAGATATTTTGGGAAAGGAAGAGTGAGAGATTTGTTATTCCGTCAATAATAGGCTATTTGACTGGTTTTTAAAATATATTTTTTATTATTCAGTAGAGTTTGTGGATCCCAGTAATAGTTGTATTTTTAATTCTGGTACATATTTCCTGAAAAATATCAAAATAAAAATTCAATATTTAAGTAGCGCGCCAAAACGCTACTTTGACAATATGGCGTCGCAATGGCATCGGTGACGTCACTAGCCAGTACTACTACTACAAGTTGCTTAAGTAGAAAACGATGTTTACTGGCTAGTGACATATGTCCTATACCCGACCAAACAGGAGCGTTTTGAGTCACGTGACAAACGCCAAAAAAAATACATTTTTATTTACGGATTTTTACATAAATTAATTATTATTTTCAACTTCTCATAGTAAATATCCATTTTTAAACTTACATTACATACTGATTACAGTAATTACCACTTTATTTTTCGCATTGTCAAATAGCCTATTATTAAATTTTATTATGAAAATCAAAAATTTTATCATGAAAATAAAACCACAAACTTTTAAAATTGTGTTTTATTTAAAAAATATATTGATCATACATACCTACCTTTATAATACTTAAACAAAATTGATGTTCTTACGTGATTTCAGGAGGTGGACCCGAAGAGTAAATTTTTATGTCGTGCAAATAACTTTGCTTATTGCTTCTTCTTAATATGTAAATTAAATAATGATATATATTTTCTACAAATGGTAAATAAATATAGCATGGCGTAAAAGGTTTTTCTCTACTGCAATTGGGTCTTTAAAAATATGTACACTTAGTTACCATGTTGTTAAGGAAAAGTTAAAATCTGTCAGTTTAGTTACGAATATCACCTACATTTAAAATTCGTGACGACATTGATAGCTAACTTTTTCTTAACAACATGGTAACTATGTACCTACATATTTTTAAAGAAAAAATCACGTAATATATAACGTAAAGCCAAAAAAAAAATATTGCTGTAATTACTAGAAAATATAGTAAACTAGACAATATTAAATTCTATTCTATAGTAAACTCAACCATTTGGCGTGATAATGGCCAATGACATGTAGGTAGTAAACACAAAATCACGTAATATATAACGTAAAGCCAAAAAATAATAATGCTGTAATTACTAGAAAATATAGTAAACTAGACAATATTAAAGTCTTTCTATAGTAAACTCAACCATTTGGCGTGATAATGGCCAATTACATATAGGTAGTAAACACAAAATAGATAGTAAAGTGTAAAATAATATTATGGTTTGATAAAAACTACTTGGTAATATTTGCATTAAATTTGTTAATAGTCACTATAATAATCTAGTCACTACTGAAAATCTGGTTATCTCCAAAATAAAGCATGGTGTTACGAACGATACCAACTCCGTTATAATTAAAATAAAAAGTTTGTAATGAAAACAAATTGGTGTTTGTGCACTATACATACATTTTAATTATGTGTACCAGCATTATGATTAACTGTGCTAGATATTCCAGTAAGCTATTACCAGATTCTTTAAGTGAAGTCGACAAAAGTGTTAGCTGTCGTATATATTACACGACAATCTAGTCAAGTTAACAATATTCTGCTTACCTAAACTAGAATTTTCTCTCCGTGAACTTACGCGATGAGTTGCATATTTTATACGATTACTAGCGACCCGCCCCGGCTCCGCACGGGAAAATGGTTATTGTGGCTTATCCTTAAGTATATTACGCATGTATTATACATATAAACCTTCCTCTTGAATCACTCTATCTATTAAAAAAAACCGCATCAAAATCCGTTGCGTAGTTTTAAAGATTTAAGCGCACAAAGGGACATAGGGACATAGGGACATAGGGACGGAGAAAGCGACTTTGTTTTATAATATGTAGTGATAGTGATAGTGATGACCTACCTACTACCATCACGTAAAACGGATTTTAACCAATATTAAATGAAGAGGATACCTTTAACCCGCGGCGTGTTTTTAATTAAAACATAAATTATGCGGCGGATATTCAATTTTGCGATAAGCCTACGATAATTAATTAAAACTGATAAAATATACTTCGGCAATATTAACGCTTTTAAGTCAAAATTTGTATAACAAATAATTGTGTTAAAATGTTCTAATATTGTAGACTTACCAGTTTCGTTTTAGCTCTGATATCATTGTTTCTAAAGTATTCAATAAGTGAGCTTGTATACCACAAAAATAAGATTTGATTTAGTAAAAATCAAGCTGATTATCCATATAGGTATCTACTGTACCTACAAGCCTTCCTGCCTGTTAGGGAAAAGAGCTTGTATTTTTAAGTATACGTATATATATATTATGATGACATGACATCATGTTCAATACATAATACTTGTAATCATGAGTCACTATGATAAAGTTCAAGTACAACAACTAGATGAGTAGGTATTGAGTACTATTTAATGACTTACATAAGAATCTTGACCGAGTCAAAAGGAATTTTCACAGAAGTCGTACTTGACGTACCTACCGCTTTGATACGAACTCGTAAAGAATCTGAGAGAAATGAGAGAAGAGAACGTACTGAGTATTTATAAAAGGGAGAAAGAAAACCAAATTCTATATCAAAAAATCCTTTTAGAAATAATTTGTTTGTAATTTTATGGCAGAGTTGAAACAAGGAAATGTAGACGATACAAGAGCCGTAGGATAGAAGTTATTTATTAGGTTAATATTAGGACAAATAGTAGTTGGTCCATAAAACCTAGTCAACTAAATATATTACGCTAACTTGATATACCACTTTTGCAGAAACAAATCAAAACGAAGCACCCGGAGCTTGTTTTCAGGCGCTTATTTCAATAACCTACAATTAACATAATATTATACGATGTACATTGTGTAGTCAATATGACAAAATATAAGGTGAGTTGGTTTGATTGAGTCTGATTTACGACGCAATGAATATCAAATTGTACCTATGTGAATGTGAAACCAGCGCCCAGGTCGCAGATACTGTCTCGAAATTGTGTCGCAGCCACAAATCGTTTTCGCCTCACCGCAGTGGATTTTACTCAGACCAAGATCTGTATTAAAATGGACTTTATGTTCAAAAGATGTGCACTTATCTAGGAAATGCATTTTAAATTTAAAGTTTAAGTGTATGATAGTAATAGAACTACTGTACTAGCGTACATACTCGTATATAATACCTTGATGGTAGTATTAGAGTATCTTAATGAAAAAGTTTAATAAATTATGAAAACGAATTTCGATTTTGATAGAATTTGAATATCTAAATGAGTTATATTAAATTAAATAGTAATGATTGAATTGATTCTTCATCCTTATCGGAAGTATAAGAACACAAAAAAGTAGCGGGCGAATAATCTGTTCAACTCTTTCCTAAATTCCATTCAAATGATTCTAAAATAACATCAACGAGAGTATTGGGAGGAACACAATTTATAAAGCCATCAACTTAAAGCAGGTAGCACGATGAAATATTATTCAGGTCACACCTCCACACGCTATTACTACAAGAAAGGTCCTATGGGACACTGAAAATCAAACTGTAACATATTGCATTAAAACTAGCGACGCGAAATAAACCCAAACTGTCAAAGTTCGTAGAAAAGTAGTAAACAACATGTGTGGGCAAACGTCGACTGCTGTACGGATTGCAATACACCCAAGTTGACATGTGAACATATGTTCGGGGTGAACAAACTTTGCTATAAGCGTCCCCTGAAGTCCGTTCAGCTGATGTAAACATCACTTGTTCGCTTAACCAGGCAAAAGGGTTGACACATAAATGGGCTAAACGAGTATATATAGACGTAGGTAACCTATCACATTTTCGAAAAACTGAAAACCGAATTTCAATATTCCGTAAACGATTCATACATTTTTCAATTTCCATTGTATGACTTGACATATTTTTAAATCACCACAATAACACTTTACAGAATTATTCTTTTTCCGCACAACGTTATTCCGTTTTACGATTAATCTTTTTTACTAAATACCGTAATCTCACTTGGTCTTTTTTTAAACGCTAGAATTTTTTTTGTTGTGTTGTTTTTATTATTCCGAAGTAACAATTATCATTATTTTTAATTACGACACAATGTTTTTGGAGTTCGGGGCACCCCGACATCTGTCGGTTAGGTTAGAAGGGTATGGCGGGCGTGGTGGGCGAGCAAAGCGAGCCCACCTCGCCCGCCATACCCTTCTGTTAGGTTTGACATGTATGCATGCCTGCTTGTGCTTGGTTGCATGCTTGCTTGCTTGCTTGCTTGCTTGCTTGCATGCTTGCTTGCTTGCATGCTTGCTAGATTGCTTGCTTGCATGCATGCTTGCTTGCTTGCTTGCATGCATGCTTAATGGAGTACAGAATGTAAAATGGAGAAATTAAATTTGACCTTGCAATATAATGGTTCAATTGAGCTATCGCACATGTAAAAAAATGGTTAACGTTGTCATGGATTTTTGGTATACTGGTAAATAGTTTAGCGGAAATTTGAAACATCGGTGAACAAGTAAAAAGGTAAATTAAAACGCGGAAACATGATACAATGGAAAATGTTATTTCGGATAATAAATAAATTTTCTAACTGATAAATGTCAAAAAGTTAGCGGAATAACAATATTCGGAACAAAAAATATCGGAAATACAATAGGTAACCATAGACGTAAAATGGAGCAATGGCTTTCTAGTGGCTGATTCTCTGCCAGTGAATGGTGTGACAGTTAAGATTCTTAACGACTTGAAAAACAAGGGGGTTCACGATTCGATCTATACGTATGTAGTTTTTAAAGGTTCGTCTGCATTTTTTTCAATTTATTATTTAATTGGTTTCTTCGCCTGTGCGATTACACATCGTTCTTATTTTATATTCGTTCATTTTATTTTTTTATTCTCACTAAATACATCTAGGGAAATAAGAAATTCGATTGTTATACTGCTCAGAATATGTTTTAGTTAAATTCAAAAATAACCTACAAGAACGACATCAAATTGCATTAATATTTAATAAATGCCGGGTGTAACCGCAACCCTAGCATCCAGCATAGGCAAACGGGCCATAAGCGGCAAATCCGTTCCTCAAAGACATATGGGTACGATTCTGAATACGAGTTTACGTCAACGATATATTATTAATCATAAAGATTTTCATGACGAAATTAAATAATTAAGATTGTGATATCTATCTGAAATGCAAAATTACAAAATTTTGAGGCGGCCGGTTAAAGCTCGTTAAGTCCGATTTGGATTGGGAATCCAGTTCTCATAAAATTGTATACATCAATCTTTTAAAGTGTGTACAACAAGTCAGGTTTGTTGTGGGGTGGTTGATCAACTTTTTCGATTATCCAATTACGTAGTTGTATATTGTCTGCAAACTAAACTACCTATAAACATCGCACCAAAACATTTTGATGTGCCTATTATGGCAACAACTTCGTTTACTCACTTCGTATACTTTTTTTCCTAAATTTTATTTAGTTTAAGATGGAATCGAGGTTATTTATGTATGCTAAAATGGCGCCATCGCCCCACGTACATTGGCATAATCGATGTGACTACCACATCGGCTTTCAAGTGTGTGTGCTAGTTGCTTTGTCACATTGTAACCGAGAAAGATTAATGTGATTGTCTGGCAATCAATACAGATTTATGTATAATGTGTTATGATATATTTGACTTTGCGACATTGCTTCGAGTTTTAAAGTTATTATCTTATGTTTAGTATTAGCACTTCTAAATAAATAATATGGTTTACGTCTCCCGCAGAAGCGTAGCGTGCCTTGGTATAAGAATTTGTTTGGGGCCTTTAGGAAGGATAAAAATTTCTCACAAAAGAAAAAAACATAAAAGAAATATTTTATTCATCAGAAAGAAATTGCTTTTTTTTACTATTGTCATTTGTGAAATAAAAAAAAATTTGAACTTTTCATTAATTTTTGCTTACGCACACTGGGGGCCCCCGTGGCTCGGGGGCCCCGTATAATTGATACGGCAGATAATACGGCCATATTATGGCGGTAGCTACGCTCTTGGTCTCCCGGCCCTTTGGCCCTCGTCAAAAGCGAAATCTTCTTCGCTAATCATTGCGCACCGCTTTCCTCCCACCCTACCCTACTTAACCTATAGGTACCATCAGATGTAATTTTTTATTTCACTTGGAACACAGGTAACTCAATCGGAACCATTTGAGAAGACAAAACCGCATGTCGTGTCGAGTCGAAAGCGTCAATCGCATGTCGAGCGACGGCCACTGTCACCGTCACCCGATATCTCGTCACCGGCACTTCATAACTGTCGAAGTCTTGTTTTTGACAAACCGAGACTTCGTTGATTTTTCTTTCGTTTTTCATCTGTGTCGTTGACAGGAAAACGGAAAACGTTTTGTGAAGTTATAGTGACGTTCGCATTTTGTAACTTTATTTTTTGATTCACCCTAGCATAGTACGCTGTTGTTAACAGATTGGCTAGTTTTCTATAGGCCTATCCTATTAGAACAGCGACGGCTAGATTGTTGTCATCATAGATTGAATGGCTAATATAATATATCTCGTTACTTATAGTGTAGGTTTTAGAGTCAACCTATATCACCGTTCTGGGAACGCACTATAATAAATATTTACAACTAAATTTCATTTTTCTATCTGTGTCAAAGATTTTACTTACTAGCCAGGAATCGCTGCCAACTATCGGTTTATCGAAAAGTATTGCATACATTCATAAAATTATTTGTACGTAGAAAAAAATATAATCGTTAATTTTCAATGACAATACTGAGGTGGAACGTACACTGTCATATCATAACTAATTTAAAGAACGTGCATGTATTTTTATTAATTTGAAGCATGATTTATAAAAACGACGTTACGTTATAAAAATATCACAACACAAGTGGTAAAGTTCTAAAATTAAAATATATAAGATAAGAGTTTCCCTATCAGCCATTGGCAAAAAGTACCAAGCGATAGACATTTTCCTGAATCTGAATGAACGCGTTAGTTTTATGCCATCAAAAACACAACTTGTAAAAAAACCAAGTCTCGCAATTCAGTTCTTCTACCGTAAAAAGTTGTGAGATCCATGTAATACCAAGTCGGTTAATTTATTCAGTCCCTACTTAAGGGTCCTTCTGTCTTAAGTTGTTACGTAATTAGCTAAACTAACAACATCAGTAATCAATCATATTAATATTTAAAATCTTTTATGTTTTAAATAAATAGACTGACTTGGCCATCGCATGAAAACACAATGTATCTCACAAGTAATACATATTGTATTAAATTAACTGTTTAGTGCGATTGCCAAGTCAATCTATTTATTTAAAACATAAAAGATTTTAAATATTAATATGATTGATTACTGATGTTGTTAGTTTAGCTAATTACGTAACAACTTAAGACAGAAGGACCCTTAAGTAGGGACTGAATAAATTAACCGACTTGGTATTACATGGATCTCACAACTTTTTACGGTAGAAGAACTGAATTGCGAGACTTGGTTTTTTTACAAGTTGTGTTTTTGATGGCATCTCATTTCTTTTTGTAGGTAGTATTCCTCTTTTTCTTTTCGGGTACTGCACTCGGGGACTGCCGCGGTAAAGCTATTGCATAGCATTTTTTATCAACTTATGCAATTATAATTACACAACAACAACCATAACAACAACAACAACAACAAACTCAACTCCAACTCCACCTCCAACACTCCAACTCCAACACCCCAACACCCCAACCCCAACACCAACCCCAACCCCAACACCTGAACACCCCAACACCCCACCCCAACCCCAACCCCAACCCCAACCCCAACTCCAACCCCAACCCCAACCCCAACCCCAACCCCAACACCAACTCCAACTCAACTCAACTCCAATTCCAACTCAACTCTACTCAACTTATCAACTTTATTTTATTTATGCAGTATTTTTTTTCCTTTGTTTTTTTTTTCTCAAAGTTATTTAGGTACTTATCTACACCTATTTATTCCATTAATACAGGTACACTGATTCGATAACTGCAAACGTAACTTTGTAATTCTATATTTACCCCCAGATTTATATGGGATTACAAAGTTATCTAGCAGATGATGTATCTAAAAAATTAGGCCGAAATTGCAAAATATTTTAGTTTTCCCTTGGTTTATATACTAAACACTAATTTCATTCTAAATTTGAAGCTTCTATGTCTGCTAGAAGTGCCTTAGAGTTTTGATGATCGGTCAGTCAGTCAGTGAGTGAGTGAGTGACAAAATTAAGAAACTTTGACTAGTTATAATTCATAAACTACAGGTTCTAATTGATTGAAATTTGAAATGTACCGTATTTATACAATGCCTGATTGGTTACTGAAAACTCAGGCTTCTAGTTTTATCCACAACGAAGTTATAGGGGGGTCGAAAATGGCCTGAACTGCTTCGAGAAAAGTATGGTACGGCCGTGCCGCTTTTTTGCTCGACTTGGCGGGGGCACTGCCGTGCCCCCAGATCCTTTTTAGTGATAGCGCCTGAGAACTTTGAAGAACGGTTGCGAGACGAGATCGTGTCAGAGATAAAAGTTTAGCTTTAGACTTTATTACCTTTGCTCAAGATGGGAATTTACATTAATATCATTTGCGATGCTGAAGACTAATGTTACATTAATTGAGAATAAACAAAATATGCTGTTAGGAATAAGTATATTATGTGGGGACAATTCTGTGATTTCACACACGGCTATCTGACCCCAAACTAGGCAGAGCCTGTACTAAAAATATAAGTATCTAGGTCTAATAATAGCTTGTTTCTATCCTTTTTAGATTTATAGCCTAAAGCCACGTTGATTTAGGTAGGCGTGGAGATGGTGGTAGATAACCCGGTTGTGTCGCCTTACTAATTTTAAGAAAATAATAAATCCAAATAGCATTTTTGTAACTCCTACTTATAAAATAGCCTATAACAATCCTATGCTGGACTGGTTATCTAGATTTGGTAACGATTAGTTTTGAAAGCGACTGAATGGAGATACCTCATGATATTTGAGCAGAAGCGTAGCGTGCCTTGGCGGGGCCCTGTATAAAAATTTGTTTGGGGGCCCTTAGGTAGGGTAAAGATTTCTACAAAAGTAAAAAAAAATGGTGAACGTTTCCCTGACCACCACATAAGAGATACATGCATGTTTGATATACCAGATTTTCGAGCATAATTTCAGCTATCATAGTGCCAAATTCCAGAATTAGAGACAAAACTCGAACGACGCTATGGTCTAAAACCAGTGCGTTAGCTGGAGCACATCCCGCCAGTCGACACAAGCAAGATCTTCGAAACTACTTCGAATATTCACAAGTATTAAAGCTCTAGATTTAGAGACGAATTGCAGCCATCCATCTCCAAAAAATCTACTTCTGTAAATCTGATACATATCTCTTATGTGGTGGCCAGGGAAACTAGCACTAAAAATGCATAAAATTAAGAAATATTTATTTATCATAATTAGCAATTTCTTTAGATAGATAGATTATAATCTACTTCTGTCATTTGTAAAATAGAATCAAAATTGGGAAGTTTTTATTAATTTTTGCTTACACGCACTTTGGGGGCCCCCGTGACCCGGGAGCCCCGTATAATTGATACGGCTGATACGGCGGTAGCTACGCCCCTGTATTTGAGCTACTAAACTTTGAGTAGTCGAGAAATCAGCAGGCGTATTGAACAGAAGACAGGTGTATGGCGGAACCGTTAGAAACACGTAACGAATACAAATTAGTAGTTTACTTCGAAATGGCGGTAGCACAAACGTATAGCCGCTGTTAAGCTGCGTTTCCACCAAAGATTGGCGAGAATGCGTAGCGAGAAATATGTTTATTAAGAACGTAATAGGATCATTTAGTTCGCCTCGGTCAGCGCAGCGATTTTTTTGGTTCTTACAAACACATTCTTCGCTACATTTTCTATATAAACTTTTAAAAAATACGAAGACGTTTAAAAACACAAACCATACAAGAAAAAAATTAACAGACACCGCCCCCAAGCAACCCTCCAAAAAGTACATTTTTAAAAGCGTAAAATCCAGGAAACGATGAAATCGTTTGTTACGAAATCCCCTAGTATAATTACGTAGTATAAGTACTAGGGGATTTGGTATAAGACCGGTTAACAAACTGCGGTACTTTAATAGATTATAGCATTGATATACAATAAACATAGATACACAAACGCCGCTCAAAAAACGGCACCGGCAAAGGAAGGCCATAATCTAACGTGTGGCCTTGGGTGGCCTTGCTTCTGCCTCAGTCGCTTAATGGCCGCGCACCGGCGCAAACGTCTGACTATTCATCTAGAATATTCGATACTATAGTGGCCAGCACATGCGGTTGGACACTCGCACTACGAAATTCACACCTACCGCTACGGAATACGCTCTCAAGGTCATAAAGTCCAGCCGCATGGGCTGGCTACTGTACATAATTTCTGCTAAAACGCCATCTAATGTCAAATAGAAATACTTCTTACAAAGAAAATACAGGACCGTATTAGGACAACAATAAAATTAACGCGGGTGATAGATAAAGCTTTTTGAAACTGATAATAATAGTAATATAGTAGGTATGTAAACCGTTTTAGTATGTAAACCAATGGTAATTCAAATGAAAAACGTTTTTTTAATCATACAGCATGTTAGTTTTTTAAAGATTTCACATTCAATTTGCATGAGCCCAAATACGGCCGATTTATTATTACAATCACGTCGTGTGGCCCTTAGTAGTTAGCCTTCCTCAGGTCCTTAGTCCTTTAGTGACGCAAAAAACATTATTTTCTTATTTTGATATCTAAACCTTAAGTGACGCTACTTTGTAAGAATGATTGGCATTTGAACATGGTAAAAATGGAAATGGAAAAATATATAATGGAAAAATAAATAATAATTTCAGCTAATATACCATAGATCAAAGATCAACTGAAGCGCGACTTTCTCCCATCTCTCTGGCTAGATCAACTGATCAAAGAAAAAATATTAAAAAAAAACTAGTAATAGACAGGCACAAAAACGTTAAATATAATATAGAAATACAAAAAGTCTGTTGTTTGGTTTCAGATAAAGTAATGCTGCCAAAATAAATAATAACCTGCTCTATTATTATTTTAATTGTAAAACTTCAATCTTTACTTAAATATAAAAGCCTTGACCAGAAAAAAAAAGGCCTGCGATGGGGGCGGGCGACCATTTCTCAACCACTTATGGTTTAGATATCAAAATAAGAAATGTTTTTTGCGTCACTAAAGGCCTAAGGACCTGAGGAAGGCTGACTACTAAGGGCCACACGACGTGATTGTAATGATTTATTTCGCCATCTAGTGAAGAATTGCAAAACTTTTTCCGATTACAGATCAGGTGAACTTCAATAGGTTGCCTTTAAAATTCAACTACTCGCTACTAGAGGGCTGGCATGCAAAAAACACTCGCTTGTGTGGCAAAATCATACTTTATTGTAATGTGCTAGAGTACATATTGATATAATTTATTATTCAAATTATGTTCTTTCATTACTGGAAACCGTACATGTTGATATCTTTAGCGGAAGAAGGTGATTTGTCAGTAATTTGCACAAATAGATTTGTTCAATATTATCTAAGCATTAAAGTCTAAATTGAAAATTTAGTCAACAACTTAAAGGCTATTTTGCACATAGTTTCAACGGTACAATATCTGTATAGGCATGTATATGTCGATAGTTGACGCGGTGCCGTGTTTCGCGTTAGATTTTGTATGAGATCGTGTATCTATGTTTATTGTATATCAATGGATTATAGGTACTATATTAACAAAGCTACTTAATTAGGAAATATTTTACCACGTCACATTTCCGGGCTTTGTTTAAGCTATATTCACCAACGAAAAATTATTTTCTAGAAAAATATTTAGTAATTTTTGTAACGAGAAAATGCCCAGCCAGATAGGCAATAAAATGAGTATGTACTTAATCATGATGAAATGTTGCAATTGGTCACACAGTACACAATATACTCGTAGTGTCACATGCTACGTAATTTAGCAAACGTTTTCCTTTCAACCAGGATGATGATAATTTTATTGAAATTTATCATGGTTAGAGGACTATATCAGCATATTATGGAATCCATCCATTTCAGTTTCTCGTGTCCTTTATGTTCAGTCAACTGCACTACACACCGTTTCTGATGTGAAGTACTGGGCAAAAAAACCTGACCCCTTGACCATTAACTCGAAGAAGACAAACCAATAACACGCTTTTATTAGGTCGACCTGTATGTAACTAACTAACTATGTAATGTAATCTAAGGTAACTAATTTAACCATCTTCCAAAGGTCGTAGCGCAAAGCGTAATGAAAATTGGCAGCTGTATGTAGTTCTGATGACAATACGAGTACAATAATATCGAACTGATCTGATCATGGAGTCGGAAGATATGACGGTTTTCTCCAAATAATAGGTACCTACATTTTTTGTCAATCATTTTGTTTCTGTGCTCAAAAAATATTTTCTACTATTTAGTTCATTAAAGCGTGTTTTTTCAGTTTTTATTCGTATTATAATAGATCAGATTGTGTGGCACCTCAGTAAGAAATGTGTAATTCGCCAAAACGCTTAGTAATCAAGGCCAACTTGGCAGAGGCCAGTAACTGCTGAGATTATTAAACACGACAAACTTAGCCTAGTGCTAGCAGAGTTGGCACACGGATCATGTATAAAGCAGTCTGCACACACACAAGGTATTGGCATTGGTACCTATTGGTTTCTAATAGTTGGGAAACCCAAGAGGGGATTTTGGGATTTAATCCAGTGCGGCAGATTAACATAAGCGGCGATACCTTGAACCCTGTTAAGTACTGAAACTGTATTACGAGGCCTTAATTAATAAGCAATCGCGTTTTTTGATGATTTGCTATGAGCTTGGTTACTTCCAATACGTCAGGTTTTTGACTTTTGAGTAGGAGCATTTTTGGGATGAAATCAAGGAGTACCAACAATTACTATGTGAAAAGCCCTTTTGTCGATATTTACCAACAAGCATGACAACCGTCGTATTTGCACTATGAATACTGATTATGTATGCATAGAACAGACATGCGGGAGGCGTGCAAACAATACTTGCTGAGATATAGAAGTATTTGAACCATTGAAGCTTTGAACCATTAAATTGCTTACAAATTTATGGTTCAAAGCCGCGTATGCATCGTTTCGACTAGTACAAATAATGATGAGTGATGGATGTGCCGTAAAATCTAAGGTCTAAATTTGTACGAAAATACAACCTATGTGCCAGTCCTTACGAGTTATATCTGCAAATAATGAAACTGGCACTTAGACCCTTCAGATTTACAACCCTTTAATTTACAAGCACTGGTCAGAAAGGTTGATTTTTTAATTGAGTCTTCTTCTTCGAGTCAATGTTCAAGAGGTCAGATATTTTTTGCCCAGCACTCCGCAATAGAAACGGCGCAATCCGTCGCCACTGATAGATCCTCCTTGGACCTTGGGGCATATGGTTGGACATAAAGGGCAAGAGGGAAGGTGCGCCATGGTCTGCCTGCGGGCTCCACATTCGCAGCTTGTGTGGGATTGGTCAATGAAGCCCCAGCCCCAGTCATCTTAACATCGAGTTGATATTGAGTTGACATCTAGAGATATATTGTTCATCTTGTTTTTTTGAAATGTCCTGGTTCCCAAGGACAATCTTTTGCTACACCGAAGATTCGAATATATAAATTATATCTAAACCTCAAATGTAAGGTAAACTTAAACATTAGTGTTAAATGTTACCTCACAACGTGTAGGCATGAAATGTCATTGTAACCACGTTGCCTACGTAAAACCTGACTCAGCGCATTTGACTACATTTTGGATGCACCATTCTAGTCATTCTATGTATGTAGGTACTTAGAATAGAACGTACGTACCTACCTAAATATTAATGTTGCCATTAGTTTTGCTTTATAGTTTTCACTGAAATATTACTGATGCCTGTTTGTTTAATAATCAGTATTAGCCTAATAATAATAATTAATAATAGCCTAATTACCTACATTACACATTTTTTTATTTGTATTATTATGTTTTTGTGAGAAGTAAATAAATTAAAACTTCACATATATTTTTAAGTCTTAACCTGAGCGCTTTGTAGGTTATGTAGATAGACAAAATGCTTTATTGGTTGATGATGGTTTTAGAATATAACTAAGATATTGTCAAATATTGATTCCGACTTGTCCCCAGAGTAAATTTGGCTTAAAAAGCGCATCCGGCTAGTTCAAGTAACTGTATCAAGTTGGTAGGGTTGGTTTGATCCAGGGGTTGGCAATTAAAATTCATGTCACGGGTCGACCTACAGATGCTCCCTTGAGGAAACGTAATCCAGGTACTTTGAAGCAGAAGGTGCAGGATGTGTTGGTAATATTAAATTATCTTTTAGTTAAGTGGAGAGGTAGGTTTAGATATGTTATTTCAGCGGATACTACAGTGAAAGCCGTATACCTTCAGTGTAGAGGCTGTCAGCTATATAAATACAAGCATTTCGTCTTGCTGCTTCGCTCAATAAGTTAGGTATATTTCCGCACAATAAAAAGATTTTTCCTATTTTTATTGCCTATTATTAATTATTACAAATATAAGTATGAGCAAAAAACACGTTTACTTTTTGAGCATGACACATTGATTAAAATTATTTTACGAAAGAAGGACAAACAAACACACTTTCACATTAATATTATTAGGACCAGGCTACTATGTAATTACAGAAGCTAATCAGGCATTACTTACATCAATAAATCGCCAACTAACTGGAACCATTCCACACCATCGGATCCGCGATCCAGCTGATGTTTATCTAGCGACACGCACACATAACCTGCAACAATAGAAACCACATAGTTTAGTACAAAACTCCATAATATTACACACACTCACACTACTGACTGTATTCAATTCGCGGCATTTGGGCCGTGTTGCTCTCGGCTCAGAAATGGACCAGCTGTCGTAAGAGGGAGCCAAAGGAACATAGGCAATGAGCAGCAGTGTTAACTGCGATCCCCAACCCTACCAAGCGTGGGGATTATGGCAATATATCTAGTCCTAGAGAAGCCTCAGTCCAGTAGTGGAATGTTGTAAGCTGTAGTACCTTGTAGTAGTACTGAATTCAAATTAGTAGTTGTTCTGAACAGGTCATACATATTATGTCCCTACCGAAGGGCTCGAGCCTACCTACACTGATTAGTAGTAGTACTACAGAATAAATAATAGTACTAGGTAGTAGGTACTGAATTAAAATTCGTCCAAACTAATCGGGGTGTTTGGAAGTCCACTACTTTAGAATTATTTTTAGAGCGACTAATTTGGACCTATTCGCTGTTAATGCTTATTTAACATTGCATGTAATGGAAAATCTCCTTGACCCTTATACGAATGCGAAGGTCAAAGATTTGATTATTTGTTCAATCAAATACGGCCAAGCTGAAACATTTCAAATATGACGTATGTACGTTGGCGAGACAGAACTACACTAGTTCAATAATATTTCAACTACTTATAAATAGTTGGGTATTGTACGGTACAAGGCACATGATGGCATATTATATATTCCTTTTCTACGCCTAATCGCGCCTACAACTTGCTCAAAGATTAAACATAATATTATTAGTATGCCAACAACAACACGTCTCTCTCGTGCTAAAATTCTTTCTAATCAATCAATTTCAGTAACAGGCGCGAGGAACTTTGTTTTACACAAGACGTTCCTCAGTTTAAATTAACTTTGGTTAACAACTTTAATTAAGTTCTTGTTTATAAAACATTTTGTTAATTGTTTCAAGTATTTAGGCGACAATTGGAGGCTGTAGTCAAATTATAAATGCTATATACTAAAAATTATATAAATCAACAAACTGCCGTTCGTTGTGTGACTTGTGTGGTCATGACGGGCTAGATTATGATTTGTCGGAGAGGGACTGGACAAGAATTGGTCCCAAATACCACTACGACTCATTGGCTAAATTCCTGACTGACAGTTTATAGTCGGCCCTTATTAGCTTAATAACCTATTAGCCTCTCTAGACCAACAGTTTTGAAGAAGTTGAAGGTCATGACAGGATTCAGAGTTCGAGAGGCAAGGTTGTGCCCAATACCCGACTATTTTTTCTTGTTGACATAAGCATCTCACTCACAGAGAATTTGGACCCCACATTGAATCAGGGACCAGAGTGAACACTAGCCCAGAACGTGTATGTCTCTTTTACCGTAAAGTCAAATAAAAGTAGTCATATGTAGTATACAGAGCGCGCAGCGCGGGCGCTTGGTGGGGTCAGTCGACTGCCAACCCCAACAGAGTGCGGACGTGCGAGTGTGCTTGTGGTGATTAATTGTGTCTATCTTTGTATAATACGGAGTATTTTACAAATTGGCGACGAAGGAAAAACGTAAGTACTTATATATTAGTACACAGTTTTGAAAAAGGAAATAGGAAAATAAGCGAACTATTGAATAAACAAGCGGTTAAGTTTAAATAATTGAGACCGACAATTGACGTGATCATGTATAAATTGTTGTTATTTTATTATAAACTAACACTTGTATTAGTCCCTATTATGTACCTTTGTATAGTATGATTTAATACTTAATCATGTGCAATGCTTAAACATTTACTTTATTTTGTTGCAAAGTTGATTCCGTAGTGTTACTGTTGCTTTATTTGTGCTGAAGTAACTTGGTTTAATCGATAAGTAATGTAAACAAAGGTTACTTTGAAATGCATAACAAAAAAGTATTCTGAATGAGATGTAATGGAAAAAAAGTAATCATTACGCAATGAATTTTAGACTTACGTATAAATACCTGTTAAATATTGTCTATGATGCATTGACATGACATGATAATAGTAGAAAAGATAAAAGATAATAGCACGGTATTATATTCAATTGCTTCTTTCCTTATTTCTTTGTTTACAAACCGGTCGATTGGATGGACCGTAATTTATTGTAATCAGAAATTTTACATTGGTTTAGTGGCAATTGTGTTTTAGAAATTATGTTGATAGAAGGTCAATAAGATAGACCGTAAAGTTGAAAAGTCAATATGATAGACCATGTACTGTTAATGACTAACCAATAGCTTTCACTGTGGTAGTAAAACACTCGCCTTTCGTTGCGAAGGTCCCGGGTTCGATTCCCGGTGGACACTAACTTTAGATAATATACTTATTCATTATTGGCAATAAGCACCTTAAGTTGAGTGTGGGTCTTGGCTACTATTTATTTACATAGTAGTTACTTGAGTCACGACGGTGACTTTGTAGTTTAAAGCTGTAACACCAGGATTAGTGAGGTTGGTCATTGACGATAAAAGAAGGAACATAATTTTTAAAGGGTCAATAAGAAAGACCAAGTCAATATGAGAGACGGGTATATGTTTAATGGTAAGTTGAATACGAGTATGAGTGAGTCAATATGAAAGGCCGATGAGTTGAATATTATGAGTGAGTCAATATGAAAGGCTGATGAGTTGAATATGAGTGAGTCAATATGAAAGACTGAGTAGCTCAAAAGAAACTAAGGGTGTTCAGAGTCAATAAGAAAGACTAACGTGAGATGTTATTATCTTATAGTCAATTAGAAAGACTACGTATTGTTGCAGGTAATGGCTCAAATAACATCTACGTTGCCCAGTCTTGAGCATTTTCAATGCGAAGGTGATCCGATCTCAGTCGGAGTTAGGTGGGAAAAATGGAGAAGAGCCTTAGAAATATATTTTTTAGCGGCAAATATTGAGTCCGACACAAAAAAACGAGCTACTCTCCTACACATTGGTGGACTTGCGCTACAAGAGATCTATTACAACCTACCAGGAGCCCATGTCGATAAAACCGATGATATTAATGTCTATGACGTTGCAATAGAGAAGCTAAACGATTATTTCTCCCCTAAACAAAGTCGATATTATGAAAGATACGTGTTCAGACTGATGAAACAAGAGGAAGGGGAAAGATTTGAAACCTTCTTAGTGAAGCTGCGAAACCAGGCAGATAAATGCAAATTTACCAACAAGGAAGAACATTTGATCGACCAAATTGTCGAAAAAGGTCGTAGTGCGGAATTAAGAAAGAAAATCTTGGCAGGAGGGGATAGCATCAGCTTACAACAAGTGATCACTATTGCCACTACATTGGAAACTGTCAATAGACAACTAGAACAGTTTGAGAAACCAGGCGCGAGTAAGACAGTTGAAACAAACCTAATCGACATTAACAAATTAGACAGCAAAAAGTTCCAAACGTCTCACAGTTTAGGAAAAACATGTTACAGATGCGGTAGTAATAAACATCTGTCTTTTGATAACGGGTGTCCAGCAAAAGAAAAAAAATGTTTAAAATGTGGACTAATCGGACATTTCAAAGATTATTGTAAAACTAAACTGCAGAAGAGAAAAATAGATTCAAGGAAAGAAGATGGAGCTGATAAAAGGAAGAAACAAAAATTTACAAAGAAACAACAGAATACTGATGAAGTAGATTACATCTTTCACCTGGACGATGATTCGGTCATAAATTGTAAAGTTGGGGATATAAATATAGAAATGCTGATTGACTCGGGTAGTAAATGCAATATTATTACAGATAAAACATGGGAGTATTTGAAAGAACACAAAGTCAAAGTGACAAATCAGATAAAAAATCCGGAAAAGATACTATTACCGTATGGTAGTCAAAAGCCTCTAGATATTCTAGGTTCATTTGAAGCAAGCATAGCCATTGATGGTGGGTCTTGCCAAATGGCCACATTTTATGTTAAACGCAACGGGACACGGAATCTTCTAGGGAAGAAAACCGCTATGGATCTTAATGTACTCAGAATTGGTATCACGGTGAATAACGTCAGCACCTTCCCTAAATTCAAGGATGTGACTATCCAGATCCCCATCAACAAGGAAATTAAGCCTGTTGTTCAACCATACAGAAGAATCCCTATACCATTAGAGGAGAAGGTGAATATGAAACTTACCGAACTTCAAGATGCTGACATCATTGAAGAAGTCAATGGGCCCTCACCATGGGTGTCTCCTATGGTGCCAGTTCTTAAAGAAAATGGGGAGGTCAGGATATGCATTGACATGAGGAGAGCAAATGAGGCTATAATGAGAGAAAACCATCCGCTTCCAACAATGGATGAATTACTACCAAATTTTCGGCAAGCGAGATACTTTTCCCGGCTGGATATAAAAAATGCATTTCACCAATTAGAAATCGATGAAAGTTGCAGATACATAACAACCTTCAGCACCAGTAAAGGTTTATACCGCTATAAAAGGTTGATGTTTGGTGTGTCTTGTGCACCTGAAATGTTTCAGAAAGTGCTAGAAAAAATGTTGCTGGGATGTGAGGGCACTGCAAATTTCATCGATGACATTGTTGTTTACGGGTGTGATGAACGCGAGCATGACGAACGGCTCGATAAAGTGTTACAGGTGCTAAAGGATAATAATGTCCTTTTAAACGAAAATAAATGCACCTATAAAACTAGGAAAATTGAATTTCTCGGGCACGAGCTAACCGAAAAAGGAATACGACCCCTTGACAAATATATTGAAGCGATTCGTTCAACAAGGAAACCTACCAGCGTTGAAGAAATACAGAGTTTTCTGGGACTAACTAATTACGTCGGAAATGGATACCGAACTTGGCAACACTCACGGAACCATTGAGACAGATAGTACGTTTAAAGTTAAACAAATTGACGAGTATTCAAAAATATTGAACGACTGCGCAAGATAGAGCGTTTGAAAGCTTGAAGAAACGATTATTAAATATACCTACATTGGGTTACTATAATCCAGCTGATAGAACTCAGGTAATTGCCGATGCGTCTCCAGTAGGATTGGGAGCAGTTCTGGTACAAATCGATGGCAATGGTCCCCGTGTGATAGCTTTTGGTAACAAAAGCCTCACTGACTGTGAAAAAAGGTACTGCCAGACGGAGAAGGAGGCTTTAGCTCTCGTGTGGGCAGTAGAGCATTTCAAAATATATCTGTTTGGCAAAGAGTTCGAGCTCATCAGTGATCACAAACCTTTGGAAATTATTTTTGGACCTAGATCAAAGCCCTGTGCACGCATTGAACGCTGGGTTCTGCGCTTGCAGGCTTACAAATATAAAATTGTCTATCGTCCAGGCAAAGAGAACATTGCAGATCCCATTTCTCGACTTTGCCAGTCTAATGCTCCAACTCCTTTTGACAATGAAAACTATATTAATTCCATCGTGGAATATAGTAGACCAGTTGCGGTACCACTACATGAAATTGAGGAAGCATCTGCCAAAGACGAAGAAATACTGGCATTAAGGAACGGAATCTACGAGAACAAATGGGATGAATTAACGAGTGGTTATAAAGCCTTCCAGTGTGAAATCTGTTTTCAAGGGAGTATAGCTCTTCGAGGAGGCAAACTAATAATCCCCAAAGTTCTTAGACAAAGAGTAATTGAAGCTGCTCATCAAGGACATCCCGGCATTGTCGCCATGAAGACTCGCCTCAGAACAAAAGTCTGGTGGCCAAAGATCGATAAAGAAGCCGAAAATCGAGTTAAGGCATGTAAAGGGTGCACACTTGTATCAGCACCTAATCCACCACATCCAACGAAAAGGCGTGATCTTCCTATTGAACCCTGGATTGACGTTGCGATCGACTTTTTAGGACCCCTTCCGTCGAATGATTATTTGCTCGTACTGGTCGATTATTATAGTCGTTATGAAGAGATCAAGATCATGCGATCTACCACGGCTTCGGAAACAATCAAAGTGCTTAAAGAAATATTTTCTCGTTTGGGATACCCTGCGACATTGACGTGCGATAATGGCAGCCAGTTTACTAGCGAGACCTTTAAGGAATTTTGTAAAGAGTGTGGTATTATAATATATAATACAATTCCTTACTGGCCTCAGATGAATGGCGAGGTTGAGCGCCAGAACAGGAGTATCCTCAAACGACTTAAAATTAGTCAAGCGGAGAGACGAAATTGGAAGGACGACCTTTTGGAGTATCTTATTATGTATAATAGTACTCCTCATACTACAACTGGAAAGACTCCTGCTGAACTCTTCTTTCGAAGGCAATTTCGGGACAAAATACCCTCTTCAATGGACATCGGATATAAAACGGTAGATTCAGATGTCAGAGACAAGGATAAAGAAAAGAAAGAGAAAGGAAAAGATTATACAGACAGGAAGAGAAGAGCCATGGATAGTAACTTGGAAATTGGGGAAAAGGTTTATGTCAAAAACATGCAGAAGGAAAACAAGTTGACATCCAACTTTGACCCGACTACTCATACTGTGACAGACGTTAACGGCGGAGACATTCTAGTGAGGAATGATTCGACGGGAAAGGAATATCGTAGAAATGTTATCCATCTTAAAAGAATAGAGAATGGTGAATGGACAGTTGTTGGTGAGGATAATGAAAACTGTGAAAGAAATGTTCAATCTACTGATTAAATATTAATATAGATTGTATTCATATAATTATAAATCAGTATAATTATGCATGAGTACTATTAAAATGATTTAGAACCATATGGACTACTTTTATTCGAATCGTTAATTTATATAAAACAAGGAAGGGATGTAGTATACAGAGCGCGCAGCGCGGGCGCTTGGTGGGGTCAGTCGACTGCCAACCCCAACAGAGTGCGGACGTGCGAGTGTGCTTGTGGTGATTAATTGTGTCTATCTTTGTATAATACGGAGTATTTTACATCATACTATATAAAATATATAATAAGTAGATAAAACCTGCTTAATATTTAAAATAACGACCGTGGCCACTACTACAAGGAAACGGGAGTCTTTGGGAGGTAGTAAAGATAGTCTAGTAATTACAGCTATGCACAACCATTAAGAGCGTCGGTGGCCAAGTGGTTAGCCCATTGACTTCCATTCCGAAGTTCGCGGGTTCAAACCTCAGCACGTACCAATGTGTTTTCGATTTTCGAATTCATGTAAGTACGTTTATTCGTAATAAGTACGTTATTATTTTACGGTGAAGGAAAACATCGTGAGTAATTTCTTCGCAGGTGTGTGCCGACCAACCCGCACTGGGCCAGCGTGGTCAACTAAGGCCTATTTACCCTGGTATGAGGGTAGGCTCGAGCCCCTAGGTGGGGACATATATGACCTGTTAACGACAACCATTTTTGTAAAGCAAATATACTAATACACTAGTGTCACACTATATGGTCACACTTAACCTTCTATAAACTCTCCCACACCACAGGGAATCCTAAGTAGGATGCTGTCACAGCATTGCTGTGGGTGCGTTGCGTCAGTACTTCAATGCAAAAGCATTACCTACCTAAGTACTAACAAAATATGTATGGACGAATAAATATTCATACAACGCTGTTGCCCTAGCAATAAAGTTTTAGTCGCCTCACAAGAAGCACTAAAACCATATTTGGCAAGTCTATAGATTAGCCGATTTTTGTCTGGTAGGTAATGCAAGTCATCCTATGCGGTGCCAAATCTCTTATTTCACGTCTCGGGAAGACGTGGCGCGGGTTAGCCTGGAACCACACGGCTAATAATAAAAAATATTCACTATTTTTAAATAAAAGCGGAAAATAAAAAACGGTATCAGACCGAAACTATTCAAAAAACTAAGAATTTACTAAGAATATTTAAATACAAAACAAACACTGTAGATTCACGCGAAAAAATATTCGTCTCTGATTGTGACAAGAATCCATACATTTCCGCACCTAACTGACTAAATCTGATTTCTTTGAGCCTTCCGGGAACGAATAAGGAAAAATGTTCAACAAAAAGAAATCAACGAGTAAAAATTGTGAATTGATTATTGGGAAGATACGCTAAGCCTCTTTATGTGAAATCTCTTTATAAAAGTGACTTTTATTGGAAACAGCATATTTTCTACTTGATTCTTGTCTTTTGTGAATAAAAGAAGAGAAATTTACGTAATTAAACGACAATAAATGAAAAATTTAGGCAACATTCTGGTGTCAAAAGGGAATATGTTTACATTAGGTACTCTAAAAACGTTCATTTAAATTCGAAAACGGGTTAAATACATGAACAGAAGTTAAAGTTCTAACATAAGACCTTATTATATTAAATGTTATAGTTAATATTAAAACTTACCTTACCAATTTGCATATGTTTGTTATTTGTGTATTGTTGCAATATGATTGAGTATTATAACTTTTTCTTCGAAAAAATTGACTTAGCTCTAGACCCAGTGTATTTATTAATGAAGATGAAAGGGATTCTGCAAAGTATGGGCTATTTAAGATCTGAGTAAGCAATTTCTAAGCAAGAAGATCCCTCGTTAAATTTATTTTGGGGTCCTATTGAAAGGTCAAGTTGATACATAAACTTGATTTTGCATAATGTTCATAATTTATTATTCCAAAAATACGGAAAACAGAGTTGTTCAATTTTGTTTTGTATTTACTGAACTACGGTTATTGCGTCAAAGATTTTAGTTAGTTTAGTTTAGTTAGGGCTATGTGCTGCTTTAAGTTATTTAAGTCCAAACTATTTTAGAGCATGGTAATGGTTGACAGTATCCAGACACCATCATCATCGTTTCAACCTCAAGAAGTCCATATTAATTGGACGAAGGCCTCTTTAAATATCTCATCGAACAATTGCATCCAACGGCTTTCCACGACCTTCATGCTGCTTTACTACAAGGGATGTCATGTCACTGTGGCTAGGAAAATTAAGTGATACTATTGGTGGATATTTTCCTCTTGCATCGCCGACCTTCCTAATAGACATTTGTAGTGGAAAAGTAGCCTTAATCATCGGTTCGGCTGACGGACCAGACTCCGCGACCGCATTGTTTTTGCTAGCAAATCTATTGCCAAATGTCAAACTTACAAAACAATGCCTGTGACAATACAACCGAAAAAATATGTAGGTACGTTAATGATATATCTAGCTATTATATAATCAGCTCTTACAGTAGTAGGTTAGGTATACCGAGTGTTTCCAAGGCCGGTGTACATAATCTCTGTTACACGTGTTTACTGTAGTCATGCAAACTTGAAACTGTTATCTGCTTAAATTAATTAACAGGAATTTAGCTTCAATATTAATTTGTATGTCTCATGCATGAACATCAGTAGCGCTTTGATTTGTATCTATTTAACTTTATTATCTTGTTGGTTGACTTCATTCATACATACACATCCAATGGTGTGCGGGATTGTTTACGATATGTTCTTCAAAATCAGAGCGTCGAATGAAATATTATCAAAAATCAACTACTGCTGCCGCCGTTGATTTTTTTATGATTTTTTTAAGGCCTGCCTGTGTAATTTACAATATCACATTTAGCCCCTAAATGGGGTGTAGGCAGAATGTGAGGTCTACAAAATTTACATCTTCTTTTTTACGTTTAAAAAATGGAAAAATATTAACTAAGGGTTGATTTCAGTCAAATGTATTGAGGTTTGTGCGTGAAATATCCCCATTTAGGGCGAAGGGCAAACAACACATAAATAGAACCTTCCCATGCTGAGACGTCGACACGGCATGCGTTTACTACAATAACAATGAAATTAATATTTTGTTCGTTTCGTAATTACTAAAAGTTTTATTTTTAAAATGTACTAAGCTCGAAATATTGTGTGAATTATACTAGACTAGCGACCCGCCCCGGGTCCGCACGGGAAAATGGTTATTGTGGGTTATCCTTAAGCATATTATGCATGTATTATACATATAAACCTTCCTCTTGAATCACTCTATCTATTAAAAAAAACCGCATCAAAATCCGTTGCGTAGTTTTAAAGATTTAAGCGTACAAAGGGAGGGACATAGGGACATAGGGACAGAAAAAGCGACTTTGTTTTATACTATGTAGTGATGTGTTCAATCTGTAAGAATTAGACAAGAGCGAAATAAAAACGAATTACTGAAATATATGTTCACGCATACTTTCAAACAACGACGACTACACTAATGGCATAATAGATAATACGTCAATTGTGTGATCTTTTCCCAGCGGGAAAATAATTTAATTCCTACGGGATCAAATAATAATATGGGCGAAGCCACAAGGCGAAAAGATAGTACAGTCAGCTAGAGATATACAAATAATCTTTCTTTACCATTTAATTTATTTTTTGTGAGAGATAGTAATTTGATAAGTTTAAATCAAAGCTGAACAATTTGGATTTAATACCATTCTCATTACTTCTCATGTCCTCTGAATAAGATAGAATCGCGGTGCGCAAGTTCAGCTCATCTTGCGCTTGACCATGCATATATAAATACCATATTTATAATAAGATCTATTAGTCAAACCTTCATCATAAGGTCTAGAACGGCGTAAATCGTCCCACGAATCACTGAACAGTAAAATTGAATTCTTGTGTGAATGAATATTACGACATTCGCCCGTGAAACGTTGCGATGAAGGATGAAGTTTCATCTTTTTGCCTGCCATGTTTGTTGATCCCTTGGGCGACGGGATCGTTGTTCGTAATTTCTGAACGAAGTTTTCCTTTGTAAGTGGTTTTATGAACTGAGTTACTTGGAACTTTTTTTATTAGACGTTTTTTCGATGAGCTTGAAGTTATGAAAATAATGTTGGGTAGGATAATCTCGTCATTGCAAATAAGCTATAAGAATTAAAATTATTTATACAAATAAAAATGTAAGCATATTATATTTAATCTATGTTGAAAAAAATAATTAAGATCAATATTATGGATATTATTTAGTTAAATTAAATATAATAACCGCCCGCAAGAGTTCATCTATCTATACAAAGGGAAATAATTCACGATTTTGTTCCACTGGCTTGCCGTCGTGACGACGGTCGTCGTCGCCAACTTAAGAAACAAGGAAGAAAGATAAGTGAAGCGTTTGGTTCCTTTTAAATTTTACTGTCTTGGCTTCTAGCCAAAGAGTGCTGCTCACTTCCATAAAATATTTAAACCCATTCTTGATCACATTTGTACAAATGATGATACAGAAAGGATGATAATGATTTATGAACAATATACTATTGATAATAGCTTCTCTGCAGACTATTACTAGTATCTACTCTTATTACCTACCTAACAGTTCAAAAAGCTTCTGAAAATAGATTTATTGATTAGTTTATCACATAGTTGTGATGCTGGTTAAGTTGTCATAAAACTTGTTCTGTAAAATAATAAAAATGAATTACATTGAAAAATATATACTTTGTATTTAAACTTATCAAATTACTATCTCTCACAAAAAATAAATTAAATGGTAAAGAAACATTATTTGTATATCTCTAGAAAATAAATGGACAATACAGTAACACAAAATAAATATTAAGAATTATAGCCAGCCAGTAATAAAAATATATATTTCATTCAGAGTTTCTATGTTACTGCAGTATTAAACTGGCATGCATGAATCGCAAATTATACTATCTATAATTTCCTGAATCGCCACTAATGTTTTGTAAGTACTTGAAGTACTAATATTAATTAAAAGAAAGACTGGTCAACATATCATAATTTTGATGAAACAACACATTTACATAGGAGCACCGTTATCTCTAAACAAGGTAATGCTGATAACACAACATTTACCATTGAAACAAACTGCTGTTTTAAGTTTTTGTTATCAGAGGAATGTTACGTGAGCCTTTAGTAAAAATACAATACAAAATTCAGATTCCCCAAGGAACAGATTATTAGATAGTAGGTATGAAATACAGTAAAAAGTAACATGGCAGAGCCTGCTCTATACACCAACTAGATTAATATGCTAAAATTTATTCAGCTTTTTTTCAAATCAACTGACTTTGAATTTGCATTTGCTTTATCTGGGTTTAAATGTCATCAGCTGATCTTATACTCCAAACAAAAAGACCTTACAAAAAAAAGACAGATGAAACTACTATAAAAATAATTAGGGATACGAAGAGTCAAATTTTTGTGTTACAGAGAATAACCATTAAATAAGCTAAGGATTCTCTTCAACAAAAATAAATCATGGTATATTAAATTTCATGTTTATGGTTCTAATAAATAACTATGATTTATTATGATTGTCATAAAAATGAAGCTTTAAAGATGATTTAGTAATATAATAAGCAGCATACTTCATCCAGCTGTCTGTTATTTCCTTCCAATGTAATTTTTAGTTTTCACTCTATAATTTGATGTGTTAATTGTACATAAATTATTTCAGAATATAATACAACACATAACAACTGTATTTTTGTTATTATTTTCCTGTATAATTTATTTTTAAATAGGTACCTTTTATTGCTGTTAACAAGCTTGTTTCTCTGGGAACAAATTTTAGGTTTTAATTATTTGTGTAGGTTTTCAGTACTAATCTATATAGGTAGGTACCTACATAAGTGAACAAATTGTTTTCTAAAGCGTGAATTAAATGTACAGAAGCGGTTGGACATTCGCACTATGAAATTCACCCCTACCACTACAGAATATGGGCGATCTTAAGGTCAATATGTCCAGCAACATGTGCTTGCTACTGTACTATCAGCAAAGTTCCCGCTAGCCCAGTTTAAAAATATTTACGCGACGATCTTCTCTAGCCCCACCTTTTTGTTTATTTACCAATTAACGATGATTTTTGAAGTATATTTCTGAAGAAATGAAGACTCAAAAAAGAATGTTTATAGTTTAGTATATCAATATAACGTTTATGATGAAAAAAAAAACAGAAAGGCGGGGTCTAGCATACTTTGTCTCGAACCACTGCACACAATATTATCCCTTAAGGTGGGCTAGCGGCAACTTTGCTGATAGTACATACATGTTGCTAGAAGTGCACTGTGTAAAGGATATATTTCAAGGAAGGATACAAATTATATCAATGTTATATCAAAAGAAATAAATATTTATTATTATTATTATTATAATGTGCTTGGTCAAGAGCAGGTCATATACCTTGCCAATGTGTTCAGCTTGACCTACTCTCGACTGTATGTAACACTACCTTAGTAATAGTTTGAATATCAAATAATATATTACTAAAAATATAAGGAAGGTCTGTAACTGTCTGTATACATACTGAGAAAGAATTTTTTTGCAGAAAACATAGCTATTACTGTTTGTGCTGCTACACCACAAAATAATATCTTATTAGGAATTGGACTACAATAAGGATATTTAATGGAATTTTTTACCAAACGCAAAATTCTGGAATGTAGATCTCTTTTAGCTTCCACAAGTACAATAACTATTGATTTCCAGCCGCAAGAAATAAAATAACCAAAGTACCGACATTATCGTGACAATTTAATCACGGAAATTATAGTGAATCATAACTGGGCGGGAAGGTTGCGACACGCTTGTAGCCAATCCCGATGCATTCCGGAACATACCTTTACAGAACCTCTGGAGTTTCATAGGTTATAACTATCGAACACCTATAATGCGAATTTCAAATGCATGCACAGCAGTATCAAAAAATACCGACGTCGTCACGGTGCAGAAAAGGCGGAGCCGCAGTCGGCAGTCTTGTGCGATGGCGGTCAAATAACGGCCACCGGACGGCAGACATTCACCACACCGAGAAATACTTTACTCAATCTTGAAATGATTATTGTATATTCTCAGACTAGAAAATAGATAACTTACCACTTAACACGAATATCCACAATTTTACAATCACCTTTCACTCACACAACACAAAACACCATTTCCACTCCACAGTTGAGTTGACTGAACTGAACTGACTGACTGACACAAAACTATGAATGAACTGAAGGAAAGGATGAGAGAAGACAGACAGACTGACCGAACTTGGCTCACTAGCGCCACACGCAAGACAGACGTACCGTAGTACCTACCTACCAGGCAGGGCGAATCAAATCTCTTCAAAGTAGGTACCAAAACATACCACCTTTTTAAAGTTTCACCTTTGCCATATATATTTTTATTTTAAAAAGTATTTTTTATTGTCTAAGAATAAATTACAAAATATACATACATATAATAAACATAATATTGCTAAAAAGATTATTTACTATAAAATAATTTACAGTCAAGTCCTAGATATAATCTATTATAATTTTGGTATACTTAAATATTTGCAAAAAAAAAATCTTTTTACTTCTAGCTCCATAGTAAACTTTTAATTCCCAGCTCCATACTGCCCCCTTCGCTACACCCTAACCTTATCTTTATTTGTGTGTTTTATGTGTTTGTGGGGGTTCTGTTTTCCATATCATTTTCAATTTGTTAGGTTAGGATAATTTATGATAATAGTAGTGCACCAGTAGTTTTACTAGCGACATAAGTAAGGGTTTATTCTGTAGGAGATATATTTTCCTGTGGTAATTAAATTTGTGTCCTGTCCGTCTTTGTGGAAACTAATTACCTATTTTCCAAATTTCCTCAAATTTGGTATTGTAGACTGGACTGACAGACATTCTCATTTATAATATTAATATAGATTTATGTTCTACAATTAAGATTATGAGTTAAATTAATATTGGCTCTGAAAAGCATTGTGTAGCCGACTATGCTTCTTTCTTTACTACATATTTTTCTCATTCTCACTCATATATTTACAGAGAGAACGGGTTACTATTACTTCACCATCATGTTCTGAAGAGGCACCAAATGATTATAATAGAGGGCAACATGCCTCTCCACAGCCTCAAGCCAGTATTTACACATAAGGCAGACAGTATGTACATAAATATTAGACTTTATTGTGTGGTTTTATTAAAATAACAGCCTGCAATTGATGGAAAAAAATAATAACTATTCTTGATTGATTATGATTATTATTATTATAATAGATTAATTTTTATTTTTGACTCTTTATTATTTCTTCAATTATTAATATTTTTTCACTTGTAAGAGACAGCTACATAGTTTTAAAAGTTTCTTACAAGTCAAATTGCAACCATCCATCAAACATAATCAACATTTTTTTAAAGGAAGCGATATACAATAAGAAATTGAATTGCATTAAATGTGCCGGTGTTTCTTCCTGTCTTTGAATTAGAACCTTGGGCAGACAAAAGATGGCGTTTTAAGCCATTTCCGTTGAAACCAGAAATTGCATGAAGCTGTCTTTCTCCTCCGCCAGGTGGGTGTGTGCCACGTCGGGTCAGTGAAATGTGAATGAGTGAATGAAGCATAATATACTGAGTGAAGTTAGTCAAGCAAGGGTACCAACATAAAAATAATAAAATCTCGGATACACGTGAAAAAAAAACAATCAAGTGTATATTTCCGCTTTCTTAACCCCTTACTGCATCGCGTCCCAAATTAGCACAAAAAAGTTTTTGTTTAATAATTTGAAATTTTGCGTCTTAAAGTGCTGGCAGTATTAAAATCCATAGACAAGATATTATGAACTTTGACATTTAGTGGCAGTATCATGTTGGCAGCCTTGGTAAAAAAAGAAAATTCAGTTTGAACTCGACCGTAACCGAAAGGTGAATAGCTCCGTGTTTGGAACCAAATTTCTCGAAATTCTATGAATATTTCGGCTTGTAAAAAAATCTACTGATAAAACCATTCAACATAAACATATACATAAAAAAAAAACGAACCGAAATCTTCATGGATTACGAATTATTGACCGATATTTTTGTGTGCATATTAGGGACCACATGAAGTGTTGACATAATTGTACTGTTCAAATATGAAACCGCATGCAGTTGTGGGTGAATCTGCTATTTTCATATATGACACGGTATGCAGTAATGTCTGATTTTAAATAAATAAATAAATAATGTTTTATTTCAGACAGTATACATAGTCATATATACATTTTGTCCATAATTCAATTTCTATTACATAAAATAAAATTACATAAAATTCTTATTATTAGTAAGTATGTGTGTGTGTAATTAGATATGGTACAATAAAGAGGCTGTAAGGGGGGCACGGAGGGCGAAGATAGAAAACAAAGGTTTCCTTAGCAGCAGCGTTTATTGTTAGAACGCTTTACAATTATTTACGTAGTTAACGTGCAAATACTACGCGCAGAGTGCGGTCCGGGAGCCGTTCGCACACCCTGGTCGTAGTAGGGCAAAGGCGTACACGAGTGAGCCGGGAACCGTCACACGCTGGGGACTAATGTATGGAGGCCGTACCCAAAACCCAAAAGTCATACGACTGTTTTCAATAATTATTTGTTTTTTTCTTTGTAGATAAGGTATTTTCACATCTATTAGTAACATTTAGATCACTGTAAAAGTGATGATACTGACATAATCACGTCTACAAAGTTCATGATGCGGCAGCTTTACTGTTCCGTAATAATCTTTGTGAAACGTTCAACAATTTATAGTTATTGTTTCGGGCAACTTCTAATAAAATTAAGTATCATCGAATATTGAGCAAGGTTACATGAATCTATATAATGTTTTATATTGTCAAAATCAAATGTTTAATGGGAGATATCTCATGTTGAAACAATGACGTTCTGCAATTAAATAAAAGTTACTTTTCTTAAAATTGCGCAATAGGCTTTTGAAATTAGTTATGCACAATAATACTGATGTGTCTCCTCAATCAAAAACTAAAGTCCAAAGTAAAAGCCTGTTGCGTAATTTGAAGAAAAAGTGACTTTTATTCAATAGCGCAACATCATTGTTTCAACATGAGATATCTCCCATTAAACATTTGATTTTAACAATATAAAATATTACATAGATTCATGTAACCTTGTTCAATATTCGATGATACTTAATATTATCAGAAGTTGCCCGAAACAATAACTATAAATTGTTGAACGGTTCACAAAGATTATTACGGAACGGTAAAGCTGTCGCATCATGAACTTTGTAGACGTGATTGTGTCAGTATCATCACTTTCACAGTGATCGAAATGTTACTAATAGATATGAAAATACCTGAACTACAAAGAAAAAAACAAATAATTATGAAAAACAGTCATATGACATTTTCGGTTTTGGGTACGTCCTCCATACATTAGTCCCCAGTGTGCGTCAGCACTCGGGAAGCCGTAGCGTCGGTAAGATTTCACTATAGAGCCGGGAACCGTCAGCTATAGTGTAGTCCTATCGAAGAAGACACTCATAACAAAATCCTTGATTACTATTTAACAAGCTCAAAAACGAAACGATAGCGAGTTTTAAAAAACTACTTGCGCCATCTGTCGGCGATCTCCAGTACTAATAGTTTGTTTACGCCACATGGATGACTGTCGACCAAACGTTAGCGAGTTGTAATAAACTATCAGCGCCATCTATTGGTCTTCTGGTGTTACATTCTCCCCCTCTATCCTCGAAGGCGACCCGACGAGAAGGATAGGATCCGATATGCATAGTTTCTTGATTTAGATCGGCCGCGTCGTCTTCCCGGCGATGTCCTTGGCTGGTCAATGGAGGCCTCCCCCTGCACCAATACCACTCCGATGGCTTATAGGGCTTGGACTCTTTACGTGCTGGGTACAATCGATAGGGTGGTACTGCAATGGGTAGAAGTTCTTGAGCATTGATACTATGATCAACGAAGGTTGTCGGCTCCATACCGGGTAAACACACTTCTTCATTTGCCTCCAAAACTCCTAGAAGTGGTTTCTTTTGTTTTTCATCGCTTAGTTCGGTTCTGAATTCTCGAATATTAAAGGCATTCAGACCAATATCTGTGTGATCTGGGAAAAGCGTTTGTGCGCTGAGCGGTAGGTAAACTTCAGCTTCTTCTATAGATTGCACAGCATCTGCGAGCATGAAATCTGTGCGAGATGGGATGTATCCATCAAATATCTGTCGAGACCGTTTGGCCGATGTTGATGGTTCAGGTAAATCGGCTACCTGTGGTACCATTTCTGGTGGTCTGCGGAGTCCCACTGAATAGTTTGATTCAAAATGGGCCAGTGAGATTCCTTCCATTTTTTCCACAGCCATATCATAGCTTACAACTGGCTGATCGACGAAAGAGAAAGAGCGTTGAGATAAGTTTGGTATCAGTCCTGAATCTTCAATGAAGCCTACGCCCAGCAAGGTTCGGTTTTCTCTAGCCTTCGGTAACACAATGAACGTCGTAGGTATTACTCGGTCACACAACTTGACTGGTACAGTAACCGATAGTATATCTTCCCTTTTCTTTATTCCATCTGCCATAGTAACAGTAACCGTCTGACGAATGAAGTGGCATTTCCTTCGTTTCAAGTACTCGTACAGTTGATACGATGCGACACTAGATTTCGCACATGTGTCTATAAATGCTGTGCCTACAACATCGAATATTCCTATGGTCACTAGTGGCCTGGGGCGCGCATCAGTCTTTGCGCTGATAGCACAAAACTCTACCCTTTCTTCTGTCTTAACAGGTTGGGCTCCTTGGCATTTCAAACATTTATTTCGCGTTACTCCAGGTGTTCCACAGCCGTAACAGGAAAATACGGGACGTGATGGTGAAGGAGCTTGAGTAGCTGCGATTTCAGTTTTCACTGGGGTGCGTTGTGTTGTTGTTTGATTTCGCATATCTTTCAATCTCTTACGGCACTCCTCAGTCACATGCCCTGTCCCGCGGCAATAGGTACAGCGCTGTTTCTTAAACTTTGTTTGTTCTTCAGTCTGCGCCGATGCTGGATCCTCTCTCATCAGGTGTTCGACGTTTCTTGCTGAGTTCAATAATTCATCAAATGTTTTCACCGAATCGCGCTGAATCTTCTTCCTTATAGATATATTAAGTTGCCCATACACGGCATCTAATTGTAACTCCTCAGTTAAACCAGGAGATGGCAACTGAGATAGAAGAGAACGACTTCGGGCAATAAATGATTCAGTGAGCATGCCATCAGCCTGTTTTTGGGCAAAGAGCTCTTGGAATATTACAACTCCTGTCTTTTTCGGAGCGAAAGCATGGCGAAGTCTCTTTTCAAAATCCTTCCAATCATTTATGCTGTCCTTTACGCCTTGCCACCACATAGAGGCGTCGCCTTTTAGTATAAGAGGCAGGCTCTTAACTGCAATCGTATCAGATATATTGTTAACGCTCTTGTATACTGACGCAGCTGATAAGAATTCTTCTACTCGCATAGGATCTCTTGCACCATCATATGAGAAAGAAGCTCCAGAAAAGGAAGAAGTTGGCTTGGCTTTTGCACCTTCTACAGCTCGTAAGGCTGCCGTTGTGAGTGAAGATACAAGCTGTTGCAGCTGCTCCGGTGTCATGGATACATTAGACATTTTCTTAATTTTCTTCTTGCCTTCCGTTACTGCGACTGAGCGATCACGTGGTCGCAGCCTTGTTTGCCAGGTGGGTTGTGGGATACCGGTTCCTGAAGCCAGTTTGTACTAGGGTCTGCAGTGCGCCAGATGTCAGGACGCACAGAATCTCTTGATGCCAGCTGAACCGGGCCGCAAGTTGGAGCGCCAAATGTAAGGGGGGCACGGAGGGCGAAGATAGAAAACAAAGGTTTCCTTAGCAGCAGCGTTTATTGTTAGAACGCTTTACAATTATTTACGTAGTTAACGTGCAAATACTACGCGCAGAGTGCGGTCCGGGAGCCGTTCGCACACCCTGGTCGTAGTAGGGCAAAGGCGTACACGAGTGAGCCGGGAACCGTCAGCACTCGGGAAGCCGTAGCGTCGGTAAGATTTCACTATAGAGCCGGGAACCGTCAGCTATAGTGTAGTCCTATCGAAGAAGACACTCATAACAAAATCCTTGATTACTATTTAACAAGCTCAAAAACGAAACGATAGCGAGTTTTAAAAAACTACTTGCGCCATCTGTCGGCGATCTCCAGTACTAATAGTTTGTTTACGCCACATGGATGACCGTCGACCAAACGTTAGCGAGTTGTAATAAACTATCAGCGCCATCTATTGGTCTTCTGGTGTTACAAGGCTTTATTTTTGAAGTTGACAATTTACTTAATTATATATTTATTTTATTTATGAGGCCGTAATAAAACTTGTAATATTTCACTATTAAATAATTTACATTGTGATATACCTTAAACTTGGTTGATTTGGACGCATATGGTATCATATTTGGTACGAACATTTTTTTTCAAGTTAATGCATACCGTACCATATATGCAAATTGTTAAAATCATGAATTATAATATCAAAATATAATACTAGATTTTTTTAAATTTTTTTTTGAGTTCATTTAACCCAAAACTCCAACATATTTTTTTTTCGCAAAGTTACAAAATTCCATGCAGTAAGGGTTTAACTGTTTATTTATTATGTAGGCTAAGACAAATTCTGGAAGAAATAAATATTGAGAAATACGCACACGGAAAAATCGGTACTTACGCGTATCCGAATTTTGACTGTCAAAAAAAAAGTTGTTTTGTTTGTCAATCAAAAATAATCAGGTTTTACGCGGGAATCGAGAAGAAATGGCGGGTTCATTGTTTCGTCCTTTTTAAAATTAGTTTTTCATGGTAATTGTTGTGTTAATATGGTGGAATTAGTGCGATAATGTGCCGTTAACGAAGAACTATTCAATCAAAGTGAGAAATAATGAGTGGTAAGCTGTTTCTGATTTGATACGCCACGTTAAACTTCAGTATCATTGGAATATAAGAACCATCCTTGCATTCCAATGATCCCGTAACAAGAAATGAAACTACTGAAGAACATGGATGCAAGAAATGACTAAAGACGACGAAATGAAACTGAAAAAATAATGACTGAGTATGAAGACCTTGGATGAAAAGAACTTGGATAATGCAAGAAACTACTAAAGACTAGGCTGTATGGGCTTAGACCCCTTTGCCTTTCCCATAAGGGAGAAAGAAACTAAAAAAAAAAAAAACAAAAATAATCAATCAATCAATCTCACTCAGAGGTTTTACGCGGGAATCGAGAGGAAATGGTGGGTTCATTGTTTCGTCCTTAATAAAATTAGTTTTTCATGGTAATTGTGGTGTTAATATGGTGGAATTAGTGCGATAATGTGCCGTTAAAGAAGAACTATTCAATGAAAGTGAGAAACAATGAGTGGTTAGCAGTTTCTGGTTTGATACCCCGCGTTAAACTTCAGTATCATTGGAATGTAAGAACCACCCTTGCATTCCAATGATCCCGTAACAAGAAATGAAACTACTGAAGACGTTTAACATAGATGCAAGAAATGACTAAAGACGACGAAATGAAACTGAAGAAATAATGACTGAAGATGAAGACATTAAACTTGGATAATGCAAGAAACTACTAAAGACTAGGCTGTATGGGCTTAGATCCCTTTGCCTGTCCCATAAGGGAGAAAGAAACAAAAAAAAAAAAAAAAAAATCAATCTCACTCACTCAGCTGTGAAATAAAAATTTACATTACAAAATTTTCTTTAGTAAAAATGTTTACTCGGCGTATAGTGAAATTAACGCGTTCTTCAAGATTTAATATTTTTAAGAATATTTCAACGTACCCCAGATGTAATCAACCAACATGTCTGTGTACTCGCCAGTTTTATAGGTTATTATTTTTTCTTTTTATTTTTACTTTTGGTCCCTTGACACACATCTGCATTCTCATTTTTTTATACCTTATATTTTTCAGATCAAAAGCGACAACAAGTTCACCAAAACATTTGATACCAAACCTCCAAGTCACATCTCACTCGACTGTTGAATCCAAGAAAGATAAAAAAGATGTTGAATCCATTAAACCTTTGAAGGAGACCAGAACACAAACTTTGAATGAGAAAGAGCTGCTTGAGAAATATATAGCTTCCCTGTCAACAGATATCTATACAAAACATAGAGTTTATAAGAATGATTTCCAAAGAGCGTTGGCAAAAGTGCAAGAGTATAAATTTTGTACGGAGAAGCAGGGTGTGCTTCTGTTGCATTGTTGTACGAATTTGATGCCAGATGAGCCGGTCACATCCAGAATGGCTTTAGCAGAGCAAGTGTGGAATACTATAAAGTGAGTTTTTTTGTAGAAAGAAAATCGCCTAGTATAAAGATATTGATACCTATTAAATTAAAGTCAGTCCTTTAATGCTGGAACAACATTTTACATCCCAAACATTTTATATTTGCTGGATAGTCATACTTAATAAATTATCACATTATTTAATAAATTATTTATAACATGTAAATTATTGTAAAATACTTTAAATTATATTTTAGTCAAAATTAAATGAGTAAATTACAAAAATTAAAAACAATAAACTATAAAACTAAACAACAATATACAAACAAAAATAAAGTATAAAATTCCTAACTTAACAATATTTACAATATTTTACAACTACACAATCAATTCAATCAAAGAGCCCACCTCTTGACACCCCGGGCGCGAAGTTGACCATAACGCTGGCTGCATTGCCATGTTGAATCGCTATGGACAGCCTTTGCGCCAGGAATGCCCCGGAGCAGACGTCAAATCCTTTGTCTACCAGACAATGGCCATTATTTTGTCTAGTTGTTGTGTACATGACTCTATGTACAGTCAGCAGGGATAATTGAGCCCCTTTTCTTAGTTGCTGCTATTGAGAAAAAGTTGGTTGTTTATGTAGCAGACTTTGACATTGCTAGCAAGCCTATTTTTGGTATAATTATGTCTCACATAGGTACTCTTGTTTTGTCATTTATAGAATACTAGCGACCCGCCCTGGCTCCGCTCGGGAAAATGGTTATCCTTAAGTATATTATGCATGTATTATACATATAAACCTTCCTCTTGAATCACTCTCTATCTATTAAAACAAAAAGCGCATCGAATCCGTTGCATAGTTTTAAAGATTTAAGCATACATAGGGATATAGGGACATAGGGATCGAGAAAGTGACTATGTATGTAGTGTTATTTAAATAAATAACTTTTTTCTATTTCATTATTTCTTCTTTCAGGCCACTTATTACCTTAAAAGTCGAACATTATAATGAGTTGCTCCGAGTGTATATTGCCAACAAAAGAACAGTTTTTGCCAATGTTTTTATTTCTACAATGTCACCATGTAAACCTGACATTACAACTTTTGAGTTATTACTGGCAGTAATTGCAGAGGTAAGAAATACTTCTTAAAAATACATATTTTCTATTTAATTAATACCATAAAATTTCTTTATCATTTTAGGCTTTTGCAGTTACAAATAACACTCCTGTGAGACATTTTAATAGGCTCAACAAAACAAAAGAACTACTGTGATAAACCCATGTCTCACAAAGGTCATAAAAATACTGTTTTATATTGACCTTATTTAATGACCTGTCCTCCCGCCTCCCGCGGCTACGCCGGCATTGTTTTTTTACTTTTCCATGCAGTTTCCCGTAGGAATAAGATATTTTCAACAGTTTCGAAGATTAGCCTGTACAAACAGACAAACAGATAGACAGAAACAAAAAAATAAAAATATCTAAGTTCTATATTACTTTTTACATCCCCCTGACCTGACTGACTCGGATTGTAACATTTTTTTTCTTTGTTCAGATTTTCAACCTCTACCTACAGTTTGATATATAGATGTGACAATATTCTCATTGCTAAATGAGAGAGATGATAAAAAAATTGTATTACAAATTTTTCTTTTTTCAAATTGTTTTATTGATTTATTCTTTTGAACTCAGGCAGGTGATATAAACCAAGCTATGGAGGTAATAGCTAATATGAAGGCAAACAATTTTCCAGCAACTGAAAGTGTCTTCAATTCTCTAATACTCTGTCAGGGAAGGGCTGGGTAAGATCAAAATACCTTTGTTTTTTAAATATCTGTACAGTAGCCTCCATGTGCAGTTAGTCACTCGCATACCAGTTTAGCCCCCTACTGCTAATCAAGGCTACCACATGTGCTGGCTTCTCTACCATATAAAAGCACAAAAATATATGATGTGATTTGAACAACATTGCACTAATATCGCTTTTCAAGCTCCTCCTAATCAAGCTTTTATGTAGTATCTTATGAGATTCAGTGAGACAACCACCTTGTGCCTAATTGGTACAGAATAAATAATAGTACAGGGCCAATATTCGTGTGATGAGATGACACTTGTTTTCGTCCTGTGTCTGGTTGTTGTATATTGATATAAAATATGTTCACGCGTGACAGACATAATTTAGTCGTGCGTATTCTCTTATCCTATTGGAGGATATTTCAATATGGCGGGTTTTTTGACAGTTAAATGTGCGACAAACTTTTGTCATAGCACAGCATGTTACGGGGGCAGCTGTCTGACACCCATAGTACAGACTCTGCCTAGTTTGGGGTCAAATGGCCGTGTGTGTGACTTCCACATATTATTTTTTTGTACTCCATTCAATATTTATAATGTACGGATTCTGTCCATAGTCCATAGACAATTCTGCTAGTGTAAGGATAATGAAGATTAATTTTTGCTTTTTATCTAGTGACTGGCAATATTTTAAAAAGTGCGTTACTTTTACAGCAACCCTCAAAACATTCAAGAAGTTTTGACTATGATGACATCGCTTAAAATGAACTGTTCGGCGGATACATATACTGCCATTGCAAAAGCGTTGGCGTGGAATAAGAAACCAGAACTCATAATGGAAGAATTGTCCAGAGCTCATAGACTTGGAATACCCTTCGAAGAGAAGCACATAATGGACATTGTTAAGTCTGTGGCAGAGTGTGGGTTGCAGGATTATGTTCCAAACGTAAGTAACGCCAAAAGTTTACATTAAGTCTGGGTAAAATTTATGTTATGTTATAATTACCAAAATCCAGACGTAATCAAATCATGTTTTTCTTTTATTCTCTAACTTGTAAAATTGCTGAATAAATAAATAATTAACCAACCATTAACATGATTCTAAAATGGGTCCTTCATGGCTAGAAGAAAGAAGATGTTGTTTTAGGGAGTTTCATATCATATCTTTACGGAGGTGGCGAGATTTGTTTCCGGTCGTCCATTAATTACTTGGGGAGTTTTTGAACCCCTTTCTTTCTGCTAGAAATAAAATTTCGTGACGTTGCTTAAGTGAGATTTGGAAATATTTAGCTTGATCCCCTCCCCCTAGAAACTAGAACATCTAAATGCCGCGCGGCAATAATCGTGCGAATTTAGTCACCCTAAAACTCCTTTATTTATTCGGTCTGACTTTAGCATAGTTTATTTTTATTTTATTTTAGGTACTACAATTCTTGCCTGCCGAAACACGGCAGTCGCCGTCAATATCCCCATACATGCAAGCCACTACCACGGAGCTAGTATTTCAGAACCAGCCAATGTGTGCCCTAGCTATATACAATGCCCTACCGGTGCCTTCGTTTGGGCCTAAAGATGACCAAGGCTTGCACGGGCGGAGCCTCATTAGGGATTGTGTGAAGGCTGCCATGGTAAGTTTTTAGGAAAAAAAGGTTATAAAGTAACATAAAACCTTTATATTTCTCTCAATTCCCCCCTAACATTCTCCCTTCATTTTGTGTCGTTATTAGTATAATAAATATGAACACTGTATCCAAAATTGATTACTTTACCGTATTGACTACATATTCTCTAAAAAAATTCGGGAAAATCAAACTGAAGTATAAAGAAAAGTATGTTGACATAGGCGTGACGAAGTCTTAGCCCGTTCGGCCACCAACGAAACCGCAGTTCTGTAACCAGCATGGGTAACCAGTTAACTATGTATGTAATTCTGTAGACAACCATAGTTCTCGTTTATGACATTCCACAAAAAGAGGCTGATTTGACTAGTAATTGATCATCCCTAATATCAATACCATGGTATAGATAGTAACTTAGTTAAAAGGAAATAACATGTTATTATTACGCCTATGTCAACATACTTTTCTTTAAACTTCAGTTTGATTTTTCCCGAAATTTTAAAGACAAACGATTGCTGGTTACTTGCAAGTTAATCCTACATCTACAAAACATTTTTCAGCCATCGGGTATAATAGGACTCATCACCCAAAACCTGATGGCTTCTGGACGCAATCCCATTGCCTTACAAAACGCATCAGAAGCCGCCTTGCAGTTAGGAAAGACTCCTTTAGCACTGGACATGTTTCAACGTATGAAGCAAATAGGATTGCCTTTGAGGTGTCATTACTTCTGGCCGATACTTCTTCAGTCCAGGAAGTCGTATGGGGAAAAAGGTACTTTATTTTTATGAACATTTTTTGTTAAATTGGATTCTTGAATGTTATAATCTCGAAATGTTGTTTTTGGTTATTGTCGAAAGTTCAACATAAGGATGAATAAAGGACATTTGTTTTTGTTTTGTTGTTATGAATGAAATAATAATAATAAAACTCACGGAACTCTTGAAACCGTTAGTTAATAATTTATAAGTACAAAGAACGTTTTATTTTTTCCTTCTTTTTCTATTTGAAGTAAACAAACTATGGATAAAGTTGGTATTAAATCAGCAAATAAGAATATTCGTAGATATTTTTTTTTTAAACAGTAACCACACTAGCTTTTCTGTTTCTTTTGTACAAATCCACAAGCAGTTCAAAATGCAACCATATTTTCTAGGCATCATGAACACGCTTCAAACGATGGTCCAAATGGAGGTGATCCCGGATTACGAGACGATGATGCAGTACGTTCTCCCGCACGTCAGCTTCACGTCTCCTCAGAACCTGATGAAGAAGTTTCTAGAAGCCGGCCTCACTGCAACTATGGTCCTCACTCCTATGATGGTGACGCTCGTCAAAACCGGACAAGTTAGAGCTGCTAGTGAGATTTGTGAGTATTTTGTGCTTATTTATAGAACCGTCCGTACTGTAAGCATTATTTTGTAAGCATTTGTTTACAAGGAATCGTGGGTGAGCAACGAATGCTTACCAGCAAGCCAAGCATTCACTTTGGAGCAAAACTATGAACGTTGACAGCACATGTTCGTAGCGAAGTCACAAGTTCGTATTCGCGTTTGAGCTTTGTAACGCGCGGCTCAACGTATGGACGTATCGAAGAAGTATTGACTTCTCGAATATTCTACGCCAATGCTCATTATACACTAATGCTTTCACTGAGGACGAAAATGGAAAACTAATAGGAATGAATGAAAGAAAAAATGAAAGAATGGAATACCACTATAACTGATAAGTTCTCGAATAGTCATCACTGCCTGGAAGAGAACAACCACCAAGTACACTATAGATTGTATTGCACCGCATTTACAGTCCTGGCACGACGGGTTTCTTGCAAGTCCCCACATAATCATGTTTTTCTTGCTCCCGGCAACAAGAATCCCTTATATATTTAAAGACTTCCTTAACGGCTAAAGGGGGTATTTTAACTTAGAAATAGAGTAAATAGATCTTTTGATTAAGGAAAACCGGTAATTAATAATTAATTGTAAATGTATTTGAATTTCTTCTTCAGGCGAATTATTCCCCGGGAAAATCGAATCTGACAAATTAATAAAACCACTGGCCCAAGGTTACCAGATAAGCATAGATGAGAAGTCTACGGTACATGTACTGGAAGATATGTCCACAAGAGCCACCGATAGACATAAAGACTGGGTTGGGAGATTCTTGTGTCTCTTTCTGCAGGGTAAGAAACCTAAGGAGGAGTTGAATGGATTCTTATTGATAACTAGGGTGAGTGCAATGTTTGTTTAAAGCTCTCGTGATTTGTACACATTATAAAGTAAAGTAGGTTTATTCAACGGGTTTTAGGCTGCTGCGTTTCGACCAGAGATGAGTGAGGATGCGTAGCGAGGAATGTATTTGTAAAGAACCAATAGAATCCATTTACCTGGCCTCGGATCACTGCAGCAATTCTATTGGTCCTTTACAAACAAATTCCTCGCTACGCATCTTTGCTCATCTCTGGTGGAAACGCAGCCTTATACGCGGTGATTTAGAAATATGTGTGTTTTACTATATTTTTTCCCGACTTTTGGGCGGAGTTGCACTTGCTGTGATCGCAACTGACTGAAGCAGACGAATAGTTGTGTATTCGTCACAGACTCGTACTTACCTATTAAAAATTATAGCAGCGTAATCAATTGCGTTATTTGTTACGTTGTCACCGATTCGATGTCAACTATGGACTGTTGGAGTATATCTTGATCCAACAGTCCATAGTTGGTAAGGTATTCACTAACCAAGATATTCACTTGTAAAGCCCGACCAAAGAAATATGAAACCTCGCCATATTGCGGAATTTCAATGGAACTAATTTTATAAGGGAATTGTTGCCATAGTCGTATAAATATACACGTGGCGCCCCCAGAGCAGGTGTCATATTTCTTTGGACAGGCTTTACTAAAAAAAGGTTTTTTTTAAATCTTACTTTGATTATAAAAACTTTGACTTTTTTATTAATTTACGTTCAAAGAGGTTTCATTTGCAATAAGATCTTAGAACCACTTTTCGACGTCAAAGCTAAAATGTAAACGACTTAAACTAAGAGATGTAAAATGTCCAAAAGTTATTTGATTTTGAAACCAAGAACCAGAGCTGTTTATATTTGCCCGTTCAAAAGTGGCGTCCGTCTATATTTTCTCAACAATTTACTAGGAGCTTATAAAGCGTGATGTGAAGATATCCACGTCGGCTGCAGACTTGTGCCTGAGCAGGATCCCCGACACGCTACCAGAGGCTAAGATCAAGGAGATTAGGGACCTGCTCATTAACCTCACCGATGAGAAGCTAGTTGACGAGGGAGATATGTTTACGACATCTTCCATGCCGCATCCAGTGAGTTGAAACAGTTTTTTTTATTATGGCACTGGTTAACTTTGTGCCAAGTAGTTGTATATTGAAACAGTTTAACCCATTCGCTACCAATTCCGAGAAATCTTACTTATAGAAGAATCCGTTCAAAGTCGAACAGCCAAGTTAAAACAAATAACACAATTTATACATTACAGTTGCGTAGTTGATATATCATAAGTTAAATAGTTCACATTACGTCTAATCCGAGTTCATCATCAAAATTGTATTTATTTAGTCTTGTAAATTGTACCGTCGCCTTTTGAAATTTCTGTCGCATTATACGCTAAATTTTCTCCATTATTCAACAAACTCTTGTTTGTAAGGTTGGTAATTTTCAATGCAAACTTAAAAAGTCCAAAGCATATATCAGTGAAATCATACAACATTTATCCATTGGCTTCATAGCCTAGTTGGTAGTAGGTACGCCTGCCTTCGAAGCACAGGGTCGCAGGTTAGAATCACTCCCAGGGCTAACATTCGTGTAATGAGCACTTGTGTTTACCTTGTTTTGTATATTTATATTTGTTTTTGTTTGTTGTATATTTATATAATGTATGTATATCAGCTGTCTGACACCCATAGTACAAGCTCTGTCTAGTTTGGGGTCAAATGGCCGTGTGTGAGATGTCCCCATATAATTATTTATTTATTTATCTATCACGTAATTTTCCAGAAACACATGAACGAAGAATCTCTAAGGGCACACCTCAACGAGTTGGAAGCTAAAGGGTTGAATTCGCGAGGCGTATTGAGGAAGCTGCTGCAAGAATACTGCAGGTCGGGAAACCTCACCGCGGCGAGGGAGATAGTCGACAAATGTCAAGCCGAGGGGGTGAGTCGAAGTTTAGTCACTCCTAGAATGAGCAGAATGAAAAATCGAACGGTTGAATGAACGAAAAAATTTATAAAATACGCGCCTTCAGTAGTTTATATTAGATATAGATTGAACTGCAGATATTATTGTATAGACTTGCTTTCTTATCTCAGGTACGGTTATCAACAGACAAAAGTACCTATTTTATTCTACTCTGAAGCGCTAAATAGAAAAAGAAGGGTCTTTCTGTGGTTGACTGTATAATTTAAGGAATAGGCAGCAGTTTCTGTCTGTGGTTGACTGTATAATTTAAGGAATAGGCAGCAGTTTGCACATGTAAATTGTGTAATCAAGTAATAACATCGAACCCCCAGATTATATCCCCAACATTATACCCTACATTATGTTATAATATAGTAAGTCTATTATTTGACTTTTATTCAATTCCTAATAAACGGCTCAACAAATAAAGACATTTTACTTTGCAGGTTTTCCTGTCAGCTGGTATGAAAGCGGCCATATTTGATTTGCACGTGAAAATGGGAGAACTAGACCAAGCCGAATTAGCTCTTGCTGATTTGAACAAAACTGCACCTAACTTCGTTCTGGACGAATATAAAGTGATTGACTTCGCTACGCTCATGGTCTACAGAAAACGGATTCTACAAGCTTTTGAACTAATCAACGAACAGTCTAAGAGAAGGTGAGTGAGCTAAAGATTTTGGAATTAGGGAAGGATTTTAGTTACCGTAGGTTTCTCTAGATGGCGCTGTAACAGCATAAACTCCATGTTTTAGGATTCTGTACCTAAGGCACCTATTTCATAGGAGACAAAAGAGAGAAGACGAAAGGGCGCAGTTGTGTGTTAGAATGAGATACAAATATACCGCACTCACTCTTGCGTATAACTGCGTCCCTTTCGTCTTCTGTCTTTTGTCTCCTGTGAAATAGGTGCCTTAAACGAAAACACGGACCCCATAATACTACAAAGGATCCGTTTTTATAATAAGTACATATTACTCGTGTGTATATCCGTCCGCCTCTGCTAATTTCCTCCGAAAATTGGATCGATTGAGTTAAAAGGGACACGTATATAAATCTGTAACCCAAAGATATATGTGTACCATTCAATAAATTAATTTTCAACATGGGCGGTAAATAAGACTTTGCAAACTATATCGCTAATAGAGGGTTTCTTGTGAAAATTTAAATATATTTTTTATTAAGAATTTACTATGAAATTAGTTAACAATATAGGTGAGAATTGATTTTCGCCCCCCTTTATGTATGTTATCATATTTGAACAGAAACGTGATGGGCGGCCGTAACATCTCAATGAACTGTTGGCGGTTACTGGACGCGGTCGCGGCGAACAATTCCCACGTGGAAACCAGAAACATGTTCGAGCTGTTACTCAGTTACGGGTATTGCCAGCCCAGCAACGTCATACTCGGGCCTTTGATACGGGCACATCTGAAGGTGTAAGTATCACAGATATTTAAACAGTAACGCAGTTTAGTTCCTTACTAATAGCTAAACTATAAAAATATGTTGTAGTGAAACTTATTTTTCTTCTTATTAACCCCCGATAAAAAAGAGGGGTGTTATAAGTTTGACGTGTGTGTCTGTCTGTCTGTCTGTCTGTGGCATCGTACCTTCTAAACGAATGCGCCGATTTTTTTTTGTTTGCAAGGTGTCACAATCGAGAGTGTTCTTAGCTATGATCCAAGAAAATATGTTCAGCCATTTGAAGATTATCAGCTCATTTCTAGTTGTTGAAAGGATCAAGTAACGGTTTTGTGTCGGCGGGGGTTATTAATTTTATTAATTTAGTGTTATTTTGATGTTTTATCTTCAAATTTAAGAGCCAAGCTCTTGTCGTTGGAGTCTACGCCATTTCATTCTATTTTCTTTCTTCTGTTTAACCTCCTGATACGATATTGTGTCTAGCCCTTCTTTCGTTCTTCTTGGTAGTTTTCTTTTTCTCATTCTACTTTTCGAGCGAGCACGCTTACCATTTTGATGTCTACTCTTTTGTAAATAAACAGATAAATTCAAGAAAATCTTAAAATAAACCACCATTTATAACCGACGAAAAACGAAGGAAGTACTCAAGTCGACGCGTAATTTTTTAATATATGACCAGTGACCACGCATAACTTTTTACAGAGTACTCCGATTTTATTTATTTTTTTATTGGAAACGGTAACCTAATTTGGTACAATATAAATTTGAAAAAATAATTTTATTTCTATGGGTAAGAAAACAGGGGATGACTGAATGTAGATTTTCCCGTAGGAATTATGTATTTTTCGGTTGTAAAAGGTAGCCTATGTCCGTCCTCAAATTCTATCTCTGTACCAAGTTTTAAAAAAAGCTAACTAGTATTTATCCTCAGCGGCAACATAGACGAAGCGGTGAACGAATTCGTCCGTATCGCGGAGAAATACAAGCGGACCCCTCTGAAGCACGAATTACTGACCAACATACTGCAGCACATGAGCGACGGCATCTCCGAAGAGAACTTCCTGACCAACGAGCGCTGCAACGGGAAGCTCAACAGACTCGCGCAGACCGTGCTCGCTGTTAACAAGAAGGTGCACGGAGTGGCCGATGTACAGGTACTTATAACAAACACTGTCACCTGACAACTGTATTTCACAAGAGAACTTCCTCACCTTAGAGCGCTGCAACGGGAAGCTCAACAGACTCGCGCAGACCGTGCTCGCTGTTAACAAGAAGGTGCACGGAGTGGCCGATGTACAGGTACTTATAACAAACACTGTCACCTGACAACTGTATTTCACAAGAGAACTTCCTTACCAACGAGCGCTGCAACGGGAAGCTCAACAGACTCGCGCAGACCGTGCTCGCTGTTAACAAGAAGGTGCACGGAGTGGCCGATGTACAGGTACTTATAACAAACACTGTCACCTGACAACTGTATTTCACAAGAGAACTTCCTTACCAACGAGCGCTGCAACGGGAAGCTCAACAGACTCGCGCAGACCGTGCTCGCTGTTAACAAGAAGGTGCACGGAGTGGCCGATGTACAGGTACTTATAACAAACACTGTCACCTGACAACTGTATTTCACAAGAGAACTTCCTTACCAACGAGCGCTGCAACGGGAAGCTCAACAGACTCGCGCAGACCGTGCTCGCTGTTAACAAGAAGGTGCACGGAGTGGCCGATGTACAGGTACTTATAACAAACACTGTCACCTGACAACTGTATTTCATAAGAGAACTTCCTCACCTTAGAGCGCTGCAACGGGAAGCTCAACAGACTCGCGCAGACCGTGCTCGCTGTTAACAAGAAGGTGCACGGAGTGGCCGATGTACAGGTACTTATAACAAACACTGTCACCTGACAACTGTATTTCACAAGAGAACTTCCTCACCTTAGAGCGCTGCAACGGGAAGCTCAACAGACTCGCGCAGACCGTGCTCGCTGTTAACAAGAAGGTGCACGGAGTGGCCGATGTACAGGTACTTATAACAAACACTGTCACCTGACAACTGTATTTCACAAGAGAACTTCCTCACCTTAGAGCGCTGCAACGGGAAGCTCAACAGACTCGCGCAGACCGTGCTCGCTGTTAACAAGAAGGTGCACGGAGTGGCCGATGTACAGGTACTTATAACAAACACTGTCACCTGACAACTGTATTTCACAAGAGAACTTCCTCACCTTAGAGCGCTGCAACGGGAAGCTCAACAGACTCGCGCAGACCGTGCTCGCTGTTAACAAGAAGGTGCACGGAGTGGCCGATGTACAGGTACTTATAACAAACACTGTCACCTGACAACTGTATTTCACAAGAGAACTTCCTCACCTTAGAGCGCTGCAACGGGAAGCTCAACAGACTCGCGCAGACCGTGCTCGCTGTTAACAAGAAGGTGCACGGAGTGGCCGATGTACAGGTACTTATAACAAACACTGTCACCTGACAACTGTATTTCACAAGAGAACTTCCTCACCTTAGAGCGCTGCAACGGGAAGCTCAACAGACTCGCGCAGACCGTGCTCGCTGTTAACAAGAAGGTGCACGGAGTGGCCGATGTACAGGTACTTATAACAAACACTGTCACCTGACAACTGTATTTCACAAGAGAACTTCCTCACCTTAGAGCGCTGCAACGGGAAGCTCAACAGACTCGCGCAGACCGTGCTCGCTGTTAACAAGAAGGTGCACGGAGTGGCCGATGTACAGGTACTTATAACAAACACTGTCACCTGACAACTGTATTTCACAAGAGAACTTCCTCACCTTAGAGCGCTGCAACGGGAAGCTCAACAGACTCGCGCAGACCGTGCTCGCTGTTAACAAGAAGGTGCACGGAGTGGCCGATGTACAGGTACTTATAACAAACACTGTCACCTGACAACTGTATTTCACAAGAGAACTTCCTCACCTTAGAGCGCTGCAACGGGAAGCTCAACAGACTCGCGCAGACCGTGCTCGCTGTTAACAAGAAGGTGCACGGAGTGGCCGATGTACAGGTACTTATAACAAACACTGTCACCTGTTTGCTAGAACCTTGTCTTACACCCGTTTGCACTAAACTTAACACATAAGTTGATGCCTAAAATATTTAGGTGAATTTGTTTGCTAGTAACATTCAGACTTTTTTTTAAGCTGCTTAGTTTCTGCCTACCTTTATGAGCCCAATTAGACTGTTAGTGAAAACCAATTATGTTTTTAAGTTTTAGTTAGCTTAGGTCTTTCTTAACTACGAAAAGCCTAAGACAAGGTTAGTGCAAACGGGTGTTAGGCTTTTCGTAGTTAAGAAAGACCAATATAATATATTTCAAATATCTTTCGGAATCGTTTCCACGATTTGGTTGATGTTTCAAGCAAAACCATTTGTTTTTATTTTCAGCTCACTTTAATAGCGGCCCTAGCCGACGTTGGTTACAGCAAGACCCTACGCAAGGTCCTATTGGATCCCACTGTCAAGTTCCATCCGGATGCCCTTTTACGCTACTGCGAAAGGTATGACAGCAATCTTCGCATAAATTGATAAACATATATAATGTGTTAATTATATAACGCAATACCATGGGCTCATGAAACTGAACAACTTTTATTCTGGAAGTTTTCTGAAATTGCAATTTTTTTACTTTTAATTCGAATTGATCAGCTGGCCAAGTCAATTAGTATGAAAGAAAAGTAAACAAAAAAAAGAGATTTCAGAAAACTTCCAGAACAAAAGTTGTTCAGTTTCATGAGCCGAGTTATCACCCGAGAGGTTTTGCGTTATTTATTTAACACGTTGTATAAAAACAAATATAAATACAAAATGTGATATTTTATTTAATATTGAAAGGTTCGCCGACGAAAAGAAGATCACCGCGTTGGAAACAGTGGCCGAATGCTGCAAAGACCTGAGACATGTCGACGTAGCTGATATTTACGACTTGATTTTGGATGTTTATCGTAAGTTTTTGGTTCCTTGATATACAAAAAAATACTAATTCATTATTTTCTAACTACATAATTATTTACGTGGGCCTGGAATTTTGCTCAAAATACGGATTTTCGTATTACTTTAAATGGGTACTTTTTGATACTGATATCTTATTTTAATATTTTTGGCGAATACGGAACGAACACTGTGTTAAAAACTTAAGAGAAACGTGGGCCTACCGTCTTCTCGAGAAAGAAAGTGCCTCTAGGCTATAGAGCCTAGTGCGTATAGACGCACTATGCGGTTCATCATTAACAGCTCATAAATGTCCCCACCGAGGGGCTCGAGCCTACCCTGAAATCAGGGTGAATAGGCCTTAGTCGACCACGCTGGCCCAGTGCGGGTTGGTCAACTTCACACACAACCTTTGAATTACTTCGCAAATGTGTGCTGGTTTCCTCACGATGTTTTCCTTCACCGTAAGAGCGTCAAATAACGTACATATGAATTCGAAAATCGAAAACACATTGGTGCGAGCCGAGGTTCGAACCCGCGAACTTCCGAATGGAAGTCAACGGCCTTAGCCACTTGGCCACCGACGCTCTATCTATGCGGTTAGCTAGCCGCAATCAAAAACATGTATGAAGACTAGTTTTCGCCTCCAGCCAGACGGGCCTGCGGGTAACCGCTTAGACTGGTATTTCATGGAGACAAAAGACAGAAGACAAATAATAATAATAATAATAATAATAAATCGTTTATTCATCGATAATTTTCGCTTTAACAAAAAAAATATGCCCCGCCAAACTACATAATAGTTTGTAGGCGGAATATAGCTCCCTTACTAACACGTGCTAACAATATCAAAAATACTTATTACTTGAGTGCGCGCACGGACCACTCCCCCCGCCGGCCCGCTGCGGTGCGCCTGCAATTTACCAGTACAACGTGGTATCACAATACACAACCCACAACAATCCTTTAAAGCTGAGAGGCGCCCCACCACGCCGGGGCGGCGGCGGCAGCGAGTCCCCGCGCACACCCTCCACACACTACTACCTTATCTATAAAAGGGACGCAGTTATGCGTTAGAATGAGATACAAACACCGCGCTCACTCCTGCGTGCATATGCATAACTGCGTCCCTTTCGCCTTCTGTCTTTGACTACCGTGAAATAAGTGCCTTAGTGCGTATGGAGCCTTAGCGACATAATATAATATGCTCACACGTGAGAGAAAGGACTATAGTCACTGGTCGATCACTTCATACAGAAAACGCGTTTTGAGAACTTACTTATTTTAGAATAACAACTGAATATCAACTACAAGTCAAAGTAGTATGTAAAATACCCCCGAACACCACCCCTGTCGCGGCGCGGGGAACTTATTTTAGCGCGGGAGGGGGGGTGAGTGTCCTTTCTGCACTGGTTAGTACTATTATTTTCTTCTGTGCTATAGCATAAAGAAAATCTCAAGTTCTACATCTTAGCTCTTCTTTCTTACAATAAAAGAGAAATGTTATGAAATAGCTGGTTCATAACATTTGTCAACTTACTTCCCCAGAGCGTGATGATGAAGTCAAAAAGGCACTGGAACTGTGGACGAAGATGCAAGAACAAGGCGTCACGCCCTCGCAGAAATTCGCGAGAACCTTGTCTTCGATGGCCAAGTCGAATAACCAACCGATTCCTCCCGAGCTAATAACCCTGGCAGGCAATCAACAAAAAAGCCAAAAAGCTGCTGGCTCGTAGGTTACACGTAAAAAGTAGGATGTCCCATGTTAAAGTGGCAGGCAATGTAAAAAAGTGAAAGTAAAAAATACGTAATTATTATGGAAAAATATTACAGTTCTCTGCAAGTTACTTTCAAAATGAGTTAAATTGTCTGTGTTTGTTGTATTTAGTGAGTAAATTAAAATATCTGTGATATTAAATTATTAACGTGTTAGTAATATAATTTAATAAAATAAAAACATGGTTGTATATCTATGCAAAAGTTTTATTTCGTCATACCCTTCCATAATGTACAGTAGGTAGCACATGCGGCTGAAAATATTGACCTTGAGAGTAGCTCGTATTCCGTAGCGGTACTACGCTGGGGTGGATTTCGTAGAGCGAATGTCCAACCGCATATGTTGGCTTCTGTACTTTAGACATCATATCGGTTGTACTCGTCAGCTATTGGTAAAAAAAAAATTGTTGTAGTGGTTTAGGTGTTATAATATATTATTATTATTATTAGTATTATATAGCGAATCCTTTTTTCTCAAAAGCGTCTATTTATTCATCTCCCATATTTGACCGATTTTGATAGGCTTGAGCATATATTTCCTAATACGATTTAGTTTTGTTCAGATCTTCCATAATTATCTTATTTAAAGCGGCCAGCTCTTCCATAGCTTGTCTCTTCAATGGTTCATAATCCGCCTTCAGAGTGATTGAGGCTATGTCCTCTTCTAGTACCGTCTTCCGTGTTTCTAACTGTGCCAGTTGTTCTTCCAAAGCATTCAACTTCGTGTACATCTCATTTCCATCCAAACTTGCCTGGCGAAAAAGAGTAAATTTATGTGTATAGACAAACAGTAATCATGACAGAACACAATATCTATACCTATCTATCTTGGTACCTTACACGGATACAATATATTACATTAAATAAATGCGTGAGAATTCCTATGGCCTAATTTATATGTGTACCTATGTGTAGTCCAGTTTGCTAAAATACTCGACCCTCCGAAAATATTATGTTCTAAAATTCCGTCTAGAGTCACTCTGGACGAATGTTCCATAGTGTTTACGTTTTCCTTACCTGGACTAACTCGTATTATATTTACCTGCAATTTTTTTAGCTTATTGGTCGCTTCTACAACAGCAGCATCGGTCGGTGTCAGTTTTTCTCTTAGCAGTTGCAGTTCGGTTTCCAAAGTCTTTTTTTCTTCTTCCCCTTTTTCTCTGAGTGTATCCAAATCGGAAAGTGTGATTAGTTCTTCCTTCATAGCTTGAGTTTTTTCTGGCAATGTCTGGAGTTCAGTTGCCAAGCGCTCGCGAGTTGCTTCTGCCTGTAAAGTAAGCCTATTATTATATTTACGTTCCTGAGATTCATAATGTCGGAGCTTATGGAGTAACTTACCTTTCTCAAGTTAGCTTGGAACCTCTCGTATTCTTTCGTTAACGTCTCAATAGATTTTTTGCTATCATCGTAGTTTGATGTATACCCTTCTTTCTGTTTCAAATTGTCGATCTCGCTCAAATCTAAATCAATATTGGAGCTGCTGTGATCTAAAGCAAAAACAATATCTTTTTCCAACTGTTCAATCTTTTCTTGCTCCTTCTTCAAATTTTCTTCGTAAGTTGACATGAATGTGTCCATTGTTTCTTCTCGTTTTTTTAATTCGCGGTATTTTTGATGGCGTTCAGAGTTTCCTTCTTCGAGATCCTGTGAAAAAGATGTTATTTTGAGCTCTGACTGACACCACATACAATAAACTTGAAATTTAATTGGTGCTATATTTCTTACTTGTTCAGCTTGCTCGATAAGTTCTTGCACTTTCTTTATTTGTTCTTTTAAACTTGCAGCATTGCTATCCAAAGAAGAAATTGCTGCATTATCCTCACGTACCTGTAAAAACTCATTTTAAACCGTTTGCTATCATGCAACCTTATCGTAAATAAATTTAAGCTTACCTGAAGTAATAATTTCTCTCTTTCTTCTTGAGGATCTAAGCGATTGTTCATTTCATTCTTCATGTTATCACGTTTTAGCTCAACTCCCGCTAGTCTTCTATGTAACTCCAACAAATGCAGTTTTAACTGAAGAATTAGAAAGGTTGTATTTATTTGCTTCCAAAGTAAAATACTTTTGTAGATGACAATTAAATCACCCATATGAAAAACTTACTTGGGACCCGGAAATTTCTTTATTGAATTCATCTTTTTCTTTATTGAGGAGATCGATCTGTGTCCTTGCTTGCTCAACTTCTTCACGCAATGCCGCAGCAGTAGTTTCTAATTCATTGTAGAGTTCCTTTTGTTCTGGTGTCATTTCCGCCAACAACTGTGTCAGATTCGATTGTTCCTGTCAAGTGAAGACCATTTACAGACTGATATAAAACATATGTAGGTATTAGGTATATTATATCAATCTACCAAACTTAATTTAAATTTAAAATACCTTATCCATCTGCTCTCTCAACTGCCTCAATTGATTTTCCTTACGTTGTTTTTCTAAAAACACCTGTTCAACTTCTTCCTGCAGCTTCTGGTTGCTTGCTTCAAGTTCTCTTGTTTGTTCCTCTACTGACTGCCTAGTTGCTTCTCCGTTGGCTATTCTTATAGCGGTGTTGTAGTCTGCTAAACGTCCTTGCAAATCTGCAAAAAATAAACTTCATTTATCTATATTTCTACAAACTATCTTGAGACAATAGAAATTACATAATTAGAATGTCTTCAGATTCAATTATGTTAAAGCTTCTTTCCTGTTCGGGATCATCATAATGAGATTTTGTCCTCTGTCCTAATTATTCTCTTTAAGAATATTATACCTATTCTAAATCTGTAAAAAAGTTGCTAACCTGTCAACTCCTGCGCCAATTCCCTCACTCTCTTCTCATAATGCTTCTTCGCCGACTTCTCTCTCTCTCCTGCTTCGGCTTGCTCGCTCAGTCTTGCTATTTCAGCTTTCATCTCTCTTACTTTAACTTGCATTAGTTCCTCCCAGTACCTCTTGTCTTGCAACTGTCTCGTACGGAATCCTCGCGCTGTGCCCGTCCGCAGACCTGACAAGCCTTGTTGGGTTATTGGACGATCAATCTGGAGAAAATTAAATATATTGCAGATGATTATTACCGTACTATTTTGATGACACCCCTTCGTTTTGTTCGATGTTGTTTCGATTTTTTTTATTTGTTTATGAATTAGACCCTATTTAGGAAATTTTGATTTTCGTTCCTCAATTGATAATAATACAATAATAGTAGGACTCATTCTTACGTATTTTTTTGGGTCTTTACGCGATAATCTATCTATAATTAATAAAACTGAAGAATTGGCATTTATTTGTTTTTCAGAAAACTGATTGTAGGTGATAAGGGGAGTGTAGCTGAACACAAAAATACAAGTTTTGAAAAAAATACTGTCCGTCAGTCTGTCTGTCTGCTGTCTGTCTGTTTGTACACGCTAATCTCTGGAACCGTGTTGGACCGATTTAAATGAAATTTTGCATGGTGGTACCTTATATCCCCGGTCAACATCTTAGATACTTTTTACCATAGGAAATAAAAAAAATGCAACGCGGCGTAGCCGTGGGCGGACAGCCAGTTTAAAATAATACTACTCAATATTTCGCATAAAGCACAGAACATGGGTACTTTTAACTCAGTGCCGGACATACAACCAAAGAAGAGAGTCTCTACCACGCGTTTACCATAGAAAACCCAGTGATCGCTGTTGGTTGGCGACTAGCGGTTGGCGGGGCTGGCCCAAACCCAGCAGTGGACAGCCGGGACGCCGTTCCACCTCGATACGCTGAAGTTGGCCGCATGATGCCGCTCCTTCAACAAATGAACCACTATCTTTACCACTATATTGTTCTAGTGTATTTAGAAACGATACCCGCGAACCGCACTCGTTTGTCTTTTGTTTTTCTTCGCCGGATAGAATGCAGGTATTCGATGTGTCTTCTGTAAGTAGTAGGTACATACTACTAATTAATATCAATGGACGACACCAAAAACCTTACAGTACGTTAGGTACGTCAAGAGGCAGGCACACTGGACTTTTTACCGTTTACCTACTTACAGACACAGGTGTATAAACAGAATATAAAGCAGAATATTTTTCTATTTAGCATAAAACTTGAAGAGCTTTAAGCTGTCACTGAAAATCAATTTTATTGAACCTGCTTGTAGGTATACTCTCTTTAGGATTCTAAACATAACAAACAACATAGGATATTAGAATTATTTATTAGATAATTACTTTATTTTAAAGAATCTATTCTTTTTTCAATAATTTGTGTCGCAAATTCGATGTATCAAGCTTCACTTGAATGTTAATTCAGTGAATGAAATATTCTGTTTAAAATTTAATCATCGGTTCAGACGGTTTAATATGTTCAGTATTCAAACAAACCGATAAACATCCATATTCTCGAATTTACTACATATATAGCGAGATTTTGTTAATTATAGCAAGAAGGATTTCATTAAAGATTTCATTCCTATACCTAAAATTTTCAATCACATGTTAATTTCAATAAAAATATAAAAGAACTGCGTGTTATTAACTTATAAACTTTGATTAGTCAAACAGTTACCTAGAATTGGCGCTTTCTCTAAATCCTCTCCTAGAAACTGGCCGTCTGACCGCGCTAGATCTCTCGCTTGTACTGGAGTCAGAATAATCCATATCAACAGCAATTATTATCACACACGACGGATAAAAGAACCGTACACGCGCAATGGCGATGTTGTTTGCCCGTCGCCATGGAAACCGTTTCCCCTATATCCTCTTTACTAAAATGCCAAAACAAAAAAAAAACTATTATTTATGATGGAGTAAAACCTCTGTGGGTAGAACCACGTAGAACCGGTTGCACTATCTTAAAAAAATCATGGACAGTACCTACCTATTACATGTAAGTAGACCTAAGTGGAGATAGATACATGAGGGAATCCGCTCCCCCGTAAGAAGCTTCATTCGTCGTTCTTTTTCGACACAAGCATAAGGCCCAATGGCAATGTGTACCACTGACGGACCTGTCACATAAAGCTGACCTCCAAGCAAAAAAAAAACCGGTCATCACCGGCCATGTAGCCTAGTTGGTAAACGTTTGCCTTCAAAGCACAGGGTCGCGGGTTCGAATCCCGCCCAGGGCAAACATTCGTGTAACGAGCACTTGTGTTTGCCTTAAGTCTGGAAGTTGTTTATTTATAATGTAGATATGGATATCAGCTGTCTGACACCCATAGTGCAGGTTCTGCCTACATTGGAGTCGTGAGTGAGATATTATCTGTTTTGGTAAATTTTAGTTATTTCAAGTTTGAATCAAATTCCCTACCCATGTGAAGGTCATTAACTTTAATATTCACGAGGACAGTTTCAACAGACAATTAGTTGTCACAAGGCATAACGATTTATTTAATTTTGTATAGTTTGAAATCCGATTAAATGGTCAACAATTGGTGCATGAACCGTCATTTAAAAGAAACGACTGCATTTTGTTTTCTTGTTTCCTCAGTTTCCTCGAGAACTTATTTCCGAAAAACCATTCCGTAACACATAAGTTCACATAACACAATACCAGACTCATACATTCAACACTAGTTCCACCCTTCCCTCCCCAGGGTACGAAGATGGACCAATCTCTTTGGTTACACCCAACCATAACAACAATTCTGAGCCTACACCTGCTTACTTTATGTCACCTCTAGAACCTTAACATTTTAGTTTTATGCAAAAATATCATTATTAATTAATTGTTAAGCTTCGGTGTTGAACTTAGAGCAACGCTGGCCTACCGGAAGGCCAGCGTTGCTCTAAGGTGTTGAAGAAAGACAAAGACATTGTCGCATAAAGTCGCATTCCTAAATATTAGTTATAATCTCGTACATTTAAAGCACACATGTCATTTCATATTACGAGTATTAGAGATTCAGCATCCGCCATTTTTACTTGTCCGTTACTGGTACAGTTATTAAAATTTTGGTATTTTTTTATCTAGTTTTCCGCCCCACAACTTACTGTAGTAGAAGAGAAGTTTATCTTACGTTAAATAATATCCCATGACGTATCACCTGCAATTTTTTATCGCAATTTGTTCAGCTGATTAGGCGTGAAAGAGGAACAGACATAGTTACTTTTGAACTTGATAGTAATTAATTAGGGCATGATCGATTTTTCTACTAAACACGACTTGTCTTGATTACTTGTTAAAAGTACCTATGTACCTACTTATATATCCGCTAAGTATCTTTTTCAGTCTGGTTGGGTAGAGGTGAGTACCTGTACGTACATTTGTCTTATATTTAAACAGCTGTGTAACATTATACGTATCTAGGTTAATATCTGTAAATGCATGTATTTGCGGTGTCACAGTAAATGATTAATTAATAAATTATCCTCATGCAAAACGGACAGATTAAAATGTTAGTGCTGCTGCTTTGTTGCATAGTTTCAGTAAGTGGATACGAAAGTCGTATTTCCAAAGTTGTGTATTTGACGCAAGGCCCTGTGCGAGGTTACAAGGAGCCCGAAGGAATTTTTGGGTTTTACAGTATCCCCTACGCTACAGCGCCGACTGATCCACACAGATATAAGGTCAGGGTCATATTATATATTAAGAAACTTGTTACCTTTAGACGTGTACCTAAGTGGTATTTCCAAACCGATTTATAAATTAATGTTAAAAAAAAATGCCGATTGAATTTCTTAAGATACTACCTAAGTTGGTATTTGTTGGTTCTTAAAATATCCCTATACTCGTTCGTTTCATTATTTTCTTCGGACTTTTCTCAGTCGTTCTTAGCAGAGGTCGTAGTCGTCATCATAGGATTGGTGGCTTGCCTCATAATTAATTGTCAGAAGTTTGAGGGCTAGTATAGAGCCCTGTCTAATGGCTAAATTGTAGTATTTTGATATGACATTTTAATATTTCAGGCACCTCTACCACCTCCTACGTGGTCAGAACCATTCGAGGCCGTTAATGCTAAAATTGTTTGCCCTCAAATATATAGATTGACTTACTACAACTCGTACATGATTCAAAAAGAAGACTGCCTCATTGCGAATGTTTTTGTACCCGATACTAAAGCAAAAGACCTGTCTGTACTTGTTTATATTCACGGTGGCAGATTTGCTACTCATTTTGGCAATGTAATACCGCCTAAAAATTTTGTGAGGAGCCATAATGTTATAGTTGTTACTTTCAACTACAGATTTGGAGTGCATGGTTTCTTATGTCTGGGGACAAAAGATGTTCCTGGTAATGCTGGTTTGAAAGACCAATTGGCAGCTCTACGATGGGTGAATAAAAATATTCAAACATTTGGAGGAAACCCACTAGATGTCACTCTTGCTGGATACAGTTCGGGAGGACCGTGCGTAGATATTTTGGCTTTGAGTCCAGCTGCGACTGGTCTCTTTAATAAAGCAATAGTTGATAGTTCAGTTGGATTCATTGCTCCCGCTATTGTCAGTGATCCTATTGAAAACGCGAAAAGTTTCGCTGTGCAAATGGGCTTCAATGATACAGATGATGTTCATGCTTTAGAATATTTTTATAAATCCACACCATTTAACACTCTATTGAGAGACGACACTGCAGATTTTCTAAGGATGAGATACGATTCAACATTTCTTTTCGCACCTTGTATAGAACGAGCCACAGAAGACGATGAAATTAAAATTATAATTGATCCTCCACATGAGATTTTAAGGAAAGGTTTATACAAACGAGTTCCAATGCTATATGGTTTTGCTGATATGGAAGGTTTATTTAATGAACCCAATTTTGATAATTGGAAAATAAAAATGAATAGTAACTTTTCTGATTTCTTACCGGGTGATTTAAAATTTATAGGTGGAAAAGAAAAAGAGAAAATAGCAAATAAAACCAAACATTTATATTTTGGTGATAAAGTAAGGCCAGATGCCACATTGAACTTTATTGATTATTACAGTGATATTGTATTTAAAAACCCAATGTTTAGAATTATTAAGATGCATTTAGTTGCTGGCCATGATCAAATATATTTATACGAGTATACATTTACAGATGATACTGTTCCTATAGTCCCACATACAAATATTCGTGGAGCAAACCATGTAGCTCAAACATTCGCTGTACTTGATGGCAATTTATATGGCTTTGGAATATTACCTAATGAAAAAAATATTTCGGACAGTTATAAAGAGTTGAAAAAGATTATTAGAATGTTTTGGGCAAATTTCGTAAAAACTGGGTACGTATAAACAAGATGGGTATTACCAATATAGTATTTAACATTACATATATAGGTATATAATATATATATATTTATTTATCTATTTAAGTTTATTGCATAATAATTGCACACACACAAATATAACAAAGCTTAAAAGTGGGTATATAAAGTACAGTATCAAATCTGAGTTACTATCACGAACATAAAGAATAATATTTAACATCTATATGTAAATATTGCCTGAAATAAATGAATTTATTATTATTATTATTATTATTATTATTAATAATAATATTTTTAACAATAGGTATTGGTATTGGTATTGTCAATTAGAGGCTGTTTGTTTTTACTTGACTATTAAAACTACTAAAATCCTTCGGATAAGATCAGATAGATCAGATCTTCGAAGAAGCAGATATCGTCCAAATATTTAGTAAACTGAAGTGGCAGTGGGCTGATCACATCTGTCGCAGAACGGATGAGCGTTGGACTCGAAAGGTTCTCGAATGGAGACCACGTCTTGGCAAGCGTAGCGTGGGACGCCCCCCTGCAAGATGGACCGACGACCTGAAAAAGGTGGCTGACGGTGGCTGGATGAGAGCAGCGGAAGATCGTGTATGGTGGCGCACACTTGGGGAGGCCTATGTCCAGCAGTGGACTGTTACGGGCTTATATGATATTATGATGATGACTAAAAACTTATTACTATAAGTGCAGTCAAGCGCAAGGTAAGCTGAACACGCGTGTCGTGATTTTCTCCCTTAACAGGCAAAGAACGGTGCAAAGTTCGATCGTGTTCAGTTTAGAGTGCTCTTGACTCCGTTTCAGTTCAACTTAGGCAAATGGTAGTGAACTGGTTTCAATTCATATTAAACCATAACCCAATTACTTTAGCGTAGTTTTATACTATAGCGTAGTTTTATAGTTTAGTTTTTCTACTTTGACTGGTTGCCTTCCTTTAATTTCATATTTCGGCTGCACTCTTTGTTATATTAATCAAATTGTATAAAATAATAATTACCTATGTAAAAATATTTTGAAAAGATGCAACGCCTGTGGAGTTTCTTCCGGAGAGTTCTTCTCCACAGAAGACAGCCAAATCGTGAACTCTCCTCGACGTCAAAAAATGATTGTGAAATCTTACTTTGAATAAACACTATTTGACTTTGACTTTGACTTTGACTTTGCGTCATGTTCCAATAATTATCAAAGGCGCTACTAGTCACCAGGTTTTAAAACTGTCGCCTCATGTGATTTCTATTGAACTATGCGCCAACTTCTTTGAGGATGTATGAGAGTCAAGTTAAGTAACTCGATTGTGATTTTAGTTAGAAACCAGTTCAATTTGAGCACCTCAGTTGTGGCAAAGTCACTCACACGCAAATCGCAAATCGTGGCTTTGTATCGCCAGTAATTATTTACTTGCATAATCTTACTCACTTAATAATGTATCTCACATGATATCTCACTCAATTTCGTGTTTTGTCATTAAGAGCTTCGGTGGTCAAGTGGTTAGGGCCGTTGACTTCCATTTCGAAATTCGCAGCTTCAAGTCTGACTGTGTTTTAAATTTTCGTATTTATATTACGTTTATTCGACGCTCTTACGGTGAAGGTAAACATCGTAAGAAAACCTGTACACACCTGCGAAGTACTAAATTCAAAGGTTGTGTGAACCCACACTGGGCCAACGTGGTCGACTATGGCCTATTCACCCTGACTTTCAGGGTAATCTCGAGCCCCTCGGTGGGGACATATTTTGACAGAGCTGTTAACGAATTTCGTCATCGGAATATTTACCCAGGTGACAGCAATTTACTTATTATTTCCACTGATATTCGCCTTTAGTATTTGGTTGGTTAGAATGCAGAATAGTCTCGTTATATGTTTGATCGTTCTTGGTATAATAGTTTTAATCAATTGTGATGGGGGTCTTAAATCTAAGATAGTAAATATCACGCAAGGCCCGGTACGAGGTTATAGGGACCCCGAGGGCCTTTACGTGTTCTACAACATCCCTTATGCAACAGCGCCGAGTGGGCTACAAAAATTTAAGGTTAGTTAACTTCTTCGGAATACCGAAACTCTTTTCTATAACTTTACCGATATCACCAATTCTACAATAGATCAGTTTTTTGGGTTGTTGAGATTCATCTGACCCAACAGTAGAAGGTGTATTTTACTGACTATACGTTGATTTAATAGCTCCTATTTGCATAATAAATTATTTCCTGTTTTTATTTATGATAGTGTACTTGTGGTCTATAAATCATCTAAATATAATATTTTTGTAATTTGGATATAAAATAATGTCTTTAATTCCCGAAATTGTACTAAAACCAGCCTATGTTTGTTATTTATTGATAATGAATAAATTGCTATTTCAGGCACCCCTACCACCTCCTACTTGGTCGGAACCATTTGAAGCTATAGATAGAAAAATAGTTTGTCCACAAGTATTATTAATCCCAACATTTTATAGCCCATATATGAAACAACAAGAAGATTGTCTTATTGCGAATGTATTTGTACCTGAAACTGAAGTGAATAATCTGTCCGTCGTTGTATACGTTCATGGGGGAACATTTAGCATTCATTTTGGTGACGTGTTAACTCCAAAAAATTATGTGAAAAGGTCTAATACTATTGTGGTCACTTTTAACTACCGCCACGGACTACATGGATTTTTATGTTTGGGAACACGAGAAGTCCCTGGTAATGCAGGCCTGAAAGACCAAGTGGCGGCACTACGTTGGGTAAAAAACAATATTGCTGCTTTTGGAGGAGATCCCAATAATGTTGCTCTCGCGGGGTACAGTTCAGGAGCAGCATGTGTGGATATTATTGCATTATCTCCAGCTGCAACTGGTCTATTCAATAAAGTCATTGTTGATTGCGCTGTTAGCCTTATTACGTCTGCTATTGTAAATGATCCCATAGAGAATGCAAAAGATTTTGCTGTGTCATGTTGTGGGTTTAATGATACTGGTAATATATATGATTTAGAATATTTTTATAAAACTGAACCACTAGAAAAACTCATGAGGGACCAATGTAAGGAACAGTTTTTTATGAAGTACGATTTATCGTTCTTATTTGCACCGTGTATTGAACGTCATATTGAAGAATTGGTAACTGAAGAACAAGAAATACAAATTCTAACAAAACCTCCTCAGGAAATTCTGACGAAAGGGACATACGCGCAAGTTCCCATGCTGTACGGATTCACTGACATGGAAGGTCTTATGTTTTTATTCTTTTTAGATCATTTTAAAGACCACATGAATAAAAAATTTGCTGATTTTATACCAGGAAATTTGATTTTTGAAGATTCAGAACAAAAAGAAAATTTGGGCAAAAAGATTAGAAAATTATATTTCGGTGAAAAGTCCATCGGTACTGATAACAATTTAAAGTTCATAGAGTACTTTGGTGATATTTTAATAAATCAAGCTTTATTCAGGGTAGTGAAGATGCATTTGAAGGCTGGTCACGATAAAATATATTTATATCAGTACACATTCGCTGACGATGACGTTCCTGTCGTCCCACATACAAACGTAAAAGGAGCAAATCATATAGAACAAACTCTTGCTCTTTTTGATAGCAAGTTATATGACTTTGCAAATGCACCAAATGAAGCGAATATTACAGATGATTTCAAAGAAATGAAAAATATCGTAAGAGACATTTGGGCGAATTTTGTAAAAACCGGGTAGGTACCAATAGTTCATAATAAAATATCTTTTACTTACTGTCGACTCGAATAGAAGAAGAAGTATCCAAAACTTTGTTGCACTGACACTAAATACAAAATTGTATACAATTACTCTTATCACCTAAATAGTTCGTTAATAACTCATATAAGTCCCCATCAAGAAGCTCGAGCATACCCTGAAAAAAGGGTGAACAGGCCTTAGTTGACCACGCTGGCCTAGTGCGGGTTGGTTGTTTTTACACAGAACCTTTGAATTACTTTGCAGGTGTGTGCAGGTTCCCTCACTATATTTTCATTGACCGTAAAGGCGTCGAATATCGAGTACCTACATATGGATTCTTGCTTGTATGTATATATGTTTGCTTGCATATTAGCTTGTATGCTCGATGGAGATAAGAACTTAAAATGGACAAATGAAATTTGACCTTGTAATATAACGATATATGTTAAAAATATGTTTTATGTTATGACGGATTTTCGGTTTACTGGTAAATAAATACCTAGTTTGACCAAAATTTAAAACAACGGTTAACAATTAAGAAAGTCGATTAAAACGCGGAAATATAATACAAACAAAAATGTAATTTCGGGTGATATAAAAAAAATGTCTAACTAATAAATGTCAAAACGTTAGCGGAATAACAATATTGGGATTCACAAGGATCGTTGACTTCCATTTGGAAATACGCGGGTTTCAATAAATTGTAGATTCCTAAAAAAACTATTCTGAATTGAAGAGATGAAAAAACATGAGCGTATTCGGTTTTCCTTTATATACCACTAGCTGCCCGCCCGCGGCTTCGCTCGCATTGATTTTCGTCTTTTCCCATTGGAATAAGATGTTTCCCAGCCTATTTTTTCGGTTAAAGTAGCCTATATCCATCCCCAAAATCTATTCTATCTCTGTAATCAATCATCAATCGGTTTTCCTTTCTATACCATTATGTAGAAATCATCAGTTACAAACAAACTAATATATTTTACAGATCGCCAGTGCCTGCAGGCTCGGATCTTCCAGCGTGGCCGGCGGTCGCTGACGTTTCACTGACACCGCACATGGAGATAACGCTACCACCGCGGTTGCGGTGGCAGTGGGACGAGCAGCTGCTACGACGCATGCGCTTCTGGGAGTCTATATACGACTCACACTACCGCGCGCCTGTTCCTCCACGAATTCCCAGTTCTGATCTCGGAACTGTCCAATATAAAATTGTTTTTAAGGCTTTGTTTAAATTTTTTCAAGTATTGTATCATTTCATTTTAGCGTTCATCGCGGTTTTAAACTTTGTGCTGTATATATTATCCTAATTGCATGCGCTTCTGATCTATATACGACTTACACTACCGCGCGCATGTGCCTCCACGAATTCCCAGTTCTGATCTCGGAACTGTTCAATATAAAATTGTATCATTTTAATTTAGCGTTCATCACGTTATTCAACTATATACTTTATGTAATTTGTGATTATTTCCTTTCACAGATTATACAATTTTTAACTATCTACATTAAAATATCAAATTTGAACCTAAGTGGAGGCCTGGAGTCCTAAATCACAGGGTATCCTAGTTTAGTCTCCAGCTTTTGCAAATATTATAATGATCTTGTAACTAGGCTATCACTATTGTATACCCGATCTTATATTTGTAAAGGAAATAAATATATTACTTTACTTACTTTATTATCCTAATTCGGTATTTTAAACTTAATAAATATATCTAATGCATTTCAAAATATTCACAGAAAATATAAAAAACAAGATGTTGTGTTCTATCTATGTATATCCTAAATCATAGAGGCTCTGTAGGTACCTATATGTATGAATTTCGTGACGCATCTAACGCAGCATTGTTATTTAGGAAAAACGGGAAAAACCTTTGAATAAAACTATATTGTAATAAAAAATAATAGTTTATTTTTATTCATACACATTTTCCTTAAAATAGGTTACTCTTTAACCAACACCCTGCTTTATAAAATACACTGAGGATGTTGATAATTAACTAAATTTATATATTTTGAAAGGGTACCTACCTAAATATGTCGATTTTATTAAATGACATTATTCCGCACAGTATAAAAATACATTTTATACACAAATTATGTAAGTATATCTTATGATACTTTATGAAGTTATATAAATATATTCACTTCTGTAATACATTTTATAATTTCATTGTACAAAAAAACATCGATAGGTAATAATGGAATGGTAACATGTTCAGCACCTACAAAATCATAATTTTGATCAAATACTATTGCTGATGAAAATGTTCTATACAATAATAAAACTATGAAGTAATACGGAATAGTTTTCAATAAAACTCTCAATAAGTCTATTCAGCGAAAACTAACACATTATGCATGCACGCATTACCTACTATTTTTAAATAGGCATACATAGGATTACAAATATTTATTTATTCTTCTTTATCACTCAGTCCTATACATTGTACGAGTATTTTATTAATAAGTGAAAGTGAATTGGGACGGAAAATATGTTTGGTAATTGATTATAATGTTTATTTAGAATATAATATAAAGTATGATAAGATTACTAAAGTAATTAATGAAAAACTAGTTCGCGATACTTATAATCATACACACAAACGTGTTTGAGTATTATTATTTTTTTACAAAATATCATAGTATAAAATACAAAAAAGGTTAATCAATAAATCTACTTACTTAACTAACTAATCATAAGCATCTATGTTTAAGTATTTACAAATTAAGTTTAAAATATAACTTTAATGCTAATCTGATGAAAGAAAACACCAGTTATTGTATCTAACAGTAACAATTTGTAAAAAAATACACAACATAGCTACCTACACATTAAAATAATGTAAGAGTAATGATTAATCATTTTAATATAAATAAGACACTTTCGCACCTTTAGTACTAAATAGATCTAATAAAAAAAGGGAAAATAAGTTATTATATAATATGGAGACTATAAAAGAGGAGACGCTCTTTCATTTTATTACGAATAATAATTACGGATTTTATTTACGAATAAAATAAAAGAGCGTTCTTTTAAGGTCTCCTTATTACGATAATTCAATTTCCTCTTTTTTTGTATTAGGTATGTTTAATACTAAAGGTGCTAGTTTACAAGCCCTAATCGTTCCCAACCCTGTTCTGACTAGGATTGACACCTTAACATTATTGAAGAATATTTCACGATGTTCAATACAGTGGCAGTGATCATTTTGTTTATTCGTCAGTTCGTCAATAACATACAGGGTGAAAGCGACTGCTTAGCAAATACTGAATGGACAAGCTCAGATACGAAATACGAAAAAAGGAATATCGTTATTCATACAAACTGTCAAATAGAAATGTCAATTTTGTATGGGATTGTTATTTTTTTACGTTTCCGACAAATGGTCCTTTGAGATAGCCGCTCAATATGTTTCAGTTATTGCTGAGCCGTTACACCCTGTATAACAAGTATAAAACTCCCTCGCAAGAGAAGTGTATCAACTAACGTCCTTACGTCACACCTGTGCATAATATAACAGCTAGGTAAATTATAAATATATTATATTATAATTTATCTGGCTGCTAGATTATGCATTATATTAAATATAATGTACGTAAATTATGTAAATACTTGTTTACAGAGTGTAAAAGAAGGTATTTGATTTATACTAACATGTGATCGATTACGTTCATTGGGTTTTAATAAATTATTTCAATATTTTTACGTAAATATTTCTCACAGTTGAAATCTGAAATAATATACTTATTTATATTACAATGATTTTAAATGTTATACGATATTTCTCGGTCATTTCATAATTATTTAGTTGTTAGATAAGTACTATTATTGTTTATAAAAAATATAAAGTTGCACAAATACCTATCGGTTACACCCTGTATTACTTAAACATATTTTATTATTTACTCGTATGTACACAAAAAACATCTTAATTTTATTTAATGTGTGATTTATTATAACAAGTTCGTTCAAGTAATTTATACTGATTGATTGTGATGAAATTTACAACCTAGAAGTTATTATGAAATTTATTTACATACAAAGATTTCTTTATAATTATAAATAGAAAGGGGTATGGAAAATAATCGACAACGAATTAAAAAAAAAACTGTTCTAAATTATGCAATTCGCAATAGATTACATTAGTAAAGTAGGTAAGTAGGTACTCTTTTGTTTGCCTTTTTTACAAAACTTAGCCATATTTTGCATCTAACAGAAAATTACAAGACCCTATCTCCTTAAACAAATACATTTGAAAACAGATGTTTTAATAGTATATCGATAGAATTGTTTTACAATTTGAATTAATAGGTACCTAATACACTATGACAGCTGTAGATTACCAAGATCGTTTACTAGCACGCTACATACTGCAAACTTCAGTTCGCTCAGTCATCGTTTTCGACCGTAGTGAAGTTCGTGTGTTTAGTTCTACGAAACTAGCACCGCCCCGCGCCACTTCAAACCCGAAATAAGGATGTTGACTGGCTAGTCAAATGAGCTTCTTTTTATAAAATATCAAAAGGGAACACATACTTATGACGTCATATTTTCCATTGGGTGTTTTGTACGTTTACCGTTTACTTTTTGCAGTAATACATCTAAGACTTAAACAGTTAAAAATAGCTCGATATTACGTTATGTACAGGTGGTTCCGGACGGTTTATTTATGTTGAGGACAGTCAACATCCTTTAGCGCTACTCCAAACGTAGAAAAAATCTGAACGTACCTACAGATTGTTGTTTCAACCTTGTGGTATTAATTAAATAAATAAATTATATACAAATTGGTTTCTTGTAGTAAACAAAAACAAAAGATTCGCTCTTAGAAAATTTCTACGTTTGAGCTTCCGCTAGTATATTACATTTTGTATCAAGCATTTTGTATTCCTAAGTGACGCGCGACGTGGCGCTAGTATTGAAATCTAGCGTTGGTTGTATAAGAGTATTAACACCCTATTTCAAACTTTAAAACCTTTTTAAAACATTTAAGAATGCGTTCGAGTAAAATTCTTATTATATACGTGTCAAGATAGTCTAGTCCCACTCCCCGATGAACATGTGACGCGCGTGGGAAGGTGGGGGAGGGAATCCACGGCCAGGGAGGGGCAGCCGACCATACAGCGCATATGGGTCATAATGGTCTCCATCTGGAATCAATGGTACATATAATAAAGAAATCATTACAGCAGCAGTAAATCTCTAGATCAAATATAATAGTACCACCCGACCAGTAAAATAAAAAGCCTCGCCATATTGCGGAATTCGAACTTATCTTATTTTATAAAGGAAATTGTTGCCATTAACATTAAAATATGCATACATGGTTTTTTATTTCTTTGGTTAGGTTTTTGATAGATGAACGCACGAACGAACGAATAAAAGGCGGTCTTCCCGATTGGTGAAACATGGCGGGCGACACAATTTTACTTTAACCATTTGAATTTTGTACGAGATCACACATTTATCATTATATTTGATCTAGGTGTGGATCAACAGAATCGTCATGATAGGCTTTCCCAACATAGTATTAAAAAAAAAGGATATATACGGTCGAATTGAGAAACCTCCTCCTTTTTTTAAGTCGGTTTAAAAAGGAAGGGTACCTTTAGAAATTTTATATTTACTACTTGGCATGGGTTTGTGATCGCCAGGAAAGTCTTTCATTTTAAAAATCTTAGTATTAGATTTTGTACGTCTCGTATTCATATCCGTCGAGTTCAGAATTTTGGTTAGCATCGAAAGAAATAGTAATAAGAGTAGTTGAATCGATATTCCAAATTCCGAATCCAACAGTTACGAATAATGAGGTGTTTGTGGCATTCGCACAATGCCTTTGTTCCAATTTATTTGGCGTTTTATAGTTTATCATACCTGTCGTTTTGGTAGGTAAGACTATGTTGCACGTCTCTTTTCAGACTCCTACGTGTTTGGTGTAGTGCTCAAATATCACAGCAAAAGGTTAGAGTCTAGATTATACTAATATTTTTAACTACTATGGGTTAGTCCAGAATTAGTAAGTTCATCTAAAAGTGTCAGTGGTTTAAGTGGAAGAAACTGCCAAGCAAAGAAAAATCTACAAATTAAAGTGAAGTAGAGTAAGATAAAGAATCTGATAGAGTCAAGGATTGCTTAGTTTAAAATCAATATCTTTTTTTTAGGAAAAAAGTGAAGTGCCACAAAGTGGAAACGAGAAAGCCGAAGGCGGTGCCACCAAGCAAAGCGAAAATAACTGGAGTTACCAAGATCGGAGCGAGGAGTCCGGAGTTAAAGTGCGGGTTAGTCTGTATGTACAGGCCTAGCGCGGCTGCTGGATGATTAGAGGCCGGACAACACGCCGCTCCCTGTCAGGGTAGAATTGGTACATGAGCTTTTCCTTTTTCGGTCGGTCGTACGCACCAATTCCGCTTTCGTACGAGCGAGCGTGCCACAGAGCTGCTGGTGGCATAGGGGCGTGGGCGAACGGGGGCATGACGTGGGGCGGGAAAGGCCCCGGGTGCGCGTGGGCAACGCTAAAGCGCTTGCTGGGGACCGGCACGGGGCCCTCCTTCAGCGTGAGGCGCTCTGTCATTTGCGGGAGGTGTTTGGCCCCGTTCGTCTTCACGAAGTTCGGGACGCGCGCGCGTAGACCGCAGTAGTAGGGGTCATCTGTAATTGGAAATGAAAGCGATTAGATTAGTGGATATCGTTTGTCAAAAATGATAATGATGATGATGTAAATAGTAATTACGAGTAGGTACCTATCAATTAATAATTATTAAAATATAGCCACAAAAAAGGTTAAACACCATGTTAAATACTTGGTTAAAAAGTCTTATGAAAATCTCATAATTTTTAAGGCACGCGTACAATATTTTTGTAGTAAGTAGGTAAGGTACTTATATTTCTTTTTCTCAGATTTAGAATAGTGTTGTTGTGTGGTTTACCACGCGGAAGAAAGAACATTTAAGTTGTTTCATTTTATCGATACTGCTTACTACAAGTATACGTAAAGTTCGTGTGGTGTTTCTGGTGATATTCAATATCAATATACAATTGGAAAACACATCCAAATGACTCTATTTGTTTTTATTGACCACACGAACGTGACATCGAGTGTGTAGTTTAATTGAGGAAACTGTGGCAGCCAGCAACACACCTATCCTTGTACTCATATATTTTAACTAGAAGTTATAGATATGTAGACATTCTTATTAAATTGAGTATTAATAGATTTAAGATAAAAAAAAAAACTTCTCTACGATTTTACAAAAGAGAAATATTTGTCAGAGAATAAAATTATTATTATACATTTATTACCAATTGAACCATGTCTGTTTTAAAATACAATTTATGAGGCTATGAGAAATAATTTTTTGCTTAACTAAATTAAAAAAAAATACTTCGTTCTTTTATGTAGAAGAAATTTTTGGGCAGGATTCAAAAATATTTTCTACAAAAACCATTACTGCCTTTAAAGTAATCTCCATACAATTTCTCAATAAATGCAACAAAGCTTTAGCCGCGCAATGAAACAAAAATGTGTGCCAAATGTGTCGTCATCTCCGTATCCTATACGCCTACTTGGATTGGAAGGAAATATCAAGGATAGGCCGAAATGCCACTCGGTTGCGACATGGCATTGTCTTATACAGCCAGGAAGATGTACGATATAATATTCACAGCCTTTGTATAATAGATATAAAGATCATTGGTGTATACGATCGCGATGTGAGAAGTGAAAACAAAGGTGTCAATAATCTATAGGTACTATTATTATAAAGACGAAAAGATTGAACTAATTGGAATGAAACTTAGTATATAGATAGAATAGACCTTGGGGAGTAACATAGGCTAGGCTACCTTTTACTACGGGAAAATTAATTATTATCTTCATAAATAAACATCACACGGAAAAGTTTTGGAATTAATATGAATTATCCTGTGGTACTATCAATGAAAGTAATTAATATAAATGCAAAGTAAAGTTTGATTGAAATAAATATAGAAATAGAGAATTTATGTAAATGCGAGGTGTAAGTAGCCGATTAGCAAATACTGAAAAGACATGCTAAGTCAATGATTTTGAGCAACGTTCCTAAAGAAACTTATTTATTTTTTGTTCTTTTAAATCGTGAAACTTGGTTGTAATTTTGTTTTGATATTCTTGAGCAATATAACTAAGCATTAAGGCTTACCTACAGTAGCTGTGCGTTAAAAACTTCGAAAAAGTAAATAAAAACAGCTTTTATAAAAATACCCTACTTGCCAGGGTATTTACCAAATAAGGGTAGATTTATTAGTTTCGAATAGTTAATTGCGTTTTATTTTTAGATTTGCATTGTTTTTGGTTGTTCAAAGACAATACCGCCATTAATTCAACTTGCTTGTTCGACTGTAATTAGGTTCTGTACAGTCAACAATGCTGCTGCGGGGAAAGAGTCTTTATTATTAGGTCTTAAGGTGCTTCGTACTTTATTGTTGATCGTATTTAGTACAAAACGGGTTAATGTAGGCTTAGTTTGGCGACGTTTGAGATACCAGTCTCAAAATGATTGTCTTGTAGAGACATTCAATTTAAAAAAGCCAGTGTACTTGTTTGCTAAAGAATTTTAGGCCTACAACAATGTGTCGGCTTAGATGTTTATTTAAGCACAGATTTTGTACCATTGCCATACCTCTTTTTTGTTTAAATATAAATTAATTTAATTATAATTATTTATTCAACAGGTTCTTCTACACAGCAGGTTTTGTTCAAACGAATATAACATCGCGCATCGCCTCTTTACATTTTAAGAGTTTATTCTTCATTAGTGTAAGACGAGAGCCAAGGATGGTAAAGCAAAACTTAGTAATTTCATTAAAATTTTATGTCTAAAAATGATTTTTTAAATCTTGCTTGCAATAAAATCCTTTTGATTATGTAATTTTTTATTTTGAATTAGGTATCAGCTTTTATTTTTTTGCATAGTTAACAATTTACATCTACAGTTTTGACTTATTTAGCTGCTCAGATTGTATGAGTTATAAAGATTAATCAACTTTTTATTTAAATTACTGTAATATGTGTATAACTTTAATTATTTTTCTACATACTACAAGAAAAGATTGGTAACTTTATGGTATTACACAGCATAGGAACAGGTCTTAATCAAATTGGTAACTTGAGACTAATCAAAAGCGTTTTAAAGACCATTACATACCGTATTTCTTATTGTCTTTTCCTTTGTCGGATTTGCCTCTCGGGAACTGCGTAGGCACTCGGCCACCATTTACATCGATGTCATCGTAATCAGGCTGAAATAAGGAAACAAGAAAATTCATATATCAAAGGATTTTGTGTTCATACTATATTTTGAACCTAATATCAGAATAAGGTAACATTTTGAAGAACATATTGGTTATTTGTCACGGCTTTAAGGACAGACCGTTCTACATAACACAGAGTATTACTGTAATCTCCAATCTAATCGTGTGTAAAAGTGTAATCGTGGGCGGTTACATAAACCATCTTTCAGTGTTGTTGTAAACCACTGTCTTTACTACCACAAAATAAGTCAAAACCTTGTTTAAAAAGTCTTGTATCAAAAATATCATAAAAATTGTTTTTGAGATTCGCTCGACGCTTGTTTAAGAACTTTGTGGTAAGACCCTATAAGTCTAGAATGTACTCGTCTGATAAAGCTGTGAATGCGTGAACATTAAAGTGAAAACAAGCCCCCAATATACTTGTAAACGCATAACATAAAACCGCGACCACATTATCTCAATAATACACCACCAGAAAGCGACAATTACACATTTTATATGGACGAAAATCAAGTTAAAGTGGTCTAGATCGCTGTATGCGTGGGTTTTAATGGATTTTATCTGTGTAAACATACCCTTAACACGGGCAGATGAGCATTAACACCTCTGTAAATGCACCATTACTTTATATTGAGTGAAATAGATAAGTAAATACAGACGATTTAAGAGTAGCATGAATGATAAATATGAAGTTGAAAAGGTGGCCAGCGCAAAAAAAAAACTCAAATTCCGTATATTTGTCGCCATCTTATCCCAAATGCTTTGGGCGGGGTTTGAACTGACAACTTGGTTATGAGGCGGATGAAATTATCAATCTGTTTATAAACTACATATTTTCAATCATTTATGCCGATTTTAGCGTGGAATCCACTGACTCTTGTCCGACACGCGGCTCTTATGTTTAAAGAAGAAAAATGACGATTCTTATCTACAACAAAACAATTTTTACGGACATACCTAGTACGTATTTTAACTTGGAATTACGACGACGATAAAATTGACTAACTGCAAATTGAGATAATAAAAAAAATAGCTAGTAACCGACTGAGCTCTCGATTTTAAAACATATATTATTTCGAGTAAATGCTTTTAAAAGGGAAATGCGACCCTGGCTTTACATCTCTGATAAATCCATTCGACTTCACATTGTATCAAAAACATGAGCATTATGTTTAAAAAATAAACAAAAAAATAAAATTAATGGAACTGGTATAATAACGAGAATAAAAAGTGTTTTGAGTCGTTCCTATTTTAAAATAAAGTTCAAAAGTGAAGGTGATCGAACAAAGGACATTTTTCATTCAGGTGTGCGGGAGTTGAATTCTTGATGCTTTTAGATAAATGAATTTGTTGTAGAAAAATCCTTTATATATATGAAATTTAATTCATGATTCACCTTATTTAATACATAAGTACCAACAGATTTTTCTGTCGTTTTAATTACGTATATATAATTTTATATCTGATTCGGTAAATTGTATTATTATTTATGTTTGTTGGCTCACACTATCATTAATTTCAACGATAAGAATCAGATTTGAGATATTGAATATTCCTTCGGTTGCCTCTGTGGAGTATTGCACATATTGTGAGATATTATCACAACTGATTACATCTTCTTAATGGATTACTAATGACAATCTATCAGCTAATAGGTCTGGCCTTTAACCTTGGCAAAAAGTTGCCTGCTCTTGTTCGTGTAAAAAAAATACGAACTGTGCTCCAAATATACGGGGTGTAAATAAAGGTAGTAAATACTGAAAGGACATGTTCAGCTAATAGATCCTTTATGGGTGCTGATTTATCTCTAGGATTTTATAAAACCTCGATCCGACAATGACGAAAACAAAATTATAAATTAAAAATTAAAAAGCCCCCGCCACATAAACCGTTACTTGATCCTTTCAACTACTAGAAAAGAGCTGATAATCTTCAAACGGCTGAAGATATTTTCTTGGATCATAGCTAAGAACACTCTCGATTATGACACCTTGCAAAAAAAAACTAGTTCAAAATCGGCTCATCCGTTTAGGAGCTACGATGCCACAGACAGACAGACAGACAGACACACGCGTCAAACATATAACACCCCTCTTTTTTGTCGGCAGTTAAAAATCAGGAAAATCTGTCTTGTTTTTAAGCCATGTTTCATAATTATTAGGTCAAAGATAAAGTATAGAACTATTTGTTTACTAGGAACGCCAGGAACTCTTTGTAATATGAATTTTGAGAGTTGTATCACTTTTATTGAAGAACATTTCTTTTTTGTCGATATACTTTTGAAATCGCTTGATTAAACGCCATTAGGTACAATCGATCATGAATAATTTAAACCTCTTGACATTTTTGGAGTCAAATCTGAATAAATTGCGCGGTTATCTCCTAATGTATTCGGTTGGATTTATTGATCTCAGTGAATAATTTAGTTCGATTTGGGGACGTATTTATTTGCGGTTTTGGAAGTCAAAGATTAGAGTATCGGTGTGATAAACTACCTACACGATGCATTTGAATTGGTACTTATTGAAGATCTTTGCTTGTATAAATATAAACGGCGGCGAATGACATTTTAGAACAATAGAAGTACATTTTATTTTTGTTGCGATAAAAACAGTGAGAAATTCATTTACTATGCTCTACTAATGTATCTACTAGAGAGGCGGTCTTGGTTTGAGCAAAGCTTATTAACTTCAGAAATGACGTCATTAAGTGTTCTAAGGGAGACTATAATGAATAAGCAATTTTTGAATTTACTAATAGAGCAAATTGGATAGTTTCTCTCTAATTTGCTTTACTACTTAAAACGATAGAGAAAATTGGTCATTTGCGACGTTCCACGTGCAAAGGGCCCTTATGGTGGGTTTTAGTACAACGATAATCTTTTTGGATTTGAATAGCTTATTAGTTGCAGATTACAGGGTTATGCATAACTCAATACTGACCATAAGAACAGATTAATAAATAGTTACTAACATAAGGTCCCTTTGCACATGAAACGTCACATTTTTCCTCCAATTTGCCCTACAAGGTTTTACGATAGAGAAAATCAGACATTTTTTTATCCAAATTGCTCAACTTGTTGTATGTATGTCTCAAGTCTTAAATCGAATAAGAAATTATAGAAGTCTTTGGAATAAGAAAACAATTGAAAATACCAAAGTTCCTGATAGAAAATGACCTGAAGACAAGAGAAAAAATTTCTCCATATCAACATTTTCTAACATCCAACCAAATAAAATCGTGTGTAGAGCTAAATAAGTAGAAAACCACAAGTAGTATTAGGAAACACAACGATACTCCAATCAAATAAATTGCGGTAACCAAGTGTGAATTATAATAAAAATGAGTGTGCAATTGCCAACTTGCAATGGTCTTTTACAATGGAGATATAATTTAGTAAGGCAATTTTCACTTTGCACAGAAAATTACTGAACCAATTTTGCAAGCGGCTTACCTATGTGTATCGAATTTTTATTCTCATCTGCAAATCTTTTATTCACATCTTCAATACAGGGTGTATGTAGGTATATTAAGTAAGAAAAAAAAAAACATAAATAAATATTAAAAATTACTAACCAATGCGAAACCAATACAAATATTCTTTATTGACACCAGAAATGAATAGTTCTGTTACAATTTTAAAGCGTGAAAAAAAATGCCAATAGACGGCCTTATTGCTAAAATAAGCAACTGAGTCTTCCTGACTGTTTGTAAATCGCATTAAATTATTATTACTGCTAGTTTAAGTTTTAGATTCTATGAACAACTTATTAAAAAAATAGGGAACTTTTTCTGTATTGTTTTCAATAAAATTGTATAGAACTCAAGTTTGTGTATCCAATGATAAAAGAACACTCTGTTAAGTACATCCACGAACAAAAGTCATCACAGCAACTAGGCGCCATTATGTTTAATTTTGTAAGACGGCACGTGTTTTGGTATGATTACCTTCTTGTAGTAAAAAATATATAAAAAAGGTGTTTATGACGTGTGTGTGTGTGTGTGATTGTATCGATCATCGCGCATTAAGCTTAAACTGTTAAATTTTTTTTTTAGTTCCATACTGCAAAAACCCGTAACAGAAAAATAAAATCTGAATAAGGATCACACGTGCGTCAGTGCGTTCCTCCGTGGTGCGTCTGCCAAAAATACGTAAAAGTAACGTTTTGAGTCATGTAACGCGGAAGTAACGCAAAGGGCTCGAAAATAACGCAATATGTTACAATACTAACTAAAAGCTATGCAAGCAAAATTTTTATTTATTTTTCCAGATGTGTGATGTCACAGTCAATTTTTCGAAATTACTTGACCGATTGAGTTCTTTGATATATTTTATTATTGAGACACACCCCGCCCTAGCGTTTTACGAACAGCTAATATACATACATATAAATATAGAACATTAAGGACAAGTGCTAATACAAATGTTTGCCCTAGGCGGCATTCAAACCCACCTAGTGTGCTTTAGATTAAAAATAATAACTATAGTGAAATTGTACGAGTAATACTCGTATCTTTCAATTTTATATGAATTCGTTCACTCTACTCAGTTTAAACTGTCTTTCCCCTTCACCTGTGTGTATGTTTGTTTGTTTGTAACTATGTAATGAAATCTTGTCATCCAAAAAATCTACTAATAAAAAAAAACAACAAAATGATACAATAAAAAAACCCAGTTTTAACTATTGTATCATTTAGAAATTTTTAATACATTTGTAAAAGCTTACATCCTTGAGTTCTGCGGTAAAAACACTAACCTTGGGAATATCAGCAGGTCCATATCCGTTTTCTCTGGGGGGCAGTTTCGGCGGCTTGTCCCCCCTTCTCTGCCCCATCTGCATCATCAGCTGCTCCCTGGTAGCTGCCACCACGCCGTGGCCGTTCATCCCGTAACCACCTGAGCTTCCACTGGACCCTGAGCCGTTGGCGTTGGAGCTGGCAATACTGTAGGGGTCTTCATCAGGGATCGGAATGCGAGGTCTATTCTTGATGTCCACTATCGGTCTTTGAACTGTGGAAGAGAGATGGGAATGGTGAGTCTTTTTAAATGAATTTATTAAGGTTCATTCATTGGTTTGCCTGAAATAAATGAATTTATTATTATTATTATTTATCATTAACAGAGTGAGGTATGCGATATGCTCCCTTGAGCCGCCCCTAGACGCGTTGGTATATGACTACTTTGGGGTAGAGCAATCCGCTTCCCCTCAAGACCGGTGAAGCTTGATTCGTCGTACATTTTCGACAAAAGCATAGGTCAATACAAAAAACAAAAAAAAAGGGTTAAAGCCAATTATGGTTTCATGGAAGAAATTTTCTTACAGAAATAAGACTGTTTTTTTTCCCTTTCTGCACACTTTATTTCGGTTTTGTCCAGTGTAATAAAAGTGTCTAAATTAATTGGTTCGTTTATTAAAATGCAGGATCGGCAAAATCATGATGCTCTTATTTAAGTAGGTAGTATAAGTTGTATAAATTTAATATTTATATATTATTTCATTGTATAAATTTTATATTTTTAGAGAAACTTTGATGAATAATACAACAGACCATAGTCTTTTTGAGGGAGGTTTCATTGTAGACAACCATAAAAAAGTCACCTACTTACGCCTCCAAACTTTTCTATAAACGTTACTGTGACCTACCTATCTACAATTCGGAACATTTAGTTGCCATTGCGCAACTCTCGTCGTGATGCTCTGATCGAATGCAATTACTATACGACACGACTAAAGTATAGTTAATAGGTTTAAGTATTTGTGATTGACATAATTTATTTACTTTCTTTACGTTATTTCTAACCAATTATTTTTAACCCATATGCCAGAGGTAACTCTTTTGATTGATCAATAGCAATATGGCATCGTTGCCACAAAAATTTAATCAGGTTTTTAAAAAATATTTCATACAGGACTTTTTAACTTAAATTTTATGATAAGACCCTAAACGTAAAATTCATGAATGTGCTTCAACACCTTCACGTATTTATATCAATTTTATCAAGTGTAAGTTATGTTTCACATTATGATGACTGATTTTAGTGGCAAATTTATTGCTTTATTGTTCAATATACAATTATAATAAAAATATTTATTTACCTACTTATTTATTAAATAAGTACAATGTAAGCTGTTACGTTATTAACCAAATCTCTAATAATGGCGCTATTTGATCTACAGCTGATAATTATGTTGTATGTTATAATATTATTGCTTATGGAAATAATAATAAATTATTAATAAAATATACATACATACATTCATAGTAACAATCACAAAAAAAATCATCGCAGTGCAGTCACTAACACCTGTTATGCAACTTTAAGTGCGTGCATTATCTACGCTATGTAATCGGTAAGGCACAAAAGAAATCGATTTTAAAATCGATCGATTATTATCACATTAGGTCGAATGCCTGTTTACATTAAAGCGCATGATTGGGCGGAATCTATCGACTGGCTTAGGCCATGCCACTAAATGTAGCGATTAGAGAATTAATATATCAATTTAGTTTTATTAACAATAAAAAATTTTAGAATATTTCATATTCTGTAATACTATGCAGTTTCTTAGTTTCAGTGAAAAATATGAATTACACAAGAATTCAGTCATACAGCTAGTTTTATAAAAAAAACGTATGTAGGTAATGTCTCGTATGTTTTGTTGTTTGTTAAATATGGTTGATTCATGAGGAAACTTGCACACACTTGCGAGAAATTCTAAGGATGCGTGTGAAGACGACTAACTCGCACTGCGCTCGCGTAGTCGACTAAGGCCTAACCACCCTAAATCAAGGTAGGCTAGAGCCCCTCGGTGTGGGCGTACAGAAGCTGATAACGAAATAATATGTTTGCTTTAGCCTTTCGATGGTGATTTATTTAATAAAACAACTCGAATTGATTTTTAAAATGCTCTATCTTAAATCGCTGTGTTTTTAATACGTAAGGCATTCGTTTATAATTTAAGTGCACGATGCAACGAGCAATTAGATCATACCAAAATTACAGATCCCTCTTAACTTAATCACTATTTTAGAGATGTTATTAGTTATTAAGTAACAATTACTGATGATAATGCATCTATAGGTAGGTATATAAAAGTATAGAGTAATAACAATCGAATGATGTAAGATTACTAGTGTTGATATGAAGTAGGAAGAAATTATGTGTAGGTATTTTAATAGAAATGGTTATTATTATAAAGCTTGCATCGAGTGCTTCAATATGATAAAATTTTACGAATCATTTAAAGCAAACCATATTTCCGCATTAGAAAAAAAAACGCTTCGGCCGATCGATTCATATGTAGTACTTAATTTTCATGGAATATCACTTAGAACTAAATATTTGGAAGAAATCTTTAATAGGTAGCGATAACGCATAGACGCATAGATTTACATTTTGATACATATTTATATGTTGTTGTGTCCTAACTCTACCGTGCAGTGTTGTGCCGTGGCCGCTAAAATCTCTAAATTTAAGTTGTTGGTCTCTTTCATTCATATGGGAATCGAAAAGGATGGGAGATGAATGAATTTAATTTTGAATAAATGACATTTAAAATAAGCAGCGCAGCTGTCAAATTCAGATTAATTTAGTCAGGATGTTTTTAAATGCCTGCTAAACTACGCGTAAAATCGATGTTTGACGTCTCTAAATGTAGGTTGGCAATCACCTGTCCCTTTTCGTTCTTAAGACATTATGATGTTTAAATTTAAGTTAGAGCGTAATATCTACATCGATTCTACATCGGGACCATTATGTGATTGTACTTTGTCTGTTTATGTGTATAATAAACAGTTAAATAAATAAATAATGTAACAATAAAACAGAATTTGTTGAACCCTAGCAGATCGCAGACAGAGATAGTTAAGAACTAAAGATAAACAGTTTTCAAACAATCTGGCTAGACTTGGAAATACCAGAGAATGGCGCATATGCCGCTTAGAATCCAGATTAGTTAGAGACCTGAATACTAATTGTATAAGTGTTTAAAGAAAGAGAAATACAAATTCTTAGTAAATCTTAGTAACTATTTTCATACTAAGGTGCTAGTTCGTTTGTTTTTAGCGTATTCAAGGATTAATATGCATTAATGGTCGGATGATGATCTTAAGTCTTCTTTCTTTTTATAGCGTCTTGTGTACTTTATAAGATCTTTGGTTTAAATCCTAGATTTTTATTCACTATGGCTCAAATCTAACGACTTATTGTTGGAAGACCTCGTTAACAGGACTGCGTTACTAAATCCGTTTTACTCAGTCAAGAGCCACTCAAAGCTAATCTATTTGGACTTTGCACATTTTATAGAATCGCAGGGCAAGTATTCGTCTTTCTGGCTTGGTTTCCTTTAAACACTAACCCTACTAGTGAAATATTTATATAACAAAAAAAATGTTTACATTAAGATTAAGGAAAATCGCGCTTCATTTAAAGTCGTTATTCTGAGTTTTTACAGGCTCAAACTTGAGAGGCTTCTATTCAAATTATTCGAATACTGCTACTTGTAAATTTTTTATTCATATTTTTTCTTTTTTTGCATTGAACCACGATCTCGTCCCTGCTCCAAATTCAAATTGAGATTTCGCGCAATCAGATTACTTTCGATTTCAGCTTCCTATTGTTGACGGCGCGCGCTGTTTTACATAACGTAAGTCACGACTTGTTAATACTCCTATTGCGTCCGCGACTGTACCTACAATTAGGTAGAATGAGGTCTGGAATATACTTACACTGTTTGAGTTAAAAATGACGGGAGAGAAGAATTCAAAATTAAAAGAGAGAATAATTAAAATAAAGTACCAGGTCTAAAATAAAGAAGAACTTAATGAAAAACATAGTCAAATACGAAAGCTTCCATCCGACAAAGTTTGATTTGAAGTTCACAATAATCTACAACATGACGTAAATACTAATTTAAAACATGACATTGATACATTCCAAATGCGTTCTAAAACCAAGCGCATTATAACATTTAGAATCACGCAGGAAACTGATTATATTCAAAGACCATCAAAATTATTCTAGCTACCGTGGCTGGCTCGGAATCCATCTGTGCCTGCCCATTAAAGCAAATCCACAAAATTGGCTACATAAGAATCTGTGCCATTTGGAGTATGATCTAGTTATACCATTAAGACAGAGTCAGTCACGACTTGGCCTTCGTTTTGAAAGCGAAATTTGACGGTCTTGGCTTTGGGCATTGGAGTTGAGTGCGCGAACGCATAAACTGCGAAGATTTCATGATATGGACGTGTTGAAAGAAATTAGATTAGGTGGCTTGTTGGCCGGTAGACATGAGTTAACATATTTGGTAGATAAGACGTTACAAATTATTTTTCTTATTAATTGTATTCTGGCTTAGAAATCTGAGTTTGAAGGTTAAAACTTATCTCATTTTATTATTTTTAAGAGTCGTAACAGTATGCGGCTTGTAAATCCATCAAAATCCAGTAACGTAGTAGTTTTAATGCCAAAACAAATCATGAACATCCACCGAGAGGCAATCAACACAGATAATTTAGTCGTATTAGCACTTAATGTATCCGTAATTATAAGATTTATTTCATTTATTGATTCTTCTTAGTAAAATATTCTATTTGATTTGTCTAGCATAATGAATCCTAGATTTAGTAAATGACCTGAAACCTATATCAATAAATCAAAATCAAAAATAATCCTAATCCTATCATAATCCAATTTTAATCATAAAATTAACCGAAAAAATATCAACAGTATCATCGACGTTACCAAAATCAAAAACATACTGTTCATTGAAGGTTATATAAAACATATAAAACGTAAAAAGGTAAACAACAGAAAACGGGTTCCATGACACGAACTTTACTCATTTGATGTAATATCTCGTAATATCTACAAAACGGTCCCCACGGTGGCGTCACGACTCTAATACAACACGACAAACATTTTGCTATTAGCCAATAGATTTATTTGAAAATCCCTACTGATAAAAACTAAAGAAAATTTAAACTTTGCGGAAGCATTTATTTTCACGTAGATTGCTGTTGGCAAAGAAACGTTTAGGATTACTTTCCGTGTTCATTGATCAATGAAATGAAAAATCCAGGGTCCTTCCAATAAAACCTGAGACCATGAAACCACCAGGAAATCTAACAAATCTTATCCAGGAGAGGGAATCGCGGGAATCTTCGCCTGCGGTTTTATTTCCCATAAGCCCAATTGGAATAAAACCAATATTGGATGATCGCTAACGTTTGTTACAAAATCGCAATATGGTTCTAGAGAAATGAGGTGCAATACATGATGGGATTTGAAGATTGCATTGTTAAGCAATGTTGCTGCTGAGAAAAGTTGGTCGATGTGGTTGCGCGCTCTGAGAACTGAATCAGGCTTGTAATTCAATATAAAATTGCTTGTCTTTATTTATTTTCTATAGTATTATTGTCATTTGTGTCTGGCAACAATCTTTCTGTATTAGCTTCTGTTTCTATAATGTAATATTAAATATTCATTTTTATATTATGTTTTTCTCTTTTGTTCGTTACAGTCCCTTTTTGTTTTGTTTAATATTCATTTGTTTTGTCAATTATGAATTCCAATGCAATTTATTTCACAATCATTATTAAGAAGAAAGCGTTTATCTGCAATACTTATTGTGACAATCATCTAATTAACTCTTAAACAATTAAATTTTGATAGCTTTAATTGTAAATGACGGAATTGATAAACTCAATATAAACTATCAATATCGTCCGAGGCTATTTTCATCCGGTAGTGTTTATTTTTAATAATATACGTTCGAGCCGTTCGAGAAATGAATGATCACCTTCCTTAAGGAGAAAACTGGTTTTAATATGGTCTCTTTTGTTATTATAATATTGATTTCAGGATACTGACTTCAAGATCGATCTCAATTGGGGTGTTATCGAATGCCATGGCTTCCTTATGGTTCGAAAGGTCAACAAACATAAGCATTTTATCCTGTAGGGTCAACCATTCATTTTTAATGATTTTTGTACCTGACTTTTCGTAAAGTTTTTGGTATTTAGTTAAAAAATCATTCACCATTTTAAAGTTCTGAAAATATTGAAAGTTATTAAGAAAAAGGAACTCGATAAAAAGTAGGAACAATAACGTCCCGAGGAGAGGGAACAATAAAATGTATGTACCGTAATATTTAACTGGTTGAAGAGCTTTCAAGGAATTATTATAAACCCATGAGTTTTTTTTTAATTGACATATGCTTGTGTCGAAAAGGTACGACCAATCAAGCTTCACCAAACTTAAACCCATGAGTATCAACAACTTTTATTTTTTTTGGATGAAACAAGAAATCGAAAAAACATAAATCAGCTGTTTCATACAAAACTTGAATACCAACCGTACCAAAATGTATAGAACAGCTGATAAAAGTGGTTCATATTTATGATTAGAGACATGTTGTATTAATAAGATTTTTATTTTGTTTCATGTTCGCAGTTGCTTATAAACAAATGTAAACAAAGTTATTTACATAAAACATTTATTATTACATATCGGTGGTGAGTGATGAATTACAATTATAATTTCTACAAATCATAAGTCAAAAGTCGAGCCAAGTTAATTAGTTTAACAAGTCAAGGTGAATGCGACTTTGATTAAGTATTATTAGAAGATTTCGCGTGAGAAACCGTATTATTAAAAATAAGATTTATTAAAAACAGCCTCTATATGGTTGACTCATTGTTGTTTCTATGCATATCGGTATGCGCGGGAGTTGATCCTTGAGCTATATTACAAGCTATCAATAAGTAAAGTGCAGTAGATATCTCATCTTTTTAAAATGCATCAACGAATGTTTCAGCTGCTTTGACATTGAAGTGGCTGAACGGATTTAGATATTTTTTAAATAAAGATATTGCAACAACACTCTACTTTTTAGCGCATAGATTTTTACTTGTGTTTCGGCGGGGTGTACCAATAACAATTTTTGTTTATATATAAATATACATACTTGTGCATTGTTATACACCCGGATATCGAATAACTCCATCTTAAGTGACATTTAATATAACCTGAGCGCATCACTGACCTTTTGAACTCCCCTATTGAATATTGTGATATAGAAGGTTAGGTAGATACCTAAATCACGTTTCTATGCATTATAAACCGATTTAAAAAAAAGGAGGAGGTACTAAATTAGATCGTATGTTTTTTTTACTGATAATTTGACAAGAATCTTCGATATACGATTTATAAGAACGGGGCTGGTTTACGTTCTTCTTACGTTTATGAATGAAGAGGTAAGTCCAAAATACCTAAGTTCGACGATATACAAGACTGGCGACACAAGAATAGGCATATAAAAAGCTTTGACACTGGCACAAAAATATGTTGTGTCATACTTCGATCATATGTGTCATAATAAAAAAAGAAAAAAAACTTGAACAGCAACTGAATCGTCTTGATTAATTTCATTCGCGAGCAATATTATAATGGTACATTTCTCCGTGAACAGATAACTGGGCGACTCTTCAGGCGAATCATGCGTCTCTGTCCGGGTCGCGGCGTTAGCCGATTTATACGCTGTGACAAGTATTGTGCGTCTGCGACGGTAAGGGGCGGAATCCACTTTATTTTTAGCTTGTTCTTTTTAGAGTTTGCTGGGTTGTAAGTAGACAGGTTTTTTTATGGTATAAAATAAGATATCATCTTATCCTAATTAAAAATGAACACTCCTATTAACAAAATAAACATGAAAGTCAAACACACTTTTATCACTTTTCTCACGAAGATACTAATGGGTGTGATTTTTCTTGTGTACATAAAAATTCAAGAGCGAGAGTGACTATTTCACTTAGCAGGAAAATAATATTTTTGGAAAAAGTCTATGCCAAGAAAAAGCCAGCCCGCCGCAGCGGCCTTTGCAGTCTATGCTATGATAAGAAATATATCCCGTCTTACAAAAAAGCCAAACACGTATTCTATGAGATATTTTCTACTAGACTTTTTGGACAATCGTTTAACGTATCTTCAACAGTTTTGTGTTGAAGTCTTAGTTTTTAACTTATTTGCTTTTATTCTGACTTCATTCGAATATCCTAACATTTCCTCGATCCCAAGCGATATTTTTGCCTTCCATTTTTTTTAATTGATCTATTATGCTTGTGTCGAAAAGGTACGACCAATCATATTTCAACGGACTTGATAGCAAAAAAAAAGCAGTAGAAAATCGTATGCTCAAGTGTCGCTTGACCCTAAACTTGTATTGGCGTTTTTCCTCCAATCGCGTTCGTTTTCTCAGCCATTGTGCGCCGGCGTGAAATCGTTTTGCTACCTCTGTCGTCTAACGACGCTCCATTATTACGATTGCGAGTAAACTAGAGATGCGCAGTGTCAGCTCTGATTTGTTATTCATAGGTAATCTAGATCATTTGTGTTTAGACGGATGTTGGGCATTTATCCTTAGCCGCTTTTGTTGGCTGTCAGTTTTTGTCTGTTGATCAGGGTTTATTGAATGTCGTAATGGAGTTTTATGTTTTCTGTCAATATATTATATATTTGTATAATAATGACTGCGCCTTCTTCTTCTTTTCGAGTCGACAGCAAACTCAGACATCTCGGTGCAAAATCCAGCCACTCGAATAGCGTCGTCAGTAGCCTTCATCAAGTCCTCTCGCGTGCAGGTGACAGGACAAGAGGGGCAGCTAATGAGATGGTACATTTTCTGGGGAACCATACCACACCTACACTCCAAGTTGGAATCCCTATGAAACCCCATCAGTATAAGTTATCCCTGGTCCGACCCACCTGGGTCGGGATGTGCCAATAAAGTATTATAAATTAATGTAAAAGTTACCTATATATAGTTACCTACCTGTATCATAGGTATATTAAATAAACCCATTAGAGAAAATAAGTTAATAGTTATTACAAAAATACTCGTTATAAGTACTCGTAACTGTGCTGAAAAGAAAACAGAACCAAATATATTTTTTTAATAAAGCGTTTTTAACTGGTTCGTTACTTGTGTTACGTACTAAATGAACTATTCAAATAGTTAAACAGGTATACTTGAGGCACAAAAAAAAAAAAAAAAAGCTTGCTATAGAAGATATAATTAAACTGCTCGAAAAATGCGGAACAATAATGTAACATGGACTCGTAACGTAGGTGTCTAGTCATAAAATTATAATAAAAAGATCTAATACGATCAATTGATTGCTTATTGCGAACATTTAAAATGTTCAGTTTACTTACCATGTAAACCAACAACTAACAGATTTTAAAAATTAAATGTTTCGTTAACAGCTCATATGCGTCCCCACCGAGGGGCTCGAGCCTACCCTGATATCAGAGTGAATAGACCTTAGTCGACCACGCTGGCTCAGTGCGGGTTGGTCAACTTCACACACAACCTTGGAATTTTTTTGCAGGTGTGTGCAGGTTTCCTCACGATGTTTTCCTTCACCGTAAGAGCGTCTAATTAAATGTTTAGTTGTAACTAATTTGGATTATGGCACAAATTATTTCTTGTTTCGATCGTCAGATTGCTACCTGTGAGATTTCCCTTATTTTTTTTACAAATATAAAAAGACAACAGTAAAAGAAATGCATACTAAATGAAATTTAAAATCGTTGTTTATTCCGAAAAAAATCAGACTAAACCGAACCAGTCCATTTATGATAGCGGTCAATACATAAACACTCTGTATTATGAAAAAAAAAGAACCAATGTCCATTTATTACGAATCGTGTTTATCATTGAACTTGAAGATGATATCAAGTTGAGTTTTTAGTGAGGAAGTCGCGATTTTTTATACCAAAATATGAAGTAATACCTAAACAACCTATGTTACATATGAATTATTAGACAAAACTAATTCTTTGTTCGTTGATTTTGATATGTAAATTTTATGTCTATGTTTTGACTTCTATTGTTTTTTTTTTCACAACTGCGGCTATACAGGGTGTTCTAAGTTTTATATAACAAATGAGGTCGGTTTCTTCCGCTTTCAGTGATCAATATACTGAATGGATTTGGTTACGATTTTATATGTAGAATGATTAAATACTTAGACGAATTATAAAGTCAATATTGTGAGAGAAGGCCACGAATTAAATATATAATAATATAAATAAACCCATTTGAAGATACAATATTTAGTTCGAGTACTAACATAAATGTGACCACTTGAAAGATTCCGAGTAAGGCCCCTTTTCATATTCATATGCTACATGTTTCTCACAACTCTATTTACGAAAAATAAAACCAAAAAATCACCTTCCTTAATTCATTTACTTTGTTCAAGTAATCTAAATATAAATCTGGGCGTGTCGCCCGGTGGGATACCGCTGGAAGGATGAAGTCGCCAAAGACCTACAGGAACTGGTGGTGCCTGATTGGTCAGATTTCCTCAAGTCCGGTGAAGCTTGATCCGTCGTACATTTTCGACTCAAGCATATAGGTCAATTAAAAAAAAAATTGGTCAGATTTGGCACAGGACAGGAAAGAATGGAGCACTTTGATGTCGGAGGCCAAAATCCACTTCGGGCCGCTGAGCCAGCGAAGTAAGTTGTTAAAATAAATAATACACTATAACAATGACTAATCCATTAGCTATTTACGCGTTTTCGAGTCACGGTAATTACAATTTTTGTACAATGTTTTGACAAGCGAGTATGTTGAGTACAATTTTAAGTGTTATTTAATTAAGTTGTCTTTAAGTTTTTATTGTAATTATATGCGTAGTCTTGTTAACAATTCAAATAAATCACACAAAGCTAACAATAGAAGTATTATAAAAATAGACTCATTACTACAATAAAGTACAGTTTAGTACAGTGAAGAGAGTGTCAAGCTAAACGCTTTGGATTTCGCCCCGTTCTAATGTAGATTGAATAAGGGAGAGAAACGCAATATGTGTATTCAGCTCGACCTTCACTTGACCGTACTTGCCTACCGCATAAATAAATAAGTAAAACTATACTCAAATGAATCAATATTAATTAAAATAAGAAAAGAATGCGAGCATCTTACAATAAGAATTAAAATATCGGTATAGCCTATCGGTACTGGCTGGCAACAAAAATCAGATTCCAATTTTTAGGTTTCATCGTAGGTACTACAAGCTCTACTTAAATCTTTTTCAATTATTTCAGTTTTATGGCCCGGCCACGAACATGGTCTAAGCGGCGCGGCGGGCGGTGCGGCGTGCGGCGCGGTGGTGCTCTTTTTTTTTTTTTTTTTTAATTGACCTATGCTTGTGTCGAAAAGGTACGACCAATCAAGCTTCACCGGACTTGTAACGCGGTGGAGCGTTTTGCCCATGTCACGTACACGTACAGCTCGGTAGCGTTTCGCGGCTGCGACCTAGTGGACATATTTAGCATGGCGCTATCCAAAGTAGCTCGTCTTTGTTTCGAGAGCAGTTCGTATTTAAAATTTTATTTATTACTCTATATTATGATTACATTCAAATAATGCTCGCCAAAATAATGCCCAACGCTGTGCAAGCGCATAGAAAGCAACAGTTGGTGCGTATTGTCAGCGCCAAGGCCGTCGCCATGACAACCGGATTTACAAGTCGGTTCCTTATTAACTACTCATAACGAGGTGGGTCTTTACATTTCATAAAGAATTGTATCTGTCTGTCGATAACTAGTTGTTTAAAAAAAATATTAAGCATACATACACCATTTGACTTTCTGTTCCTCGTAAAAGCAAATATCTAATAAATGATTTGGTCGTTACTGTCAATAAATCTAGTAAGTACTCACTTTTGGTAGAAAAAAATGCGACTTTTGAACTCTAATTACTACTGAAGATGGTACAGATAGACACATAATAGAAATTACGCAAGTCAAGTACCTAACAGAATCCTTTCAACCGATCGACCAATGCATAAAACTACAGATGAAGTCAAACTGAACTTAAATAACATAATTTACCATTTTCTTAGAACCCACTATGAGAACAACTGATACAAATGTTTCACTAACTACAAAACATATCTCACTAATGGTCATAGAATTATAGTGACAAGAGATTGTAATAAATTGTCTTAGCATTTATCAAAATTAATATCTAAAGGGGACACTTAGTTCCTAGCTGTAAGTAGTTCAAGAACATTCATGGGCTAAAATTTACATATAGGTTATTTAGCACAAGGAATGATAAATGTTAAATACAAGTTATTAATATTAACTTTCATATCTTTTTTGCATATAATGAACAAAATAGTGATCTAGATCAAATGTCAACACCTTTATTTAGCTTATCTGTAAACTCTTCTAATGATAATAATAATGGGAAAAGGGATCGCAGAGTAGGCAATAGTAGGCATAGAAAAATGCACTCATCATCATGGTCATCGAAAGGCGTCCACTGCTGGACAGGGGCCTCCTCAAATCAAATGAAAAGGTTTATATTAGAAGTAAGATTTTGCAATGATGATGGTGATGATGATGATAATGAAGATTTTACAATACATTGTCGATCTCTATAAGTATCGGCCCTGCGCACTTATTACACGAATTAAGGTATTTTGGGTCATAAATATCCGGCGTAGCCTTATGAAATTTTTTGGTAGTCTTGTAGCTAAGGTTACGATTAATCCCATCGACCAGAGTGATAAAGACATGGATAAAAACGATGGAAAAGATAGATAGAAACAAAAGAATCTCACCTGGAGGCAACTTGGATTTGAGCATGTCCATAGCAACGACGTTGATGATGAGGACCCAGATGGGGCAGTCGAGGAGTTCGCTCTCCGACTTGACGAAGGCGATGGCGCTGAGGCACTGCGCCTCCAGCCTCCTGCGATCAGGGTAGGACCTTCGGAGCTCGCGGTTCACGTTTGATTGGAACTTCTTCATGTCGAATAGCTGGAAGGAGAAATAAACATTAGCCATGTAACCACAAAAGCGCTGAATGATCTAAAAATAATTCGATGATAATTTCACACCAGATTGTAATTTAGGCAAGCGTTTCATGTGTGTTTAATTTTTTTGTTGTTAAGACCTTAAGATGTTTATGTTTTCTTAGTAATTTTAGTAGTTTTTATACAATTATTAATAGAAATACAATTATTAAGTTTTAGTCCTTCTATTATCTTTGAGGTAAAAAATTGTATATCTAAAAATGTTTCGAATAAAAACGACTTGGCATAAGACACTTTAGTATTGATAATTACTGTTATTATTGTACTTAAGATTTTTACTTGGCGATTACATATAGCTAAATACATGACATGCAATATCAATATTGGATGAAAGGATTTCATTTCAAAACGAAATTAATTAATACTTGCAAAGAAACGGACGACTACAGATTAAAAGTCAATACTCCTTTATCTTAATTAAACAAACACAATGATGGTAATCTAAACAAACAGACTGATGAACAGACGAATCAGTTTGAAGATATTATCACGTCTATTACAAAACTAGTCGTCACCGGAATAATGAAGAAACAATCGTCCGATCAAACACTGGATAGACTCGAGGCGGTAGTTACAAAAGAAAAAAGTGATAAAGAACAATAAGAGCGCAGCAGATGGAGCGAACGATGTTTAATTTGTTTTTTGTTTGAAGAAGCTAATCTAATATAGATTACCACGGAAGATACACAAATTTTGAAAGTGGAGAGTTGTCTTAAGCAATATAAGAGGAAAATTATATAGATTCTGATGAAATGTGCAATTTTAGTTGTGAATAAGGTATTTTCTCGCTCTGTATGACCTGAGAGATAAATAAAAACAAACAAATAAGACACGAACAAAAGTTAAATGAAAATTCATATGAGTTGAACATTTTGTAACTTTTTGTAACACAGTATATTTTGTAAGAAATATTTAATTATCACTAGTGTACATCAATCTAGATGAAAGTAAGGAAATCTTATCGTGTTTTCCAAATTCAATCAAGACCACTCCAACTTCGATCTCAAAACTGCCAAGTCAGATGCATCATCAAAAACGAAAACTTATGAAGACGTTACACAAGGCGGGACGTCACTGTTGGTTGATATAAAGACGTCCACTGGATTCGACGCAGATAGCATCTCAAAGTTACCGACAAAACATACCTCTGAACTGGAGCGAAGGGAATAGTCCGTGAGAAAAAAGCTTACAAAGAAAGTTTTAGATTCCAGGCATAACTATTAGTTCAGTAAATCAAAGCGATCGTTCACTTAATTTGAAACAATTTATATTTTTCGAAACCTATATCATTATTGCTTTTAATACTTAACAAGGCTTTTTAAAGAATTGTAATAAAACTCGATTTGGATTGTAACTAGAAACAGGTATGCACGAAACGGAACCTATTTATTAATACAGGAGTAGCACAAATATTTTTTAGCTATCTAACGAACGAAAATTGCGAACCGTGACTCCACCCTAGGCGTGGAAATTTGGCAACAATTTATTACCTTTTAAATATACCTACTAATGCCTGGTTCTAAGACCAAGTTAAGAAACCTGTAAGTAGTAATTATGTTTCATAAATTGAAAGATTGCAATAATAGCAGTAATGTGAGCATCAATTCTTAATTATTTAATTTTAGTATTGCTCAGTCAGTACACACCTACCGATCACTTTTAGACAATTTCTTCAGCGGTGTCTGCTACTACGAAATTTTTAATTATTACCGGAATGTCTGTCCATCCATTGTTGTGTTACAAAACATAGTCTTTGGTTAATTGGAAACACTCTCCACTCTTATGATGAATTGCATTTTACGTAATATTGATACGAAAGCTACAAGAAGACTACGAAAAGTTTAATGTCGATAAGATTTTGGTGTGACGCCTGTGACTTTTGTAAAAGGGCACGTAGTTGTAGACAAAAATAAGTTTCCGGCTATCAATAAGAAATAAGACAAATTAGAAGAAGCTGACATGGTTATAAGTGACGACCTATTGACATTTCTACAGGATAAGTAATTATCTAATTATAATAACATGCAAATAAAAAGTCGACTTACAAATTAGAAAAAAGTCGGCGGGTATAAAACGTAATTTATGAGAATAAGTCAATCAATTTACGTCAATTGTGTTAGATTTATTGTCGATTAGTATTATGAATTCTAAAACAATATTGAAATGAAAAGTGTAAGAACGGACGCAATGACGGCCTCAGTACGCTACGTTACTAACGCTTGCGACGAAATATAATATAATAAATATTAATAGGCGCTATTTATGTAAATTAATTAACCACAGACAACAATTAAATTAAATGTCTAACTAAACCGTATTCGTAGATGGTTTTGATAGTTACATTCAGAAAATACTAGGTGACATGGGTGACGATGATAACATTGTTTCTTTTTAATTCAGTCACGAGGGAATCCAGTGTGAGAACCTACAACGCGAACACTAAAAAATCTCAGGGATCAACCAGTTTCAACACTTCGGTATTGTTTTAAGCAAAATCAGAATGTATAATGAACGCATTAAATGATAGAGCAGATGAATATTAACTTGTGCAAGTAATGAATAAAAATAATCATGAACAGCTATCAAATTTAAAGAGGCAAATGAAATGCATTATCTATTTTGGGGTAGAGCCCTCTGCCACAAGTAAGGTGAAGGAATATTTTGATTCTGCGGCAAAAGCGTAAGTCAATTAAAAAATAAAACTATTTACAAAGCAGTCCAATAATAGTAAGATATAGTGACCTGTACGACTTATTTGGACTTGATAGTTATCTAGATACGAGTATCATTTATGTAAATAGCTTATTACGACGACGACACTATAGTATATTTTCTTTTATTTAATTAATTACCAAACAGTTACAAATTGAGAAGAATCCGTACATCTTCTACAAACGGTCAGACAATGGGCTGTTTGCTTTCTGCGAGTTCACTTTCATTACTCCCAAGGAAATAGTAACCAAACAAATAAATGAAGCAATAACCATTATTTCCCGTTCTTAATGGAGCCAGTCTTAGGCATTGTTCGTAGCTTATGTAACAAGAAGTAGTAAACGGGATGAATTAGCAGGTAGCAAGGTACATCATTTTGGAACTTAGATGTTGCTTAAGAGTTTGTTGTACCAAATTGTACACCAGAATTTTACAAGGAAATTCTAAGTTTATCACTAAGAGTACCAGTGATGGTAGTCGAAGAATAATAGAATTTGTGAAACGAGTCGTGACCCAAACACAACCAATAGCTCACAACAATAAAAGATAAATTTGATAAAAAAAACGTAGATTTAAAGATTTTTTAAAATATGACGTGTAATTTCAGATTTCGAAAGGGCGTCAACTAAAAAGAAATTATGAAGCAATGTCATGGCCAGTGTGAATCGTGCCGCAAGCTCTCAAGTCGTGATGCACCACAAATGACTGCATCACAATGCAACGAGCATTACTCTAATGTTCATTTTAAGTCACCAGTGATTATTGTCTTTAATAATGACGAAACATACGGAAATTATAGACGTGTGGGTGATGAAATAGTCACACTAATGTACTGTGTAGTCAAGTGTAGCGTCCGAGTCCGGATGGTCGGTACCGACATGAAATGCAATGATCAGTGGATCGTGAAACTGATGGATGATTTAATTATAAAAGGAAAGAGTTAACGTGTATTTACATACAAACAGGAAAATCTGGTACTAATATTGACACACGTCTGAACCTGCTACTTAATGCAAACGATCAAGTACATTTGAAACAAGAAGCAACCTTCTTTCCAACAAAATAAATACCTCATACTGCCGTAACATGAATAAATAATCCCATCATACGCCAAAGAGTTCAAAACGAAATGCATCACCATAACAACATGTACTAATAAGCAATAACATCGCTTTCAACCATGAAATTAATAGAACGCGTTTCGACATCTCACTCGTGCTACCAATTCAAATGATTACTAGTAAACACTCATTTGGTTACAACTGGATTAACAACTTTGTCTGTCTTATTCCATTCAATATACAGATCAATATTGATTGAAAAGCAAAGTAAAGCGAAGTACTTGAAATGAAGCAGATGCTCACGAAATAATACGAAGAAGGGCACTTCACTGCGCAGTATACAATTAGGTGCATCTATTGGAAATCTCGCTACCGAACATAGCAATCATGTCATGAATTGCAGTTTGAGTATTTTGAAATGGAAATAAACAGCTCTTAAGTTTTACTCAATCGGAACTGCACTGAGAGTAATGGATAATATACCTGACTGTTTGTAGTTGATCTGATCATTTTATTGGCTCAGAGCTACTCAAATTACAGGAAATTTACTCACGTAGTATAACTACCTACACGTTCTTTTGAATATGTGAAACTTATAATTAAATTTAAACCTTACACTACATATCAGTTTTATTAAAGCTTTCGGGCTTTGGCACATAAATAACGTCTATATAATCTAAAATGTTTACATTTTTACATGTTGTAGATTTTGTTCATAATTCTTTATTATTTCTATTATGAGGTCTTTCTTCCACCGCACCAGCCAACTATTATAATCCAGGTGCAAACATAATTGAGCCACCTAAAAGCTCTTTAGTCTTGTGCAACGACGACGACGGTGTAATAAATATGAGGTCTTACTTTGAATATCTTTTCTTGCTCTAACGCATATCCAGGCAGCTTCAGTATGTCCTGGCCTATCGCTGTCTCCTCGTTGCTAGTCGCCGCTGTACTCTTCACACTTACACTACTCTTGGAGTAGCGCCTGATGAGTATGTTGCCAGCGTCATCCATTTTTATTTTTACACCCTGCAACAATAAAACGACATTCACTTAATGATTTTGAATGGAGAAGGAAAGAGCACTAAATACCCAAAGACTACAGCGACTCAAGGTGGATCTATTGTAGTCAGAATCGGTACTTTTAATAGTACCTATGATAGAGTGATGTATTATTAGTAGTATATTTCTCGTCGTTTTCACCATTAGTAGTTATTACAATGCATTTACTTTACATGCAAATTGATTACGAAAGGAACTGCAGCTACATGAACATAGCTGACTGATATATTTCTATTGAATTTATTAGTTTTAATATCGCTCAGCTCTCTAACCACGTTTAAATATCTCGCTTTTAACCATTACCATTCTCTTGAGAGAATAGATTCAGTTCAGTTACTTATACGTGAATAAGTGATTTACTCTTACTCTTCACATGTATTAAGTCTGACATGATTTGCATGACATGATCTCATGTATTATGCGAACAGCGACCAAAAATTACTGGCTTGAAGACTTCGAATATCGAGACAGTAATCCGAATTAATAAAGATCGATGTCTTTTCTACATCTAATATGAATCAATTTTTGTATAGTGGTTCCGTATCCTAAGCTTTACTGTGTTTGTTTAGCAGCATAATCCGAATGTTGACCTTATGGATTATTTTCAATTTCAATATCAAATTGAATAGCAAACACAATGTTGACCATCGAATTTACAGATTGAGTTTACGGACAATCACCTTTAGCACTTCTCAAATCTGTCAATGACGTCACTAATTCAACATGTAGTGCTACAAGGACATCGCTTCAAGTCGATACAGTTTTTATTATTTTACCACCATCCATCTTATGATTTACGACATGACAGTTCACAACAATAGAATAGGCTCCAATACATCTGACCTATGACATCAGTGGCCTTAACTTTGCTGGGGCATGTCAAAACGAAGCTATTGTTACAAATTAACTTTTGAGAACTAAATTGAGTTTTGAGTGCAAATGCGGAAGGTAGATGGTAAAAACTAATCTTGTAATGATTCATTAGCATACAGGTTCTGAGAATATGCATTACCATATAAAGTGAACTAAACTAGAGTAGCTTTAAAAACGGAGCATGATGGAATGCATTATTTTAGTTTAAATATCAGTAAACATGATCACGGTTCAAGATTTAATAAAGCTAAAGTATTACCGTTTCATATTTTTTCCTAACTAAAAAACTAACTCGAATATTTTTGCCAAAGCAGTAATTATTATGTTACGGTAAAATACAATCAAACCATTTCCTATTATTAAACTGACAAATATAGTTGAAATTTTAAATAACAAGATAACTAACCTTTGAGTTTTTGACAATAACCTTGTCCTTTAGAAAGCAAATGTTATAAATGGTACATACGAACAATGCATTCCGACTGATACCATCAGCTGAATTCATCATACCGACAACTCAACGCGTTTCCTCTATGTCAATTTCGATTAGGATGTAATTTGTAACGTCAATGTTTTTGGGGTTAAAGATCAAACGGAAATGGTGTTTTTTATATCTTAACGTATTGGTCTGCAAATGTTTATATAGGTGACAGTTGAAATCGATACAAGACAAAATTTTAATGATATTATGTAGGTATGTATACTTATAATATATTTCATCATTTTTTGTTAACTGTAATTGATAGACATACATTTTTGCAGGTAGCTATTTGAATTTGTATCCTCTATAATAAGAACTGAAGTGCGAACTATAGAAGATGGAGACCACCTGTTGAGCATGATGAATTCAGATTCTTATCAGAAATTATGATCATCATCATAATATTATTTCTTAGTAAGTTCCTATGCCTAACAACTAATCAATTCTGTACATTGTTCAATATTGTACTGTCTTGTTTGTATGGATTATTTAATTTATTGGTTGTTATATATGTAATAGTGACGATAATAACAATATATATTTTAAATTTTACTTCTTGAATATTTATTATTTTTCAATTTTCTTTCGTCTTTGACGCTATTCCAGACGCCGCGTCGCAACCGCAATTCGTCAAAGTAAATTTTCTAAAGAGAGCAATGATTTATTCTGCAAACTCCACCCATAATAACAAACCGACATCAGCAACATTGCTAGCATTAGGAAGTGTGGCAACACTGGCAGCCAAGCAACAATAACTGGCAAGTTTGACGAAACGCGGTCTAATCGTCGCGTCGTAGTTTCAAATGCCTGCGGTGCATCTACCCGTGGATAATGAATTCATAAGCCAGGGGTGCTCAACTTCATTGAATAGGTACTGGAAAATTTTCTATTTTACTCTGACGTTTGTCCATCTAACATAATAACAATAACATATAGAACAATAAATAACATATAGTGTTTGTATGTTCACTATAGATTTTTTCCTGTCTCTACTTCGTCTCTACGAGAGTAAGCGGTTCCTGTTCTTCTTACTGCTATATATACAGATATATTTGAATTGAGTGCTGTTTGAATTCGATAAATTAGTAAAAATCATAATTAAAGTAGTTAAATATTGACATCAAGCAGATAATACGATTAAAAATAGTGAATATTCAAAGATGCGTATAAAAGTTTAAACCTAACAAAAATAAACCAAATCAAAGCACGTCAACAAATTTTAGTTCAATAACCCTGTAAGTAACGCATACATACAACAACATTGAATTTTGAAATAAAAGAGACGTGCTCTATATCGAATTACCATAAAAACGATCTAACAAGTATTATACTTATTAAACTGACCTCGTGGATCCAATAAATCAAATAGATGGTGCGCCTGATTTAATTTAGTCTCAAGAACGCGCTTAGATTTGGTTATAAAATTCTTATTAGTAATGTTGCTATATTACTGCCGAATTACTTATGACCTTACTTAGTCAAATTGGTGCTGTTAGATATTCTCATTTGTAGAATGGATGGTACTCTATAACAAACAAGAGCATTTTGTTTGCTATGCTGAATTTGTGATAATTTTATTTGATTGATTGTGACCTTCTTTTTTAAAAGCATCAGAGCTTCATAAGCATCATTCGATTTAGTTTTTATGATTGTATGTAGTTTCAAAAAATAACCATCTTATAATTTAATATGAAAGAAAATGCTACGTTTTAATAGTTTTTCTTACAATCCCCTTTTAAAGGTTCTCATCAAATAGGTATGTTTTGTTCAGTTTTATTTCCTAGTCAGTCATTCGTGTTATAGACATCTCACTTGTCTCTTCAAATATCAAAACAATCAAATGAATTCAATCCCATTGTTCAATGTATCGTGTACTTCCTATACTAATAATCCTGTCTGTTTTAGCCTGTAGTGTTCGTTCCAACAAAAAATACTTATGTAAATTTGTTCATGTCCTCTACTTCTCGTACAACTTCATTGCATAAAATATTTAATCAAATTAGCTTTTTCATTTAAAACTATAATACTATGTTTAGGTAAAATCATAAGTACTTCGATGATTAGTTTGAAGAGATTTTTTCATATAATCCTTGGACAATGCTTATGCTACTTATAATCTATTTTTACATATTACTTTACAGCCTATGATGTCAATTTGATTCATAACATCAACTCTAACGTTACTTCCTTCAATTGTATGTTCATTATGACATAGAGCATTAGCATTAAGGTTCCTACAAATTATTGTGGTTGCGTGTTCTAATGGTCAGTTTTTTTTTTGTTTTTAAGTCGTGGGCGGTGACTAATATCTTCTGTTAAGCATCTGCCATCGATCTGGTCATCATTTTAATAATCCATGGAGTGTGATGCTATTGTTTTTGTGACGTCATCATCTGTATCATCGTCATAAAAAAGGTTACGGTATATGGAATGTTATCGTTCTAGTATTGTTTTGCATGCACGCTTTTTGCCAATTTTGGTGAACTCATCTGTAGTCAGTGATGTCATATTATACTGGCTGATGCATATTCTCTTCTGTACAAATTCGTTAGGTTTTTTTTCCTCTTTTTTAAATTTGATAATTCGCGTGGTCACTTTTTATAAAAAAAATGTAAATGAAAAATGTTGTTTGGTTCTGATTTGGATGAAACTTGGTAACGAAAATCTGATATCAGTTATCACATATTATATCAAAAGATTCACAGTACTAAGTGCTAAAACAAGAGGAATTTTCATACCTGTCCTATGTGTCTTTTTAATTCTTCCGTTTTCTGGTCTCTGTGTGGGTTGTCGAATCCGCAAAGGCCAATTCTGTAAAAAAGAAAACCTTACATTAATATAAACAAATTCATCAAGAGTTTTCTATAATATGATTATTTACTTTCTCATTATATTCAAATCACAACGCAGATATATTTTGATCGGCGATAATGCCTCGAATGGCGCCAAGCAAATTTAGTAGGCATTTTTTAAATTATATTCTATTGTATACCAACGCTGCAAACCGCAAGAATAATAAAATCCCATTTATAGAGTCAAAGCAAAGGTGTAAAGTCTAGTAGTTTATTGATGGTTTATCCAAACATTCATCGGATTCCTTCAAATGTAACGGATATCGTGATGATTTTACAAAACGAATTTTAAAAATGGAATGTTTTCTTCACCTAAACGTTGATGTAAAAATACAATAGAGACGTAAAATGTATATAATAAAACTGTAGAGGTCGGAAATCTGTAAAAAATGAAACAGAACATATCCAGATATATTTTTTTTGTTTCTCTGTCTGTTTGTCTGTTTGTACGGGCTAATCTCCAAAATTGTAGGGCCGATTTGAATGAAATTTTGCATGGTGGTACCTTATAACCCCGGTCAACATCTTGGATACTTTAAATCGCGGAAAATTAGAGAGTTTCCGTGGGTTCGTTAAAAATTACTACGGAAAAGTCGGAAAACAACGTGGGTGTAGCCGCGGGCAGACAGCTAGTAAATGATATAATCTTAAAGACATCAATTCTGTTAACCAGCTGAGGTGCGGCGGGGGGTTGTGAATGCTCCAACCAAATGTCTTTCTGACTTTCTATTAGTCGAAACTAACCAAAATCCAAGGATGTTATAAGTACTATCGTATCGGTGGCTAGTTTTAAATTTTTGTTGCCCAATATCCTGCCACCCTGATTGCTCTTTCTGAGGCCTCCATGAGCTCCTCCGACGTGCAAGACTCGGGGCATGCAGGACATGACAATAGATGGGCCATGGATTGCTATAGTATTATAGTACTTATAACATCCTTGCCAAAAACAAAAATATCTCAAAACCAAATCACTGAGGTGTTGACAGGATCGGGTTGCCTTATATTACGTGTTTAGAACTAACAAAAAAAATCTTCCTCTCATATAGATTTCACTCATATTTTATGATACCCATAGAAAGATTTGGAGTTCTCAATCCTAATTTCTGTTATGAACCACACGACGACGCGTCAATATCACCCAATCATAAACAACGTTTTAATGTAATTTTTAAATATTTTTTTACATAGCATACTGAACATTTCTTTAAAAGAGTTTTTCATTTTAAAAACAATGGTAAGTAGAAAAACGGCTAAAAAACAGCGGCTTTTTTCTAACATCACGCACATATAAAAAAAAAACTGCTACGGTTATTTTGCATGTGTCGAGCGTAAGTTCGGATTTTTTTTTCTCAAAACAGTTTGGCTCCATGAGAACTTCACTGCGTCTCATTGTCATTCACGATGTTCAATTGTACTTCCATCGCTTACTAATAGAAGATTTCTATTTACCGTTCACATATTGCTCATTCTGATTACTTTGCAGCCAAAGGATTTGTGATGAAACACTATTGACGTATCCATTAGTTTCTACTCTGTCAATTGTTTTGGGAAAGTTAGAAAGTGCGGTATTTGTATAGGCATTATTAACTTGTTTTTCGCTCTACGGCTCCTTACGGAAAATAGGAATCTCGGTGAAAAAGTTATACAATAATATTCACCAAACTTCACAGTTTTCCTCTTTTCACAGTCTCCATCCTTAAGTTGCCTGGAAGAGAATGCTATCATAGCAATAAGACCACCGGTCGACTTCTCTGTCATTAATTGTAATTCTTTTTATGTAATATTTTTCTAGGTGTGAACAAAATCTGTCTAATGGTAGGTATAATTATGTGAAAAATGTAACATTATTGTAGTGTAATCGAAATCCATACAGTGTGCATGAAAGTAACAATGGACCGTCCATCATCACTACATTTCGTATTTATAATATTAGTAGAAGTTGATCATCCAACACGATATCTCGTCAAAAGGAAATAAATCCACAATGTTATAACTAGAAGAATAATTATTATACGTATAATTCACGTGTTGATCTGACCTTTCAAACGAGAATGGAAAGAGGTCAAGAATTAATTTAATAATGGGAAATGTGAAACGTTGACAATGCGATATTATGAGTTGCACTGCAAGGTGTAGTGTGTAGTGTGTAGTGTATGTATACTTAAATTGTATGATATTTAAATCTCGTCAAGGATAATATCCATATGCACGTTAATACTAACTAAAAAATTGTTGACAGTAAGTAAATGACAATTTATTTACTGAAAGTTATAAAGTTAGAAATAATTTACTCGTTTTTTGACGAGGTTCTAAAACTTATAAACTGTTGATACATTTCAGTTCACTTGACGAATGTGTAACAAAATAAATTCTGCAAACAAGAATTAATAGCAATAAAAATTATACATAAATTAAATCAATTCTGCTAACGAGAATTAATAGCAATAAAAATGATACAGAAATTATAGCTATCGCAATACAAAAAATCAATAAGTATCACCGATAAATGTTTGCACGAGCAAGTATTTTACAAACTATTTGGATATTTATAGTGAGTCGAAGTGTCACTCCGATTAGGTTTAGTTTGAGTATGGCGGCTGTTGAACCGGTCGCAGAGAGCGGCGGCCTTGAAGGCGCCGGCGCCGGTCATTAGGGTTGCCCAGAAAAGACACGAATTTGAATACGCCCCTAATTTTAAGCGTAAGCCGAAGGTATACATTTTGACGCAGAGATACAGAAACGTTCGTAAAATTTTATTGTTTCATTTTATATTCTGACGTTAGCTGAGCTTAAATGTTTTAATGTTATTATATTTTGTATTAATTTCAGCAGCGCGACTAGAATAAAATAAAACCAGAACAAAATTTTATTTTAAACTTAAGGTTGACAAGAAAATCTTTAAAAAAAAACTAAACAAGAAAACATATTTCTTTTTTTAATATGTTGTTGTAATATGGTTTTATAATTTTATTGGGTAGATGTATGCGTGAGTGACAGCCCTACGTAAGTCGCTCAAGCTCGTGCCCCAATAGGTACTTATATTGGTATAAAATGGGTTATTGGTACATATAGAATAAATTGCTGATTGCTATGTGTGCTTTTCAAGATTTGCGGTAAATAATTTTGTATGCAATCACTCCGACTTGCCAGTTTATAGTAAGTACCTCTTTGTTTTAGGAAGGACTATTATAAATTTGTTGGCTAGCGTAAAATCCTGTAATGATGATAAAAGATGTAATGAAAATTTGTGTACTGAATTTATTGTTGTTCTATGTTGTGGGATACACGATTTGCTATGCTATCTGGATAAATATATTAAAAACTTACTTCTTCATATAAAGTTTCCAAAAATGACTATTGTGTTACGGAGTTTTTTTTTGTTGCAGGGAAAAGTTTCTTTGGAAAATTTCTCAAAACCCTTGACAAAACATGTCCTTTCAGTAGGTATTTGAAGACCTATGCTTTATATAATGAACTCCAGTCTTAAATCGAAAAGGGTTGGATACATTGATTGTCATCTTACCTATTTTATTTATATTTTATCTTATACTTATTTTCTTATTCTTATTTTATCTTATAATAATTATATTTTGTACCCTTGAGTAATGTTTTATCTGATCCTTCACGATGTTTTTCCGTACCAACGCGCTAGGCCGAGGTCCGAGGATCCCTCGAGCCGCCCCTAGACGCGTTGGTACATGACTACTTTGGGGTGGAGCCTTTCGCTCGCCTGCAAGTCCGGTGAAGCTTGATTCGTCGTACTATTTCGACTCAAGCATAGGTCAATTAAAAAAAAAAGTTTTATCTGAATGCGCTCATTTAATCAATCTTATATTTATATAAGTGATTTTAAGAGCAAATGTACCATAAATTGTCAAAAAAATATTTTTGGTATAGTAACTTTGGTTATGTGGTCACACTACTACTTCGATTGTTTCATTGTAAAGCTGATTTGTACGTACAACAAAGAATAACAAATCACATATGCGTCAGATTGTGCAAGAAAAAATGAAAGATATCAATTTTAAGTGTATTTATTACAACAACACCCTAATCAGGCGTAATAAAGACCTTATTAAAATGCTATTACTCACATTCTTTAACGTAGTGTGAACACGCCCTAAGGTTAAGGTAGTTACAGACATGCGTAACCAAGTCAAGGATGTGTCAAGTGATCAAGCCATAATGAAATGGTGCAAGCTAACCCTGGCTACTAGTTATAGCTCAAACTTAACCTATAGTTATATTTAACTAGGCATAATTTGACACCGGGTTAATTTAATTCCATATTATTGTGTTTCTAACTACAGCTGGAAATCACGACCTGGTTAAACAAATTGAAGTAAATTTTGCGGCAGGTATGTAAATTTATCTATTATTTGCCACGTTCATTTTTTATGACGTGAAGAACAATAGGGTTTAGCGTGATATATTATGGATTACCTTGAAAACTAGATTAGATTGGCCTATATTTGAAAATCTAATTATTTTAGAGGTACAATTTGGATTGCCTGCTTCTTGATTGATTTGAGTCTAAGTAGTGAGTGACCTTTAGGCTCAAACCATACCTGATTTAAATTCCGAACTAGGTATTATCTATCTAGGTAAGTTTAAGTGACACCGCACCTAGCTAATTTAATTACTATTTACAGGTATCAATGTATATTATTATTCTGTCATTGTATTATTAAATAAAAATATATTTGTATGCGTAAATATTTTATTAACCAAAGTCACTAACGTAGCCCGAAGAAAAGCCAAACTTAAGTGGCATTGGGCGAGATACATTGCGCATTGCGTTTAGAATCGATGGCCGTTGGGGAAGGAAGATTTCTGAAAGGCGGCTGATCCCCTCCAAGGTGGAACGATGGTCTGGTGAGATATTTTAATTTATTTGGGAAGTAGCTCTTGATATAAGCTGCGCAGTACCGATCGTTGTGAAGATGGGGGAGGCCTTTATCCAGAAGTAGCGTCTTTTGGTCGATGGTGATATTTTGTTGATTTAAGACCGAGATTCCATAAAACAGTGCAGTTCAAGATGCTTCTAGGCTAAATGATATTTTGCCTTTTATTACAAATACAATCCCTTATAATGCTGCGGTTGCGTCCTTTACCGCAAAATGCCATGCTGACTTTAGATATGAATTCTAACCACAGACATTTAATTTGTCACAGAATGACTTGCAATATAAAATTTGCTAAGCATTTTATGTTATGTCAATCATTGAATAGTAGCTATATTATGATTAATTTATTCGATATGGTACAGGATGTAGCCTATAAATATGCACGTGGCACAGTCGTTTGAAAATACTTCAATGTATGAATGAAAAAGCTATAGGGGTGAGTCCACAAGGATGAAACCATTCACGCTCATTTTTATATTTGGTAAAAAAAATTAGGCCTTTTTAAATCACTATTTTATGTCATATTGTCACGTAAGGGCAGTTAGAGAGGAAAAAGAATACAGATTTTGCTAAAAACTAAAAGAATTTTAGTCTACTATTTTCCTTTCTAATCTAAATCACAGAATGACAAAAGAATGCTAAGTGTCTAGCAACTCTTTCCTTTATAACCTATCTACTACTATTCTTAGGCTTAGGGCATCACATTTTATTTTTTATTAGTATTTTTTAAACGGGTAATTAGGTCTTTTCACAAGTCCTTTAGTCATACGTGTTTTCATAATTTAGGTATTATTTACCTATACACCTAGATCTATGTACGGCGTCAAACGTTCACTAGTTCCCCACGCTCCAAATATCAAATCACTTCTCTGAGCATCACCGCGGCACTTGCGCAAGAGTTGATGGATCACGCCAAGCGCATCTGGGGTGAGTACGAATATATTATGTTAATATAATATTTAATTGATTTATTTTGTTATTTATCTGCTTTTTGGGGTGGCTAATAAGGATAAAAATAACTATTAGATCACTTTGTTTTCCACTTGCCTGTCTGTCTGTCTGTCATAAAGATAATTTATCTCAGGCACGCGGGGCATGCATCGTCGTCGATCGTTGAGACCTGTGTTTTTAAACAGAACAATAATTAAGCTATAAGCCTATCTAATTTTCCAATTTATAGCTAAACTTACCCTGAACTACGAGTGTGTACTAAATAAAACTGAAATGCAATAAACAACTTTAGTTTATAAAGTTGGCTAATTTCTCAGTAACTGATTATTCAAACGTTTCTCTTTATAACATTGAGTGCAACTTTGCATTCACTCGTTGCGTTGGCGCTATGTCGTGTGCATCGTAATTCACTGCATTAGATCTTCACCGCACAAGACGTTAGCATTATGCACGATACATCTGCCAATTTGATGGTGGTGCTTAAAATAGTTAAGTTACAGAAAGATTGAAAAATACATAGTTAACAGCCCATATTCCACTCACTGAGGGGCTCGTTCCTACCCTGAAATCAGGATGAATAGGCCTTAGTCGACCTTCACAGGTGTGTGTAGGTTTCCTCAAGATGTTTTCCTTCAACGTTTTCGAATGTCGAATTAACGTACATAATACTCGTATGAATTTGAAAATCGAAAACCTTAGAGAATAAATATACATAGAGCACGCGCATCGCTCCGCTGCCTTTATGTCAAGCGTAAGCAAATTTTAGCAGATTTTGTATAGGCGGTGAAATCAATAACATTTTTCTTTTTGGATTTGTTCCTCGAGTCATGTTCGCAACTTATCACTGCACTTATTTTCACCGGGAAAAACAATCAGTTCCGATGACCATTTGATACTAAACGAACGCGCTGAAGCTATTCGGGCTGTTCATATCCGTGCTTACAGTTCATACCCGATAAGCGTACTCTATCCCTCCCAGAAAATCGAAAAACATATTGACACGTGCCTAGGCTACAAACAATTTTGTAATTAAAGTGATGCTAAAGTTGAAATTGTAGACAGAATCTAGAAAAATCTGTAATGGACCAGAAAAGAAAGTAGTTTTAGAAAAAAGATAAACGAGACGAGTTTCTCTCATACATTTTATTTGTATAATTCAGTACGTTGTGTTAGTAAAAACGGTAATAGAAAATCGTTTCAACGAGTGATTAAAAGGGAGAAAAGTAGAAAACAAACGTATCATATATTTTAATATACATAATAAAAAATACAAGTTTACAATGCAATTTTCCTAAGTATTTTTCTTTCGTAAAACTTTTGTCTTGACTATAAGGTTCTTCCAGTGATGGCCTTTAAGCTTATAAGTAGCTTTATTTTAATTTATTATATATGTATTATGTATGAAAGATGTATACATAGTTTAATTTATTATTATTTTTCAAAAACAAAGCAAAATAACACATAGGTAATCAAATTTATTTTAATAGCATATTGAAGTTGATTTTTTGATTTTGAACTTAGATGAAAAGTCCGAAGTCAAAAGTACAGATATACAAAGGAAGATCTCGCTAATTGGAATAAACCACCAGCTGTTAAGTCAAATGAACCGTGAACCAATGGTCAAGTAAACAATAGTCCCATGGTGCGGATTTCATGGTTGTGCGAGCTTAGTTCCGTCACTAACCAATAGAACCCTGAACTTGGGCAAACTTTCTAGGATAACTTTAATTGTTTTTAAATAACAATACGGTCTTTTTCTTCCGTTTCTGTACTGCGTTTCCGATAATTGAATAGTTAATTTCTAACATATAATATATCTTCATAAAAATCAGGCCTTGTTTTTTTTTTGCCTGGTAGAAATTGACACTAATGGAACAGGTCGTCCATTTTTACATTATATGGTTGTGTAACCATGTCTTGTACCTATTCTTATTTCTTGTTGTCCCTGGTATGCAATAAAGAATATTCTATTATAGTCCTCTTTCCCGGAGAAGTAAAAAAACAGATCCTCTCCACTTCCGCGTTCTACGATCCATTTTTGATTAGTTTACATTCACCCTCTTCATCTATCCTGCTGATATAGGATGATCCTAATCATAGAACGTTCACCTTGGCCAAAGTTTCACCCAATAAATAGATTAATATTTAAATAGCTTTTAAACCTCATACAAAACTAGATAGATAGGTAGATAATTTAACTACGCACTTGACAGTAATTGCATCGCCTACAGTTAATCAGTTCCCGATTGATACTTTCTATTAGAATACTACTTTCAGGGTCAACGTACTGTAGGATAGGTAATGACTATCTACCGAAGAAAGTGGTTGTAGATCTGCATACTCAATTATAGGACTTTGTAGGGCTGGTACCTAGGGTTCTAAGGAGGAATCTATTATGCCGACGTTTCTTGGATTTGTATTTATTCTAAGTCCAAAATCCAAATTTGAGGTAATGTTTGAGTAATTATTTTGAAAGTATGTTGCGTAATCTTAGGAAGAGTGGAATCTCCTGACACTGTTTTTAACTATCCCACAGAAACTCTTTAGTTTCCCGGGATAAAAAGTATCTAAAATGTTGACCAGTGATATAAGGTAGGTACCCCTACTAACTTCCATATCACTTCTTACACCCCCCTGACTCGGTTTTGAGCTTTTTTTTCTATGTACAGATTTTCAACCTCTACATTTTCACATACATTAGTTATGCAAAGAAAATAATATTTTCACTGCTGTCGCCATATTTAATCTTTTCATAAATCAAAAATAATCAATGATTTTTTAACACAGGCAATGGGCAATGGTATTTACCAGTATAATAGTCAACAACAACTGCGATCCCTAACCCTTTGGATTATGGTAACACCTGCATTCTGCAGGGAGAAGCCTTAGTCCAGTAACCATAGTGTATTCACAATAATAGATATGGTACGGCCGTGCCGCTTTTTTGCTCGACTTGGCGGGGGCACTGCCGTGCCCCCAGATATAATATGTAACTATAGTTTTGTTTGCATATCCAAAAGTTTTCTCTAATCTCCTTGTCAAATAAATTTCAAACTTCAATTGTTAATAATTCTTAAACAGACTTCGGACCTAGGTTGGCCGAAGCAAAGAAAACATGTTCAGGTGGGGACTCTCTAATGATCCAAACTTGGAGTGTATGTGCGGAGCAGCAGTTCAGTTCATGGCCCACTTGGTGTCCTGTCCTGCCTGTCCTGTCACCTGTTCTCAGCAGGACCTGATGGACGCCACGGATGGTGCAGTACAGATGGCTAGATTCTAGGCGGCAAACATATAGTTCGATTCGCAAAGAAGAAGAAGAATTGTTAACATTCGTTCCCAGTGCATTAGTTTTTTGTAGATTATATAAACCTTTATATTTTACGACATAGTTTAATCAGTAATAGACTGAGAGCTAGCGACCAAATTCTTCATGTGGCTTCAGCTGTATTGAGACTCCGTTAGCTACTTCCCTGAAGATCCTTTTCCTATAATCTTCGTGCTGGCAGGCCGCGGGCGGTGGGTGCGGGTGTAGTGGGGTGGGGAAAAAAAATGTGGGCTCAGCGACTTTAATTTTTTTTTCAAACAGTTGCTCTGTACTCTCTGTGCACCCAAAAAAAAATTTAAATCGATTGGATGGTGGGAAGGGGTTGCCAGCGTTAATTAAAAGTACCAAAATAATAATAATTTTCGTGTGGGCTCAGCTGTATTGGCTTTTTTTCTGACGCGAGATTAATCAATATGTAAGCCCCAAAAAAATTGCGAATTTAATTAATTAGGTAATTTTTTTTGTTTTTTTTTTTTCGAATTTTTTTGGGGCTTGCATTTTGATTAATCTCGCGTCAGAAAAAAAGCCAATACAGCTGAGCCCACACGAAAATAATTATTATTTTGGTACTTTTAATTAACGCTGGCAACCCCTTCCCACCACCCGACCGATTTAAATTTTTTTTGGGTGCACAGGGAGTACAGAGCAACTGTTTGAAAAAAAAATTAAAGTCGCTGAGCCCACATTTTTTTTCTTTTTTTTCCCCACCCCACTTCACCCGCACCCACCGCCCGCGGCCTGCCAGCACGAAGATTATAGGAAAAGGATCTTCAGGGAAGTAGCTAACGGAGTCTCAATACAGCTGAAACCACATGAAGAATTTGGTCGCTAGCTCTTAGTGTATAAGAACATACAGTAATATTTGCTAAATAAGCTAAATTTATTCACGATTTGTGACGTAAACGACACTTCGACTGTATCGGCATGACCAAAACTCAGTTTGTTTTTGCATCAAAATTCCAATCAGTGTTGTTTTATAAAACGCGGAACTCGACGGAGTCTATACAAGTTCACAAAAAAGTCGTCGTGATCATATCTAAGGAAATCACCAACTTTTTGTTTACGTTCTCAAATAGTAATCGATCAAATTGATGAAAACTTTACAATACATAAATCCACAATTAACATTAATTTGTAAGATTTTTGAGTACATACTTCGATTATCAAAAATGAATTAGCCCATTCTGTGGCCCCGAGTTCCACCAACAAACATAACGGTTGGGTAGTGTTTAAACGGCCGTTTGGTATTAATTTTGTATGAAAATCAAAGTTGAGTTCAATCACGAGTTGTTTTTCTTACTTCGATGTTACCAGGATTGAACTATGGTAATTTTTTTAAAAGATTATGTTGGTATATAAATACAGCCACTAGCACGCTCAGCTGAACACTTTGAACTTCGCCCCTTTCTCATATCTAGTGTTTATGAAAAAAAATACGGTGCGCATGTTTAGCTTACTTTCCACTTGACCGTACATATTTTCTGTGTAGCTCGAGCCTTGTACTAATGCTAAAATAAAAAGCTATGTTGCCGATATTGTTTTATCAATGTCTTGTTTTATCAACCTAATGCTTTTGGTTACCGCTCATTGCGTAGTTTTTTCACCCTTGACGGATGCGGTAGTTAAGTATGGAGCCGGCTCTTACAGCAGACGGGGCGCGTAAAGTATGGATAAGTAAATCCGGCATCGCTACCGACCAATCAGCTTTTACTTTCAATGCGCCCGCGCCAGTTCAACGACTATACGAGCTTCCGCAAACGAAAGTACTCTCTTTAACAAGATGGTGAATAACGTTGATGTATTTATGAAAATTATTATTATAACTAACTTTCCGCCGCGGCTCGGAACGCGTTTACAGTTTTTCCCGTTGGAATGAGGCATTTTCCCGCGGTAAAAGGTAGCCTATGTTACTTAGGGTGAATGTAGCTTTGTAATGCTGAAAGAATTTTTGAAATCGGTTCAGTAGTTTTGGAGACAATTCGATGCAAACAAACAAACAATCAAACCTTTCCTCTTTATAATATTAGTATAGAAAACAGATAATCTTTTAATACGTTCACACATTACACTCAGGAAAAACACACAGGAGTTCACTGTATTTTATTTACTAATGTTTATGAATTTGGGTTTAACCTCCAAAGCTCCTTTTTATTAGCCTAAAAACTTAAGTCATCTATCAAATTCACATTGTAATCTATAACAAATTTGTCATCTCTATTTGTCTGTAAGCCCTCGTTAAATTTAATTCTTACTTCAAACGATTTCACTTATGGTAATTCGTATGATTTGTTTTTAATTGGGTGTTACAATGATTGATTCAAAGTTTCTACTTCAAGATTTAAAATCTCTCCTGTCATGTAGGATAGTTATTATTTTAGGTACTAGATTTATTTAACCGCAGACATGAAATTAATATTCCTCATCATTTCGAAAACTTGATTGACACCATCAAATCAAGGCCCGATTAATGAAATATTAAAAATAAGTTGTTTATATCTTTATGATCAGTAAACTATAAATATTTTAATATTTAGCTCTATATCTAAAAAGATTACGAAACATTTATTTTTACCCTCATACAATTAGGTTACAACAGGAACGATAAATTTCTGATAAAATAGGTTTAAAAGTAAGTTTGCTTAACTAATCCATAGCTATATTATTATTAGTTCTGTTGTATATTTTTTTTTGTAGCTGTATAGTAAAGAGGTATAGTACTATTGAATTATGTATAATTATGAGTACCAAAGTATGCATATCATACCCAATTGCAGAGATAAATTATCAAAATATGAATTTACTTAGCAAGCAATTTTATTGTTTTCACTCCCTAATATTCCCAAATTATGAGTATTCATAGATTCGTCGTTTTTTAATTGACACGCGGCTTGATATTTGTAGCACAGAATTCTCTACATAATGCGAAACAGCGTCCAGGCTAGTTCTGTTAACACCTGTCTTTAGTAAAGCACTAAGAAGGAGGTAATAGTTGGTTTGGTCTAAAAGGAAGTCTAAACCACACACTGGTAAACATTTTAACAAGCTCTCAAGGGCTGATAACATGGGTGTAGTGGACACGTACTGGTTTCTATCACTCGGCAATTTTTGATGATACAGCTAGGTGGTTTGTGATTGATACTTCAAATGTCACGTATCTTTCTATGAGGGAAAACAAAAATATATCAGTATCAAATCACATATGACGTGTTCATCGGATCGGGTCACCTTATATTACTTCTATCATCATCATCATCATTTCAGTAGACGTCCACTGCTGGACGAAAAATCTCCACAACGATCGGTCCCGCGCTGCCCGCATCCAGCGGCTTCCCGCGACCCTTACATTACTTCCCATACACCCATATATTACTTATAAACTACCCAATTAAATAAAAAAAGACCCGCTTCTTCTACAAACGTATACAAAATTAGGCAAAATGGTAATGTTTCTACTAAGTCTTCGAAAAGTAGGCAAACGCAGAAAGTTGGCAAATGTCGCCGAAATGGCCGTTGTTGATCCATTCCAGAAATATAACAGAGCTGATAATCTTCAATAGGCTTAAGATATTTTCTTGGATCATAGCTAAGAACACTCAATTGTAAAACCTTGCAAACAATAAAAACTAGATCAAAATCGGCGCATCCGTTTAGGAGCTACGATGCCACAGACAGACAGAAAGAAAGACACATACGTCAAACTTAAAAATAAATTATTGTTTATTCTATGTACAACCAAGACAAGTACAAGTCCAAGTAGTGTTCAAGTACTTGTCTAAGAAGCTTAACGGATCGATGTCAGCTGATGGCAAGATAACAGATGAATAAGTGCTCATCATCATCACACAAATTGCTCTAGGCGGGAATTGAAATCATTCCACAACATTAGCTGTTTACACTTACATTCAACAAGGACTAGAATATATAAGAAATAAAAATTATGCAGTAGGTCTTCTTTTAGATATGTCAAAAGCGTACGATAGGGTCTGCCATACAACTTTATTAACAAAATTAAACGGAATTGGTATTAGAGGTAGCGCTCATAAATGGCTGAAGTCTTATCTATCAAACAGAAAACAATGTGTAGAAATAGAACACTTTGATGAAAGTAAAAATGAAATAAAAAGGATTAAGTCTGAACTAATAACAACCAATCATTCAATTCCTCAAGGCAGTGTACTAGGTTGCATTCTTTTCTTAGTTTACATAAACGACCTACCCAAATTAACGAAATCGTCATGCACTCTTTTTGCTGATGATGTCTCACTATTATTTGAATGTCCTAGTGCCTATTCCCTGACTGAAATCGAAGAGACCTTTTTTAAAGTAAAAACCTGGTTATCAGAGCATAATCTTGAAATAAACAATAAAAAAACTAATTTAATCCAATTCAAACCACATCAAAAGCAACCTTTAAACTTAAGTACAGTTACAAATCAACTCAACATTACAGAAGTTAATGACGTCACATTGCTAGGCATGACAATAGAAACCCATTTACAATGGCAAAAACATACCGACAAAATTAAAACTAAGCTCTCTAAATTTACATTTGCATTAAGTGTCTTAAAACGTAACACTCACATTGAATGTGCTAAATCAGCTTACTTTTCCTATGCTCACGCATGGTTACAATATGGAGTCATGCTTTGGGGACATAGTTCTCAAGCTCATGATCTGTTTGTAGCGCAGAAGAAATGCTTGCGAATTATAGTAAACATAAAACAAAGACAAAGTTGCCGACCATACTTTAAAAAAGAAAATATTTTAACTCTCCCCTGTATATATATACTTGAAACAGCAAAATTTGTCAGAAAACACATAAATACATTATATGAACGTGTCAAAAGTGCTAGAAGGGGTAATAAAGTTGTTCCTCCGGAACCTAAGCTAGAAATATATAAAAACAGCCCATATTACAGATCAATTAAAATATATAATAAATTGCCCAACACAATCCTGAATGAAAATGATTATCCTAGTTTTTGCAATAGATTAAAATCTCTTCTCCTACAGAAATGCTACTATACCATAGACGAGTTCATGTCAGATAAAATATAGTTATGTATTTGCAATATTTGTTTAAGAATTTAATGTTTAATTAATGTTTATTTGAGAACTTTAATGTTTACCTAGGTACTGTTAAATATTTTTAAAAACTTTAGTTTTATATTTTGCTACGCCCTAAATTAACAGGGTTCATGTAATAGTTAAGGCTTTACATGTGTGCATTTAATAAATGATAAATGAAATGATAAATGAATCCTAACCCTGTGTTTCGAGGCAGGCGTAATTACTGCTACAGTCTGTTAAATATTAAGATAACAATAAACAGGTTTTTTTTATTTACGTAACTAATCCAATCACAAAACTGGCGAAAGTTCTGAAGTTAGAAGGGACAAGAAAAGTGCTATGTAAACAATCTAAAAAAGGTTCTTAATCCAAAGAGGGAAAGAAATAATTTATTTTTAATTGAACTTCTATAGATAGTAACTAGAGCAGTGGCAAATATACACAAAAGCATCAATGAAAAGAAAGCAAACCTTACTCGGGTGCGTTAAATCGATTTATCGGTTGCTTAAATCGATTTTATTACCGATACGGAAACCGATTTTGTTACGGAAACGATGTATTTCCAAACACTTCTCGATCGAATATTGTTTCTTCAATTTTAGACTCTGTAGACTGTAAAATAAAGTTTACAGTTGGTTTGCGATAAGAATTGGAGTATTGTTTTTCTAATAATTTATTTTGTAAATGGTGTCATTGTCTTCACGGTTCAAGAATGCTATGATACAGTAATTTGCATTACTTTCTTTGTTAAGGCTTTCTTGCCTTGACATTCAACTCTGTTTCACCAGTGTCTTGGCCCATTTCTCGTTCCTATCACTTTTTGATTAGTTTAAAATAGTTTCTCTCGATTGTGTGCGTAATTTGAACTTAATCGAGTTGGTTTATTTTGTTTTTACTCTTTAACGCCTTTTGGGTATCGCTTGATTTTTAATCTCATTTTCACTATCATATTGTAAGCTGTTTGTAAATTTTAGGGTTCCCTATGCCACAAAAAGCCAAAACGGAACTCTTATAGTATCTATCGTGAGTCTGTCCAACGGTCTTAAATAACCAATTTCCTTTCAAACTATTTATAACATGTTTGCAAATTTTCAAGGGATGTGAGCAAAAAGATGTGAGACACGACATTATTTGTAGGCTTCGTGACAAAGAAAAAAAAAATCACTCAAATTCTTACTGCAATATTTTTTTAGAGCACAATACCCTTGCTAAGTAAACAATTATTAACACCTAGCATCGTTATTTAAAATTAATCTGAAAACGTGATCGACGCCATCTAAACTTCGATTGACCCGGTTCTCGAAGGCGACAGCAGCGCCGGCGCAGCGCATCCTCCACACAATCTATGTCCTTGACGCGTTCGGGTACAGTTTCATGGATCACATGCCTTGAGCTATTGTATTCTGCCTCTAATAATGTAGACAAAGTTGACCTACAACCGACGGCTTTATGATGCGCGAGAGTTGATTTGTGGAGCAGTTACTTTGATGAGGCCTTCCTTCGCCGTGTAGGTGTTGTATTATCTTTAATTAGTATCTTATTGAGTGGCGTTATCTTGCTTTTTAAAGCACCATCACTTTGGGTAACAATTACGGCAACAGATTTCGGTTTAGTGTGCCCTCGGATGGCATTGACATAATTGTAGGTTCCTTTTTTCGAGCCATACTGCCCCACTGCAGAGTAAAGGCATCTTTCGCTTCCTTCCACTTTTAACGATCTCAAGTTATGCTCTCCTACTCCCCGCAATAAGCATCTAGCTTGTCTCGCCACCTCTTACGGGGCCGATACCGTTTTGCATCTTGAGGTACCCAATGGCTGCTTTTGGGCCAGAGTTCATTTAGTATCCAGCTTTTAAGGGCTACAGCTTTCTGAGCCGCCTTAATTTAATCAAAATTTTCTATTCTTTTGTCTCATTCATGCATGTGGGACATTTTAAACTTATTGTTGCCCTTTCTGCAGTAGTAGCTGTTTTTTGCTAATCTTTTTCGTAAGCAATCATGCTGTCACCTTTCGACATGACTCCATCATCACTTATTGAATGTAGTTTACGTTCCTAGCTGGCATTTGCTCTCGATCGTTCGGTCTCTGTTTCCTAACAAACGTTTATCTACTGCCAGTCCGTTATCATTGACTATTTCTTCTACTAAATCATTAATAGTGTTTACGGATTTAGCTATCGCACATTTTTTCTGTAGAAGTACATTTATTTTTAAAACAGCAATATAAATATTTGATTGTAATATTTACTGCTAGAAAGCCTTGGATGGTACCTAGTCAAGAAATAATTATTATAAAAAATTGGGGTTTCTTGATTACTTAAAGAGTTTTTTTTATTACTTTAGAGGTACAGTTTGTAATAATAATATTTTTTCAATAATAAACATATTATTATACAAAAACATCTTCACAATAAAAGAAAGCAGGTCCTAAACAAAAAAAAACTAACTGCATACAGCCAGCCGCATCTATTGCTTCATTTTAATTTCTTGCTAACACTCTCTTGAAATAGGATTGCGCTGTAGTTTTATTAGAATCGGTATACAGTTTTGAAAGCAGACATTACTAGCCAAGTCTAGGGTATCTAATGTCCCCTGTAGGCTAGCGTGGCTCGCTACGAGCGAGTTACCAAACTTTTACCGAGATACCTTCCGGCGTTAGAACATGAAAGTCTATTGGTCTATTACTAGACAAAACATAGCCCGTTCACGTGCTAGCTGTTAGTAGTGGTCACGGAGAGATTGACGGATATTTGAATAGGAATGGGTAAAGACTGATCAAAACTGCATTCTAAATTATTACAAAAACTGCTTTTCGAAGTAGGTGGTAAAATTTTATGCTACTGGCCACTTGTACTACGAGATTGTAAGCAGCAAAACGTTTTTATCTAACTAGCTAAAAGTTATTTAAAACTTTGTTGTGACGTTGTGAGTGATGTGAAAGTTGGAAGTTACATGTAGCTCAATCCATTCCAAAATAGATAGTCACAAATTACTGAATCCTTTCTTTTAATTAAAAGTTTAATTTCTTAAAAGATATAAAGCAACTTTTTTACTTCATTATAGCGAGAACATGAACAATATTTTGAATTATTTTATAAAATTTTTGATGTGTTCATGAAAAATTTAGATTTAGTACCGAGCTATCGCAAACGTACGTAGTCTATAAACCAGTTGGTCTATTGTGCATTCTGTTATATTATATTTAAAAATACAAAACACATGTAGTTAACACTTTGATAATGGATAATACTTCTACAATCTTGAAAACAACGACAGATGCTAACAATTTCGACCTCAAACTGGAAGTCAATGTTTACATCAATATTTTACATATCTTGACATTCCTTACACAGTGTTGCAATGTGATTCGAGCATGAATAATAGTACAATAACTCATTGTTTCGTACAATTCTATCTCTCCAGCTAACATTTCGACAATATTTGCTAAAGTTCAGGACAGGCATAAATTTTTAGTAGTACTGCACACAGTTATTTGTAATTTACAATAAGGTATTACATGCCTGTTTTAAACTAGTAAAGCGAATGATGGATAGATATCTAGCTAAAATTACCTGTATTCTAACTCAATGAAAGTATTTTTTATCATCATCATAATCAAATAAGAAAATTTACTTTATTTCACGAAAATATAGAAAAGAAAAGAATCATTATGACGTTTCAATATCTTTTTACGATGAATTGAACTCCAAGTAAATTCGCGTCACACATTCGGGCTCTAAGCATATTCATTTTTTTACATCAATAGTTCTTCATTAACCAACAAGTGGACTGCATAATTCACGTTATGAAAGACTTATTATTTACTACAGTCATTCATTACTCCACATTTTGACACGGGCAGACGACCGTACGCAAATATTTAATAATGCTGATCGTATCTCACTCACACCACAATGGGGTTGAGCAGACATCGTTTGCGTCGATTCAAACTAGGAGTAGAGAAATTGCAAATTATCCTTACAGACTTAGATAGATAGATAGAAAGGTAGAAAAACGTTTATCAGAAAGAAGGTACACATACAATATAAATACAGAACAAAAATTTTGACACAAAAAACACAGCTTAAAAACAAATTTACATTTAAATAGTATGTGTACCGCCCCCTAACTAGGCACCAACATGTGCTATGACGTGCACGTGACTTGAAGGTTTTTACATCTAAAATTTTATATTAAGCCTATCCTAGGATACTAAAATTAGTTTCAGTAAATTATAATAATTAGCTTTCTATAAGGCAGTTTCTAAACTAAATAGCCAGGTAGAGATTAGCTATAAAGACACCTGTGGACTTTGTTTATTTACTTTCTGAAATACTTATGTGTTTTCTCTTTAGTGTCAAAGAATATTTGTATTGTATTCATAAATAAATTAAAAATGTAGCGTCAAATCGTTTGTTACTTTTGTTATGTCAAAGGGTAAGAATAAAATTGCATTTACAAAGGAAAATATATACGATTATAAATATGTTATACCTTCTGACCATAAAATTTTATGTTCTGCATACTACATTATTACAAAAACTGCTTTTCGATGTAGGTGGTAAAATTTAATGCATCATATCTTAACTATCTATAGTAAAAAAAATTACACTACTAGGACGACTTCGCATTTATGATTGTTAATGTATTACTAACCCACATAGCACGTATTCCTATTTACTTTTTAAAGTAAATGTAGAAAAAATTGGCAACAAAGTAGTTTAGAATGGCAGAGCACTAAAAATTCAATTTGAATGGTGATTTAACTCGTTCGCAATATGGCATGGTAGTGCGAAATTAATTAACCTCTCTTTCAGTTATTTTTTTAAGCGAATTATAAATGATTAGAATTACAATAAATGTAGGTATATCTTACATAGAATGGAGGATCTTTGTAGAACGTAGCCAACAACAATTGTGATTCCCAACCCATAAAGCAAGTAAGTCAAGAAAATACTCGTAAAGCAAGTGTTTTGTTGTATTTTTAGGCCAAATAGACAACAAAAACTTCTATCTATCCACTTATATTATAAACTAGAAAGTTTGTGAAGATAGAGTGATGTATGGATGGATGTATGTTTGTTACTCTTTCACGCAAAAAAATGAATGGATATTACTGAAACTTTACAATAATATAGCTTGTACATCAGAATAACACGAAGGCTACGTTTTACCGCGGGAAAATTCCTCATTCCCACGGGAAAAACTGTTAGCGTGGGCGGAAAGCTAGTATATAATGGTAAAAATTATTGGAGCCTTTACAATGTTAATGTTTTTTAATTCCAAAACGAGTGATTTAATGGCTACTAAACATGTTACAAATGATCTTACAAAAGTCGTTATATCGATCATGGTGGCAAGAGTGCCAGATATTAATTTAAGTCCAGATTAAAACTGCTGGTGAACTTGACATTTTCAATGTATTGTCGAATCGGGAATACTGGAGTTGAAAAATATATATGTATGGTATTTGTAAAGAATTTATTACATTCTTAACTTAAGATATTGAAAACTGTTTCTTCTTGTGGTTTGTTACCTTAAAATATATTTGTCAATAATATAGGTATTATAAGGAAAAACATAATAATGTAATAGATTAGTAAGGCCAAATAGTAGAGTGTATATTATTTATTATAACTTCTGTATGTATATAAAAACCTATATCCAAGGCTTTATTATTTAAGTAGGGAGAGTAGTAAACAGCCACTCACGTAATAGAAGAAATCCGTTAAGTATTTAGTGTTGTAATTAGTTGTAATTTAATAACCTACAATTTTAAAATAAAAGCTAGTAGAAACATACAAAAATACCATGGTCTAAAAAAACAAGGTCTAAACTGTCAAACTTGACAGAAGCCTACGTGTCATTTGCTGTTCATCCTTGTCGAATGCGTATTATTCGACAAGGATGAACAGCAGATGACACGTAGGCTTGTGTCAAATCACGTGGTCTTCTTGTTAGACCCTGTTTTCTTAGACCATGAATAATACTTATTAACAACGCCAATGAAATTATAACAAGTAAAAAAACAGTAATATTCATATACACCGCATCACTACATAGTATAAAACAAAGTCGCTTTTTCTGTCCCTATGTCCCTCCCTTTGTACGCTTAAATCTTTAAAACTACGCAACGGATTTTGATGCGGTTTTTTTTTAATAGATAGAGTGATTCAAGAGGAAGGTTTATATGTATAATACATGCATAATATGCTTAAAGATAACCCACTATAACCATTTTCCCGTGCGGAGCCGTAGTAGTAGACTATAAAATAAATTTAAAACGAAAAAGCAAGGCACAAAAATTCATATTTCTTTATAGTTCACCCAACCGTCGCGCTCCTTATCTTCTCAGATAACCGAGATCTATGTACTTGTATGCGCGAGCGCCTGCCTTAAATATATAACGCGTTCATATTTCATGTATGTCTTCGCAATGATACATTATTCTGGGCTTACGAGAGATAGTGTAAGGACCATTTATAACTGAAAGTGGTGACTGTTTTGAAAATCGTAATGCGATTATATTATTGCTGCGAATCAATAATCAATTTGTATGAGTAAAAGATGATTGGTTGGTTTCAGTATACAGCTTATTTTTTAAAAATGTGTGGATTTATTACTTTTCTTCAATTATTGCATATAATTATTTTATAAAAATAAATAATTTGTAGTTACGTAAAAGGGAAGAAGATAATTTTTTATTTCACTTTTACACAAATATGCAAAGGCTTGCTCTTTTCCCTTGTGGGGAGTGAAGAACTTTAGTCGGCTTACAGGGTGCACAAACAAAACTAATTTTAAATAATATATGCTTTCTAAATTTACCTTGAGATTACGGTTTAAAATTAGATCAACCCAACTACTCTACTAAGTATCGTACGAAGCAACTAACGGAATATATCTAGGGAATAGGTAATGTTCTCTGTTTAACTATTAACAACAACCGCGATCCTCAACCTATGGCAAATCTTACAAAGAGAGGCTTTAGTTTTGTAGTGGACTGTAAGGCTAAAGTAATATGGTGTACAATTAAGTAGCTATAGTAGTTTCTTCATTATCCACACTAACTTCCGCGCTGACTGTTTTTCCCGTGAGAATGGAGGATTTTCCAGCGGTAACAGGTAGCCTATGTGTTGTTCTAATGTATAAGTAATATTATTGTAAAGTTTCATTAAAATCCATTCAGTAGTTTTTGCGTGAATGAGTAAAAACGTCCAGCCCCACAAACTTTCGCGCTTATAATATTAGTAGAATAAGCGCTATTTAACGAATACCATTAATACAACACATCATTGTCACAGCACCCAGCCTCAAGTTCTGCTATATTAATATGTTAACTTAAGTTCACGCACCGGATTCGACTTGGCGACCTTCGCCACCCACTGCGACAGCCATTGGACCAGATCGAAACAGGATGTGAAGTTGTCAAGATATTTTTGAACTGCATTTACATTTTGAGGTATTTCTTTAATGTCTTGTTTGTTTTGTTTGAACGAGCGAATGAAAAACTAATTAATGATGATTAAACTAATTTATGTTGCACATTTTTTTGACATAATATGTTAAGTAATATGTGGGGGATACGAGTATCTCACATACAGTCAACAGAACAAAACCAGGAAGAGTTTAAAGCTACAAGCTATTTTTTAATTTAGTTCAAAAGAAGTTGAAAAAGTCTTTGAATCGCTCGCGTTGATGTCTTTTGTATGAAGCATACGCTTTACTTTTCTGTATTGCGTTGTGTTGCTTTAGTAATCTTTCCTTTCCTTGCAATTTAAACTCCATCCCTTTTTAAATAATAACAGTTATAGGTTGCCTATTAGAAATTGCTAAGCAATAAGGCCGCCTTATTAGGCCTTAAGGCCTAACAGGCCGGGTTTCGAGGAGGATTTAGTACCGTGGACCACATCCACACAGTGAGGCAGGTTATACAGAAGTCCGGAGAATATAACCAACCATTGTGTTTAGCTTTTGTGGACTACGAAAAAGCATTTGACTCTATCGAAACCTGGGCTGTTGTGGAGTCCCTGCAGCGCTGCCAAATCGACTGGCGATATGTCGAGGTGTTGAGGTGTCTGTATAACGCCGCCACAATGTCCGTCCAAATACAAAACAGTCAAACAAAACCAGTCCAGCTTCATAGAGGTGTGAGACAGGGGGATGTTATATCCCCAAAGCTGTTCACTAACGCGCTGGAGGACGTTTTTAAGACCCTTGACTGGACAGGACGAGGCATTAATGTAAATGGCGAGTATATCTCACACCTTCGATTTGCCGACGACATAGTTATAATGGCTAAGTCGCTGCAGGAGCTCCAGATCATGCTGACCGGCCTAAATGAGTCCTCTCGACGAGTTGGTCTCTGTATGAACTTGGACAAGACGAAAGTCATGTTCAACGCGCATATCATACCTGGATCAATTATCGTCGATGGAATACCTCTTGAAGTTGTCGATCATTATGTCTACCTTGGACAAAGTATCCAGTTGGGTAGAAACAACTTCGAGAGGGAAGCCGACAGGAGGATTCAATTGGGCTGGGCAGCTTTCCGGAGGCTGCGCCACGTTTTCTCGTTGCCCATACCGCAGAGCCTAAAGACGAAAGTCTTTGATCAGTGCGTCCTACCCGTCATGACCTACGGTGCCGAAACGTGGACACTGACTGTGGGACTAGTCCACAAATTTAAAGTTGCTCAGCGAGCTATGGAGAGGACTATGCTCGGAGTCTCTCTGATGGATAAAATCAGAAACGAGGATATCCGTCGGAGAACCAATGTAACCGACATAGCCACTCGAATAAGCAAGCTGAAGTGGCAGTGGGCTGGTCACATTTGTCGCAGAACCGATAATCGCTGGAGTAAGCGGGTTCTGCAGTGGAGACCACGTCTAGGTAAACGAAGTGTAGGACGCCCCCCGGCTAGATGGAGTGACGATCTGCGAAATGTGGCTGGCAGCAGGTGGATGCGTGCGGCCGAAGACCGGGCCAAATGGCGCGCCTTGGGAGAGGCCTATGTCCAGCAGTGGACTGCCGCAGGCTGTTAATGATGAAGGCCGCCTGATTATACTCTTTCATTGTTGTAATTTCGGGTGTGCAATAAAGTATATTCGTTGATAAAATTAATCTCAACTTAGCAGGTAGGTATTTATTTAATCTTTCATCGTTATCTAGTATAGTGAACACTTTTTGCGATCTATAATTGAGACATCGGGAGGATTACTCTGATTGCCCGTTACTAAAGATTTATTCTGATTATATTCTTACAAGAAACACATTAGCTTTGTAAATTTGTTAAGAGGATAATCTTGTTAGAAGAATTGTATGTAAACATAAAACGTGTCTGTTTGATTCAATGTGATGATTTTTTGTTTTGCATTTAGTAACATATACTTGTTTATTACGAAAATAAATACAATAAAAAAATTTGTTTACTAGAATGTAAAGTTTTTCAATCTTTTTCGGTATCAGAACTACGAGTATTTAATCAAATGTTTCTTTATGTTGGTTGTGTAAATAACAGTTTCGATTCGAGCTTTAAGATGTGTCCTAAGCAAATAATTATCTTTTTTTCAAAACCACTCCATTATAGAAGAAAACCTCAAGAAAGTCATATTTCAGTATTTAATTTGACTCTATCTCTTAAAGAAGTAATAAACTAAAGTCATGTTTGTACCAAAATGTCCCCATCTGACTTCAAATCTAGAACTTTCGTAACGAAAGATGATTTCTTATTTCTACAGCTCGGCCATGATAGATAGTATTAAAATAACAAAAAACCAAAGTCAAAGTAATTAATAAATATCATTTCAAAGCTCCTAGTAGCGCAGTCCTATAATTATGAATATCAATTTAGTTTAGAGTTTCAATTATGTCAAGGTACTTCTCATCATAAACCGTGTTGTAACGACGCGTAGAATTGTAGTATTATTGTGCGAGTTGCTTATAATTTGTATCTATTCTCTAAAATATAGCATTGAAATGGCACAAATCTCGTTAGTTTATGCAGATTTCTATGCTTAAAATACTATTCAGTTTTTAATGCCACCGATCGGTAATATTCTTATCTTTTTTAACCGTCTATGTTACCTGCAAGTCGGGTGAAGCTCGATTGGTCGTATTTTTCCGACACAAGCATAGTCAATTCAAAAAAATTATATATGTTACCTGGTGGATACTTTTACATTAGCAATAAGACCGTCTGTGGACTGTACCAAATTATTTATATGATTTGTATTTTTTTTTAATTTCATATTAATAACGACGATTTGTGTTGTTTTGTAATGTTGTTGTTGTTGATTATATTCTTTGGTTGGAAAACTGAAACACGTAAGTCAAATGTTTTTGTTACGTCCAGTATTTTATGTTTACTTAATAATGTGCTTGAGTCTTCCGATTACAGTTAATTTACATTTGAAATTTGAATATAAAAAAACAGACCTACTTTATCTTTTTAATCGAAGCGAAAAATTAAAATCAATGAGCTTGGTGACACATCTCCTTGGCTATCCTGGCCATACAGGCGCTTTTTCGCTTCGATTAAAAAGATATAGTAGATATACGCTAAAATACAATATCTGTTGAAATGGCAATAAAAAAAAGACCATATTATTTTTAGCTAAATTTTTTCGTACTTGAAATTGAACAAAAGAATGAATGATTTCTAAAGCAGAATTTTCATTTAAGAAATTAGGAAACATGTCAATCATTTTGACAATGAATTAGAAACTTGTTAGCAATGGTCGTGTCATTGTCGATGTTTGGTGTAGATTTGCAAATTGAAATTTCATTGTTAACTAACCAAACTTCTTTTGTATCTGTTTTATGTTATACCCTATTTAAAATTTTCTTGTGTATAAACTTATTCTATTCCTTTACATGCTGGGGTTTCAGCCTTAAAGCACAAATGAAATAAATAAACTCATTATTTATAAGCTTTGAATTATGCAGTAAAACTTTTCCTATAAAAGAGTTAGTTTTACGTGCTTTTCAAAACACAGAATTTTCCTTATTTTTGGACAATCAAGTGAGTTAGCCTGCAATGTCCTAACCAAACTGAAGGTGCGAGATCTTCTTGTGAGTGAAATTTGTTCGACAGCCGAAGCTTCTAGTAATTTAAGGCGCGAGTTGTACCACTCAAGAAGAGGCTCTTTATAAAGGTTTTTGTTGCACACTATATTATTTTATATACCTACACATCTATTGATTATGAGCATCATAGCAGGAGCGTCGGTGGCCAAGTTGCTAGGGCCGTCGACTTCCATTTGGAAGTTTGCGGGTTCAAACCTCGACACGTACCAATCTGTTTTCGATTTTAAAATTTATATGTCTGTTTTTCGACGCTTTAACGGTGAAGGAGAACATCTTAAGGAAACGTGCACACACCTGCGAAGTAATTTATAGGTTGTGTGTGAAGTTGACCAACCCGCACGGCCAGCGTGAGCGTGGTCGACTAGGGTCTATGCACACTGATTTCAGGATAGGCTTGAGCCACTCGGTGTGGATGTATGAGCCGTTAATGTATGTATGATGATAGCATATCCCTATCTTGTTAGTCAATTTGCAAAATTAATGCCGTTGTTGCAACAAGATTACCATAAAGTTAAAACAGACTTGATTAGTTAACAGCAACTGTAAAATTAACCAACATCCTGCTGTTTGTAGGAACCTAAAGGTCACTTGACCAATTTAAGGAGACCAAATATATGCATCTTTCGCAATATAAAGATGTGCACTTAAGAAACCGGCGTGTTGTACAGAATTCTGTCGGATGTACACGATTTTATGCTAAGTGAATGTTAAATGTTAGAAACATCACGAATCTAGTTAACTATGATAAATGTACAGTCTAGAGCAGAGCAAACTAAATAGATAGATCTTATAACTGATAAAAAATTAAAAAATTGTGGTATGCGCGTCAATCTTGATCTGCTGACCGTACCCCGATTAGTGTATTATATAATAATATGTAGGTATACAAAATGTTTAATCATATTTTAATACAGCCCCGATAAAAATATCTTTAATCTACAAATTCCTACACTAGTTTAATGTTATTATGAACCTGATTAGTGGTATATTTACGCATATACAATATGAAATTAAATGATACGAGAAAAAATTATCAAGAATCAATAACTTATTTTAATCACAGGAGCCATTCAGATATACCTTTTATTTTAAACCAAAATTTTAAATTTGATTAATTGCCAAAATCATTAGATGAAATTGATATTTTTTTCAATCAATACAATATTATGTAATGAGAATATAAATGACAAAAATGAGTTATCGCTAAACCACAGAATCGTTAGAGTTTTAGTAGATTTTAATCGTATTTAATCAAGAATAAGGCCTATGACATAATGATATTTAAAGCGACAGTGAGAATAGCTTTATTTTTAAGGTCACCTTAATATTTTCTTACATTTATAAAGGTATTTCTAGAGTGAAAGAAATTATTATAATACTTTTGCATTTATTATGAGGTGGGTGCCAAAGGAAGCCAATTGGGAGGAAAGTGATTGCGAGATAACTTCGCCTATGAAAGGGATTGGGTGCTACTAAGAGAAGATCGAGAATTATGAAAGAAAATAGGGAAGGCCTTTGGTCAGCAGTGATACAACTCAGGATAAGGAAAGAGCTCATACTTACCTCACCTTTTCTTCAAAGTTTGAGTTGAAATAATTCAAAATACAGCAAAACATATACCTGTAACAAAAAACGTAAATATTAAATACAATCAACCACAATCGTCATATTCTTAAAGCCAAAATTCATAAATACATCTTTGCTATTAAAAACTTATTTAATTTAAAAATAAAAGCCGCTCGCGCTGATCGCTCCGTTCATCAACATAACCACACCAAAGGTCGTTCAAGGCTCCCAAAGTAATTTAGAGAAGTTCATGTCCAGCCGCCGGCGATAACTAGCGTGATATCTTCTAATATCCACTCGTTCAAATCGTACCATTAAACTAAGATGCCACTACACTATGCTAGTATACAGTGCCAGTACGATAACAAAAGACAGTAGATTTTCATACAGTATTTCACATAGACAGCAGATGTTCATGATTAATTGTCATATTACTCAATTTCAAAGCAGTTTTGAAACCCTTGTTGGGGTGTTTCTAATTTTGACTGTTTTGTTAAAAGGATAAGGTTAATAAGGAGAACGTTATGTGAATAAGGAGATTCCTATTCTTTTATTGTATTTTTGGGATCAAAATACTTAATTAATTGTTTAATATTATCCACTCAATATAATTGTTTTTCCATCCGATTCTAGTGTATTTTATCTCCATCCAAGTTCTTTAAAGCATTTACAATAATTATAGACTACCACTGGCATGCCAATGTAAAAATCACTATACTCTCTTGGATCACTGGCTCGCAGTGAATAAACTAGAACGGCCACTCGTTTCACATCGTGGTGCCATCAAACGTAATGGACTATTAATACACCGCTAATTGTCAAAAGAAACGTTCTAATGACCGCTGGAGCAATAGTTCATAAAATGGACATTATTTTTTCGTGTACTGTTTGTGTGTAAGCGTTTGTTTGGTTTAACAAATATGTACTTATTGTGCATGTTGATTTGATATCTTTCGAATTTTAAACAATAAATAAAATTAAAAGACATTAAATTTGGTTTATAAGGATCACGTAGTTTCTGAATATACTATCTAGTTCAATTAGGTTTTTCGTGTAACAATTTATTTCGTTTGGTATTTAAACACAAATTTTGAAGTTGAAATTTTAAGACTATTTGGAATGTCGCAGAATTTGATTTTGGCAGAGGTAACCAGTTATTTCGTAGTGTAAAAAATATATAATTATGAAGTTTTTTGCTAAAAAGACTGATTTTAACCTAACTTGTAAAACTCTACCCTCAATACTATAGAGAACATAATGTTCGAAAGTAAAAAGATAGAAAAAAAACTATTTAAAAACGTATTGCTTATTCTCTAGGCTTTGAAAGACATCTGTTTTACGCTATACGTCTCTCTTAACGCCCGCTAGTCTCAGAGATAGATACGTAGATAGAAGTCGAGATATAGAGATAGTATTGTCACTTGGAACACTTTCACTGAACTCGTCTCGTTTTTCACGAAACGTTGGTAATGTTTTGTTTTATTTTAGCTGATAGGTAAGTAAGTACTATGTTGTTGTGTATTTTTAATATGGATTTGATAAGTCGGCACTATCGTATAATTCTTACTAGATCTAAGTATAATTTAACATTATAATTTCAGGCAAATCTCGTCTTTTGCAGGACCTATGTTCCTGGACCTAGAACCTAAATTCGTAGGAATTTCCTAAAGATTTACAAAAGTATCGGTTTTGCGCTTTGTACCTACACAGGCTATGTAGGATTTTAAAAAGTGGGTTGGCAACAAAGTACCATTGTTAATTGAAGCATTCTCTTTTTAAACTAACATTGATATTAATAATTACTTTTATGAAAGCAGCAAGTATCTTAAACTGATCAACAAAATATTTTATAATAATAGTTGACAAATTACACAGCATGCCGTACGATAATCTGATCAAGAAATAGTCAATATAACCCAATCACAGCTAAAGGTCGCACGCATTCCAAATCAAGCGACACACAAACAAAAGCAACTAATTAACACAATTATACAACAATAGTTCAAATCGACCTACATTGATCGGTACCGTTGTTCGGATATAGTATCGATTTTGATCGATTACCGATTTGATTGCTTCAACTTCGACCTTGGGTTGTACGCAGAAAGTTTATTGTTTCAAACAGCTATCAATCATGGCCGCTTATTTACGTCACTTGTGAATGGATACGATACTAACTGTGGTTTTCAAGGGCTTTTCTGTGTAGTAGATATTATATTGTGTGCCGTTTGTAAATTGATTGACAAATAAATCTTTTAAATACGCACTGGAATATGCAATTTTGGAGTATTGATTGTTATGAAGTTATTATTTTATTAGCCGCAATATTAATATAAGCTTATGAATAAGCTTTAACTATGAGAACAATCATACGGTATATAAAATCATAATCTCATTGCAAAATGGTTATATAGGTATAACAAAAACATCGTACAAAACAATATTATTCGTCCTTTATTTGACTATATAGAATCTTACTATAGATTTTATTGAGAAATTAATTGGCTTGTAAAGATGTTGACAATTTAGTGAAGGTTTATTTATGATATACTCTTTAACTTCTGATCTGACGTAATTTAGTGTTTTAAAAAACCAACGTAAAAATAAGAAATTTGACTTTGCCTTTCTTTAAGAGTATTAAGAGTATTAAACTATGGTATCTTTTTTACGGCTAGCTGCAATAAGGAAAAGTCGCAGTTTGTACCTAATTAAAAGGTTGTACATAAAATCTTACATTTTTAACATAAATCTAATAGTGTGGCAACAAAAAAGCCAAAAACTTTCACACCGCTGCCCCATCTTTATTAGGGTAGAGTTTTCCGCTACCCCGCAAGTCCGATGAAGCTTGATTCGTCGACACTACGTCGCACTTTTTCGACACAAGCATAGGCCAATTAAAAAAAAGCCCCATCTTTCACTTACCAGACGTATTCTAAACTCAACAGCCCACTAAAGATCTAAACTACGGCTCGCATGCAAATGGTGGCGATATGCGCCGGAGTTGCGCGCCCGCGCTTTTGTGCGATCCCAGCCGACGATTCTACCCACGAAGCGCGTGCGGCTTGCTCCTTCTGACATCGTTGAGGGGATAACACACTGGTGATATAAGTATATAGATTTTTACTAACTAGCTTATATTGTGTGAATCTGTCTCACTCATGAAGGAAGAAAAAATGCCCACGGGCGCGTAAAATTTTTTCTTCCTTCATTGACCTATGCTTGGGTCGCAAAAATATGACGAATCAAGCTTCACCGGACTTGCTAGGGGGGCGGAAGACTCTACGCCAGTAGGTTTATTTTTTTTAATTTCCAATAAAATAATTAACATGGAGTTCCGATACACCGCATGTCCTAAAAAGTCTTATACATCGATTACATACAAGTATAACTCAATTAAAAAGTTTTATATTGTAATTAAAAAACAAATACCTCCGTCAATATCAATATGGTAAATATGAAAATAAAAATATATATTACAAGTAGACGATTAAAACTAAAATAAACCACCAGCAAATTAAAAAAAAGTAATATTATGTTTTTAACCTTGCCTGAAATATTTAACTTGTGTCTTATTTTTACAAAACATGCTCAGAATTCAATAAAACATTATCGAGTGTCAATATCTCTTGTAAATGGTAATAACAGTCAATTTTTATGGTATAAAATTGTTTACAGAAGAATCAGAAAATTACTTTAAATTGTAAGTAGGCAGTCAAACCGGTTTGTACAGGAAAGACCTGAAATATCTACATTCCATTTCACTTTCAAAACTGCAATAGTATTTTTAACTTGCGTTAACCAAGGTGTAAGATTTTGTTATTTAGCAATTAATTTAAGCCGAAAGACAAAGACGCTGTCTTATACATTTTTCTTTTAATTCTTCTAATAAATTCAAAATTTCGACGACTTAAACTTATTTCAATATTTTTTTAATAAATAATATAACTTACTTAAAATGCAATCAGTTATTATGTATATTATGTGAAAAAGAAACATTTTAAGCCTTGCTAGGCCTAAGAGCCTTTAATCAAACTAACAAACGACATAGAAATTAAGAACTATATATTTTCTAGTACTTCAAATCATCTCCTTCTCCCTCTCTTTCTCCTTGCCCTCAAATAGTAAATAAATAGAACTCATCCGTTTAAACAGTAGCAAACTATTCTCTAGTGTATAAGTCTCTCAATGTGAACTTGTATTTCTGTCAGACGAATGTTCAAGTGTTTTGTGTAGGTTTTGGAATATTGTGAAGCTTATGAATTTGACATGAGCTTCCTTATTTCCTTATTTAAACTAGTAATTCATACAATCGCAGGCTTCAACGGTGATATCAATGTTACTTTGACTATGAAGAATAATATCCAGTAAAATAAACACATCTTACATGTATGTATCATAAATGCAAAAGTATGTAAAGGTTGACTGGAAAAGATTGATACTCTAGCAATAAGGCCACTTGAATTGCTTGTTCGAGATTGCGATCTTAGCAATAAGGTCACCTGTTGACTTATCATTCTTATCAATAATTGAAATCATATATTTTTATAATTTCCTGGATATCAATAAAGAAGTATATTTGTATTGTATTGTATTCGGTTTCTTTTGATTGTATGTACCTAGTTATGTATTATGAAATTACTAAACAGATTTATTTTATTCTGTCAAAATTTAGACGGAAGTCGAAACTACGGATAGAGGCTGGCTTACCTTTCTTACTGGGTGAGAGTTTTTCAGATTCCTTCGCTCTCCAATCTATAAAGTAGGTATATTATGTAGGTGTAATTTTGGCATAAATGCTTACAGTCGATGATCGACCTACCTCGAATAAACTGCAAAATTTCAAATGTTTTTCTTAATGAGGTCATTACTAAGCATACTTTAATTGGACTGCGTACATTCACGTACATTTCTAGTAGAACCAGTGTAATTGGCGTTAGATTGTCACGAAAGCGTCGCATGCGCGCATGTATTAAAATCTTAATTGACTTCTTACGAGGTGTTAGAACTGCCATCGATATAAAGGTAGGATTGGGTATTTAGCTAAATTAGATCTGGCACGCGAGGCTGAGAACGTTATATACAGCCTTAAGTGATGGTAATTGGTAGTAATGCACTTAAATGTTGCAATTTTGTTTTTAAGAGTACACATTTTTAGGTTTTTTTTAAATTGCAATTTTATCAATCTATCTGTGTGGGTGACGACATCGCGACTATGATAGATTGACGGGATAGTAGCATTTACTTGTGAAATCAATCATAATTTAACCCCATAAAGTAAGAAAGATTTTTTTGGGCAGTAAGGAGACGTAGCACATGCAAATCTTGAAGAAAGAAAATCTATCAACTAGCTGAAGTGCAATCTCGGGGTTGTGATTGCTCCAAATGTCATGCAGCTTTCTATTGGTCTAAATCGACGGAAAATAAAAAAAAAACATGTGTTGACAAAATCGGGTTGTCTTACATTACATCCCTATAATTTTAGATAATCATTGCTTAACCCCAATCCGCCTGTGAGATTTTGGCTATACTTTCCGCCATTATAGACAGGTTTTAGTCTAATATTGTGTCCTAACCCATACACAGTGTTATTGTAGGGATCTTATACAAGTAACTAAACTTCTGAAATAGCATTTTTCCACGAAATATTTGATTAATTATCGAACGTTCACAAAAGAAGAACTTTAGAGGTCTAATACTAGCAACTCGTCTAAATTGCAAAGAGGTCAAAAATATGATTGGGTCTACTTTGTAACCAGTCTAAAGGGGATTTCATAAATGCGTGGCTTAGACAGAAATAAGTTTTCTTTATTTGAGTTCAATTGCGCAGATCGAATCGAATCGTTGACACTGAACATCGACGGTGCAAGAGTAGAACTAAATTCAATGTCGCTCTACTTTCCAACTAAATGAAAAAATACTGCTTTTAAGCATTCATATCGAGGAACACATCTTGAAATCGGAATTTTGGTTATTTTAAATTCAAATTTGAATATTCTTTATAGCTATACTATAACCATTATACTTGGTTACCCAAACTGAGCTTATAATAGTCAAAATGATTATTGCAAACAGTCTTGTAGGAGTTAAATAACCAAGAACTAGTGTAGCTAATTCGTAATCTCTTATAATATAAATCCAGGTAGGTAATTTTGTGTTTATTATAAGGTACGTTACGGAATGATAAAATAATTACGTAGGGTTGCCAGTAATCTGATTTACTGGCGCGAAATACGAAGGTCATAAAATTCTAAGTTTATAAGAAAGGCTAATTTAATCAGAATTGTAATAAAAATATGGATATAATCTTCTATTAGATAGAGAGCCAGTACTATGGGTGTCAGGCAGCTGACATACATACATATATAAATATACAACATCCAGCCACAAAGCATACACAAGTGCTTAGTTTACCCTGGGCGGAATTCAAACCTTCGACCCTGTGCTTCTAAGCCAGGCGTATTACTACTGTGGTATTACTTACTAACTAGGCAACGCGTCCATCCAATTTAAATGTAACTCAAAATCTCTATAAACCATTCATAGGTAATGAAAACATATTTGAGTAGAAAAAAATATTTAAAAAGACACATTACCTTCTTCAACATAATGACGTGCATGACTAATGTAGTATTTCGATGTATCCTATCCACGTAACTGTTAATACTTAGTATCGTAATTACTCATTACAGAACAGACGCCACAAACCGTCAATGCTGCACTACCGTATTACGCTTTCCACAAAAACCAAGGTTGTTCACTACGACCCATTGTGACTTAAGAATGAATAGTGGTTACGAACAGATGATGGTGTAAGTAACAGCTGGTATGAATATAACTAGTATTTACTCGTTGAACTTTTAATAGTTAGTTTTTAGTAGTTAATAGTTGAATATTTTTATAGCATAAAATATGTATTTAGAAAAATGAAGAATACATTATTTGCAATAAGATTTTGTGTAATTATATCCTGGATTAGTTATAACCACGTACTTTTTTTTAATGTGATAATTTTTAAGGTGTGCCTGTAATCGACCATCCCACATTAATGCAGGCTCAATTTCAGATTGACACTAACCATCAAGTACATAATGTTGCGTGATTGTTTCAAATTAGAATATCGCCTGTTAAATAGTAACAACCAACACCAACAGGAAATAATATTAGATAGTAAAGTAACAGTGACAATAAGTAACAGTTATTCTGACATTACTACCGTGTCCTACCTCAAGCACATACGGGTTCCGCACATAACAAAGCAGTATATCGATAAGAAGACAATAAACAATAACATTCAGCTATTGCTGTTGCAACACTGAACATAGAATACTGTACATATGTACTGACTGACACTGGAGTGAACAGTATAGTTATAGGGAAACAACTTGAACAAGTTGTCACGTGGTACAACTGCCCACGTACGATATGTTCATAATGAAATGTATTAATTTCCCTCCGCGCTCATTCTTCACCCCCGCTCGCTTCCTCAACTTGTTTGCCGAAATCGACAAGAATTTTATAGTACCGCTCGACCAAAGACTAGTTCGAGTTCTCTTAGATATGCAATACCAAATAATATTATGTATGTTAAATTGTTAGAGCGTCGGTTTCCTAGTGGCTAGGCCCGTTGACTTCCATTCAGAAGTTCTCAAGTTCAAACCTCGGCACGTACTAATGTGTTTTCGAGTTTCAAATTCATATTTACGTTTATTCGACGCTCTTACGGTGAAGGAAAACATCGTGAGGAAACCTGCACACACCTGCGAAGTAATTCAAAGGTTGTGTGTGTAGTTGACCAACCCGCACTGGGCCAGCGTCGACTAAGGCCTATTTACCCTGATATCAGGGTAGGCTCGAGCCCCTCGGTGGGGACATATATGGGCTGTTAACGAACGAAATTGTTAGCAGCTTTTCAATTCTTTATAAACTAAAAAAGAATCTAGTCCAGGGTTGGTCGATTTCACTCAAGTCCTTTTTTTATCGTAATCGAGCATTCATAATTTTCTCTACTAGCTTCAAAATGATCATAATTATGATTAATACTTATCAGACCAAAATGGATTAAAAACGCGGGATCTGAACTATCATGTTTTGCTGTGCCCAACAAGGTACATAATGCATTGTACATTATTTACCACTATACATCTTATTTTACCATTGCGGAATGCAATAAAGAATTGAAATGAATTAAATTAATTATTCTATCTTTTTTCAGAAACTCAATAAACAGAACAATTTCGTAGTTAATTGATAAGATTTCGGCAATCAACGACAATAGTTTGAACATGGAACAATTTGGCGCCACGTGCGGTTTCCAAACAGCGCGTGGGCAGGTTTGCAACAACATGCTGCACTGTTTTATTGGCGGGGTGGCAGAATTAGGCCAGAATTAGGGTTGCCCTCGCCTATAGATAAAACAAACATTTTATCTATTTTAATAAATCGTAAAACCAAAAAAACTTGCTTGGAAAAAATAATACATTACAAATACTTACCCTATGCAATAAGCCTGCCTAATATATTCTTGGTGTGCAATAATTAATATATTCTAACGTTCAGAGATCTTTTGCTCAAACCACGTTCCGAAAAATATTGTGGTTAAAATTCGGAAGCACTATTTTCCAGAAAAGTAAAGTTTATGGAAAGTAAGGTTATACTCTGGCAACACCGACAGCGGGCCCAGGTGGGACGATAACAGCCTGTAACAGTGCCATTGTGATTTATTCAACGCCTCTGAGTTGATTTATCGAGATAAGTATGAATGAATCACGACCAAATTGTTAGGTATCGACAACCGATCGATTGGGGTGGGAGATTGCTCACAATATCGATTATCGGGTGTTGATTTTTTTCTGTTGCAATAGAGATCTACGTGTGCGACAATAATTATAAAACTTATTTTTAAAGCCTCAGTACTCGAGAAAAAGAATTCCTTCCATAACCATATTTTGTTTTGCAACTCTTATTATTTTTTTATGTAAGAAAAATCTTGATAATCGAAACATAAAAGCAAAAGTTATTAATTTTAATCTAACAATACTACGTCTATAAAAGGTGAAACAATTTTTGGCCTGACATTAGAGATACCTTTTGAACAAAAATACATCTTATGATAGGTATCTATAGTACAATATAACAACACAACAAAATCTGATAAAGAAATCGATTTCAGACTAAAAACTAAATGCACTTTTGCTTCTTGTCCATTCAATGCCAGTGTTGGCTACTTCGGAATAATTTACCCCATTTTTGTTCGAAATACCGCGACAAGGGGTCTATTCTTTGCATTGTAAATAGATCGATTGTTAACCTTACCGAGAGACGGTTTATTTATCGCTGGCAATGGGAGCCTATTCTGTACTACGGTGGGCGATTACGATCGAATCTTAAAGGAAATCTGTGAGTGCTGTCCACGTGTTAAACAATTTCAAAATGTGTTTTTTTTTGTTCTGTCCACTTTCTTTTTTTGCTTGGCTATATATAGGATTATACAGATCCATTCGTATTGGATATAAGCATCGGAGAAGTACGTATGTATCTGATTTATAAACAATGTATACGGAATAAAGAAAGAATGTTGTAAAATTTATTATAGTCAACAAAAGTATTATTTGGTGCGCAATTTATTATATTTTGAGAATAAGACCCTCTTGCCACTTTTTTTCTGATATTTAGCTACCGATATAATGTTCCCTCGAATATTTATTGTTTTCGTGCGTTTTAAAATGCATTGTATGTACCGTACCTTGACTTGTCGGCCTTCTTTTAATGTCTATTAAATGAGACTTTTTACATCTGTAGCAAGGGTAACTTTTCCTACTTAATAGGTATTGTTAGTTTGAAAGTGATATCAAAATAGTAATATATTTTGAAAATATTTGTTTCAACTTTTATACTTTTCAATTACAATTTACTTAAAAAGTCCACAATTCCAACGTAATAATCTGTTTAGTTTAGTAAATCTACATTTTAATCAAATGCTTTACACAAACAGTACACCCATTAAAATAAAACGGTACCTAATCCGTACGAAATCATTCTAAATTTAAATCTAACTCGTTAAACCGGGGACAGTTCAGTTTGTCGCCGCTAGGTGTCGCGTGCGGCATACAGGAAGTGTCGCCTGGTCGCTATCAGATGCGCACACACGAAAATCGCCATTTTAATGAATCTCAGCTGGCTTTGAAAATAAGCCACGAGAATAGCGTTTTCGTAACTTTTTTATTGAGTAGTTTCAAACAGATATTCATTTCAAACGAACAGATTTTGACAGCAGATTTAATGATATTTTAGTCGAGAGAAAATGAGACGAGAGTATCCGGCAACCGCTAGCTCATCCAAATATAGTAAGAGATTTTTTTATCACAGCATATATATTAAAGAAGCAAAGGGATCTGTGGAAAAAAAAAACAACTTCATTAAAATTGTACTGGCTGTCCAGGAATAGTAGCTAAAAGACTTCCATTTGCATTTTTATAATACCTAAAGAAGTTTTATTACATGCAAGCAAGAAGAAAGCAAGTATGCAACAAGCTTGTAAGTTTACTGGATATAATTTGCTTGAGAGTCTCGTGGCCCCACATTCGCCCTTACACCCGATTTAATTAGTCCAGATCTCCAGTGGTTTAGTCCTAACAGCGAACAATAAAGATCGGACATTTCTCTCAATAATTAGGGCTTGTTGCAAAGGCGATAGGGAAATACTGCCTCAGCTAATGTTGGACGATTAATTGAATTTATCTTGTAGGAAGTGCGCTTTACCGGTGCACCGTTTTAATTGCATGTCTTTTGTAGTTTGGAAAGGTACATGTGGTGAATGCAGTCGTGTGGGTTGGTCTGAGTTTGCCCACAGAACATAATATAATAGTACCTACTAGCGTATGCTAAAGAATTTTGCTTTGGTTACTATAATCTGTAGCTAAATTAATAAATAGTTCAAAATATCTATAAACAGGGCAACTTGATATTACTTATACCTATTATATAGCTTAAATACGGGTAGTCTATCTATAACATTGTTAACCACAAGCAAAAAAATTAACAAAAAAAACATTAGCTCGCGTTGATGTCTTTTATATGGAATCATTATGGAATGCTTGGTTTAATTATTTTCTCACTCTGTAAATTTTGTAGAGCAAAAAAATATTTTTTCATGAGTTGATTAGGAAATTATTATAACTTACTTGAACACAAATTTATTTATTTAACTAGTTAGATAAGAAGTATTTGACAAAGTAATTCAATCTTAAACATTACTGTGTACAAGTGAAACTATGTTAAATATGTTAGGTTTTTAGAAATAAAATATTTTAACCTGTCATAATAAAAAAATAACAATAGTTACTTTTACGAACCAAAAAAAAACATCAACCAACCACATCCACGTATCTTACATAATCTACAACCCTTTATTGACCATTCCCTCCCCATAATCTTAGAAACTACTAGACCTGAAGATATGAAAAACAATTTCCCTATCAAGCAGTAAACAAACAAGCAGACCCGTGTAAAGCTCCGTGCACACTGCGATGATCTACGCGCGGCTGCGCGGGAGTCGCGAGTCGCGACAACTTCCGTGTCATTATGCCGCCGCCTGTTGTTCGATCTCATCGACACGCCTAGTACTACTGTTGTATTATTGTCTGATCAAATACTAGCTTTCCGTCGCGGCTCCGACCGCGTTTACAGTTTTTCCCGTGGGAATATGGAAAAGGTAGCCATGTTCTTTAACTATTTATTAATTTGTGCCCAAGGTCTAATATATCCTTGTGCCAAGTTTCATCCAAATTGGTTCAGTAGTTTCAGATCCTATTCAATGCAAACAATCAAATCTTTACTCTTTATAATATTCGTACAGATATAGGTAGATAATAATAATTATTATTTATTTAGATTATAGCAGCCCCCGTAGCATAAAGTGTCATGACAAGAGTTTATATCACATTTAACTGTCAAAAATAAATATCGCTAATAACATTTAAGAATAAGCATGACAAAATTATGTCTATTTCGCGTGAACGGCCATGCTAGGACCACTAACGCGTGAGAAGCTCGAGATGGTGTCAAACAGGACAAACTGCCACGTTAAAATTGAAAAGAAAACAGATAAAATAAATAACAACTTTTCGAATGTTATTAGTTCAGTTAGTACACTACAAGGTATACGTATTTATATTCTTTAAGTAAAATAAATATACTAATGAGCCCTAACACTAAGCTCAATTATATTATAACTTACAAAGTTATAAGTATCCCCATAGGTTGGTAATTAAATTTTAATAAGACTGATTAATATGCATATTTTATATAACAAAACAGATTAGAAATATGTTTTAATGAATTGCAAAATTGACGTCACCTCTTCTGATGTAATTATGTAGGCGAACATTAATTGATCAGGAAACTCAAAGATCCCTAAAATGGGTTTCACTAAAGGAAGAAACGCCGTAACGAATTAAGAAACTCATTAAATTATTTAATTTCCTAAATCGTTTAGCATAAAGTTGAATTTACTTTTAATCTCAAATGACTGCTCTTTACGAGATTAAATGGATTTGCTATTAAATTAATGATATTGCGCCCTAGGTATACTAGATATTAATGATAATAAATATTATAAACATAAGTATGTAAACATATTTTCAATTTAACAAGAAAATAAAATAGTGCAATCTATCAATGTAAAAATATAATAATAGTTTATAACTTTTCTAAAAAGTAAATCTTTATTTCGATTAAAAATATAATTGTATAGGTAGCTAGAAAACTTTCTAAAATCTTTTATGCAATTTACTATCTGTATCACATTATTTTGAATTTTAAAATAAATTTCTCATCAATATACATCATCATCATCATCATCACCATCATCATCATCACGGCCTGCGGCAGTCAGTGGACTGCCTAGACCTCTCCTAAGGCGCTACGCCCTCACTTCTTGTTGCCACCCACTTTCCGCTGATCGTCACTCCATCTAGCCGAGGGGCGTCCTACACTTCGTTTCCCTAGACGTAGTCTCCACTGCAGAACCCACTTACTCCAGCGATAGCTCCAGCATCAATCATCATCAAGCTTTATTACATTAATCGTTAAAGAAGTTTAGCCAAATATAAATACGTCTAAAATAAATAAAAAGCAAGAAGTTCGTGAACATGCCTATGTGCAAAACAAGTTCCTAAATGTTTTTGGTACCTTAACATACAAGTTTTGAAAGATCACATCCTGAAATATACCACAAAAACTGTCTATGCGAAGGTTGCCAACATAACCGATCACGATTATGTCAATAACGTTACCAAATAACGTGTCAATTTAGAATGTAACGTTTCGTGCGTGATGTTGGGCAACCGTAATCGAATCTGTTATCGGTTTCTGCACGCAAGTGGTTAAGGCTTGCGTTTGCACATATTTTCTATTAAACAAGTGCAATGGTCATTTGCAAGATTTTAACCCGACTGCCGAAGAAGGGTTGTGTTTTTCGGGTGTATGTGTGTATAATTTTTTGAACGCACTGTAGCCTTAACAGATTGATGGATTTTAACATGAGAGGTATTGTTAGATTTGTCATAATAGTGAGAGTGACACTGGGTATATCAAAATAAAAATAAAATATATGACGGACATTTGGCGTCAAGCTACGTATTAAAATTTTCTTTTAAACAATAAATGAGAGGACTATCAAAATAAACGGATTAAGAGGGGGTTGCAAAAACTTATGACACTAATGTAATATAATTTGGAATTAAAAAATCAGAAAATTATGTCAGTCAGTAACAAAGTTTTCCTAGTTTTGGAGTCGGGTGTTTTGTTTTTAGTAATAATAGTTATTAATCATATTGCAATGATAACGTTTATTTTAGTTTCTTTTCTATATTGTTCCGGTGAAGGTCGTGGGAATTCACTGAATACGGTTAGCGCAAAAATAGACAAACTTTGTATTTTATGATCGTCAAGGGGGCCGTTTTTAGTAATTCAATTAATTATACATATATAAAAAAATGGTTGATCATAAATAGTATCGTTATTGTGTATATTTTTAATCTTCAGCTAATCGTTCTGATTTATTGCGATTGGGTGACTAACATACAATAATCTTGATTTCTTAAGACACTACAACACACTTTCTACATAAAATCTCGTCATTTCAAAATTTATTTGTGGTTATGGTGAAGTTAGAACAGCGCGAAAGGCAACAAACCTAGCAACTACACCAATCAAGTCTGCACACGTCTTGTGCATCAGCTTTTCCAAACCACATGCATTAAATGCATAATGCTTGCAATTATCGCATCTCGGTGACGCAACAACTTTCGCTATCACGTGTGCTCTGGTTTAAATTAACTCAGTAATGAGCAAGTAAAAGATTGAAGTAACACTCATTCATTACTCACACTGAAATGAGATGAATTCGTGTTTAAATGCAAGAACCTCCGAGAAATATAAAAAGCCTAAATTAGCCAGTATGCTGCTTCAGAAAAAAGAAAAACGTAATTTTTGAACAGAAGTAAAAGATAATATTTATTGGGTCTGAACTATCAATAAAAAGGTAAGTTTCAATATAACCTATGTAAGGTGGAAAAGTAATTAATTTTATAACGGACTTAAAAAGGGAGGAAACTGCTCAGATATGGCCGTGGTCATCGACATACAAGTATAACTAGATTAGTCACTTAACTATATAATTCCTCCAATACCATAAATATATCTCCAACTTAGCAGGGGTGCAACCAGGAAACCAGAAAACAAGAACAAGTGGTAACTGCCCGCTCAGATAAGTTCATTGCGATTGAAATATACATTCACGTTATCAAGCTCCTACCGACGTAACCTTGTACGGTCGTCATTCGTAAACTGCCTCTAATCTGACACGTCAAACTTTCACTAACACGCATGTAGCAAATCAAGATCAGATAAGCATTTACCTGCTCGAAATGATAGTCAAGTGCCCGTCACACGCATGTTCTCTACGGGTTCCAAACAATATTTTTTGTTTTATTTATTTATTAAGCCTCGTATATTTTTTATCGAGGAGATTCGTTACCAGAAGTTTACCATTCATTTTAATTTCAATATCAATTTACGAGATCGGATATTTTCAAGTAAATATACTGCTATATCTAAATTTCTTATATTTCACTCCAGCTGACTAAATCTAGTGCTTTTACATGAGATAAAAATCTATTGACAACGTACTCAATAGACATAAAATTTTAGATTTTAAAGTGCACTTTCTTTATATTGAGTGAATAATAATAATTATTGGGTTATTGACAGACCTCATTAACCCTGCTGTTAGGATTTACTGCCTAAAGCTTTTGACATGACTTGAATGTTAACATCATACATCCGTGGAAAGAATATTTCAAATATGAATATTACGTACGATAAGAAGAATTTGATTTCAAAGTTAAAAAAATATAACATACTCAATTCAGATATTTACGAGCCAGAAAAGCAAAACTTGTATAATACCGATGATGCTGCGTTTCCTTGTGATTAATTGAATTCATTCATCTAAGTACACGAAGTAGCATAAAGAAAATTCGTTTTATCTGTGGAACCCTTATGAACAGGTGAAACTGCCAACAACCTTGCTTCACGCCTCGCTGCGGCCGCTTTGTGCGTCTATCTTAACTTCGAGAGTAGCATTATTTATAGCCACTGAATTTACTTGCTGATACTCATAAAAAAGGGTGTCAAAGGCTAAGGATTGGAAACTAGATTTGTAACTATATTTCTTATTGGTTTGAAACATTGTAGCCAAATATAGCGTGACCAGAAAAATATAAAGCTTGCCATATTGCGGAAAATTGACAAAACGAATTTCGATTGCTGCAATAAAGATTTTAAATGACAAGTGGCACCCCCAGGGCATGCTTTTTATTTTTCTGGTCAAAAAAATATTTTTGACACCGACTTCTCAAAAACTAAATAAAAATAATTACAAAATATATTCCTCGTTCATTCATTACAGACAAAAGACACTGATACTTAATTCAAAAGCAAGTTGTTCGAGAAACGTAGTTATACAATATTGGTTTAATGCAAGCCGGTTCAAATAATTGCTTTAACTCATTAGTTTATCTATTAGGCCTCAAAATGTGTTAACGTCAGATTTGTAACCAACTAACAATGCTTAATTTGCAACTGACATTCCACCAATCCAGTCCAATTATTAATTGAACCTGAACAAAGAGACATAATACATTCAATTAAATTCTAGCGCTTGTAACAAGCGATATTTTCCAATTTGTAACTTTGATTAAGATCGTTAACAGCTCGGTAGCCTTAAAATCAGGGTGAGTAGGCCTTAGTCGACCACGCCTCCCCAGTGCGGGTTGATCAACTTCACACGCAACCTTTGAGTTTTCTTGTGAGTTCGAAAATCGAAAACACATAGGTAAGTGCCGAAGCTTGAAGCCGAATTTCTGAATGGAAATCAACGGCACTAGCCACTTGACTACCGACGCCCTAATTAAAATAAATGCACGATATTAAAGTAAAAAAACCATAACACAATGCGACTAATAATTCTGTCCTGTTCGTTTTTTTTTGCTATGGCACTTGTTATTCTTTGTGCCAGTGTTAAGTAAAGGTAAGGAAACTAAAAAAAAATTTATCAAAAATAAAGGAAAAGTAAGTCTATTTAAAGGAAAGTGAGGTAAATTATAAAGTACATATAAGAAATAAATACATTACTTACATTACATATTTAATTCTGTTCTTTATTCTGTTGTTATCTGTAGGTACAGTACTCTACATGTAGTACATGACAATCGTGACTGTAGGTCCTAATGTCCGTGTGCCGAATTCGGCCCACTCGTGATCTCTGTTTCAAAACAACAATTAACTATAACAGTTGTGAAATAATTAAACGCGACATTGCAAGTGTACCGCTACGGGCTGTTATTGAATTGTGTACATTATGTTGCGATTGACTGTACTTAGTTTTGCTTCAGGCGACTATATTTCATCAAGTTATACAGCACGGTACTGACATCGATCGGAGTTTGAAGCATTTCTGATCTGAAGGTCCTCACCCATGGCACAGAAGAAAATAATAGTACTAACCCCATGGTCTAAGAAAACAAGGTCTAACCATTAGACCACATCACTGACACAAACCTACGTCATTTTGCGCTGTTCATCCTTGTCTAATGCGTGTTAATAGACAAGGATGAACAGCGCAAAATGACGTAGGCTTGTGTCTGTTGTGTGTGGTTTTTATAGAAACAATAATATAAGTGACGGAAGTAAATATTTACCTCAAATGCCACGTACTTTTAGAATGAGGGCAGACAGTCTATAAGTCGTGAATATGCGTGCCTTTTAAAGCTCAGAAATATCAAGACTATAGAAATAAAAACAATCATAGAAGGCCCTTTGAATATCTCAGAAATGTTGTTATAGTGACCGCGAAACTTTGGAATGGTGAAAAAGTAAAGTGAAAATAACGCGAGTTTATTACCTACTTCATAATAATTCATGCTGGACAAACGCGGTCAACTAATGCTCAGTGACAAAGTCTATTCATCCTATTTCAGGATAGGCCCTCGAGCCCTCGGTGAAGACTTGTATTGGCTGATATAGAATTACGAACGTAAGCACACGTAAGTATTGCTGTATGTACAAGAAGTGTTCTGTTTACTTCATATAAGTAATGATATATTTTTGAAGGGGTTGAGGAGAACAGACTTTTCTTCTTATTATGGTGTCAAAAGAAAAGCCTAATATTATTACTTTTTTTTATATTATGCTTTGTTTATTTATTTCTTTTTAGAAGCGTTGAACAGATCAGTGAGAACATAGATTAAATCAATTTGTTAAATTTTAGCTAGCAGTCTTGCATAATATTTTACTGTGTGCTTAACAATACCTGCGGGCCATTTATTAGATCTTTCTATCATGACAGGAGCAGTAGGTTTCGGTACAAATTATCTGAATTAAGGAGTTGATTGGAATATCAAACGAGGTCGGAACTAACAAGCCATTCTGGACATATTGAGAAATGGTAACTAGTCCGAGATTGAATAGTTTTTGGTACTGGGCAGAATATTACATTGTGACTATATTGTATGAGTCATTCTGATGGAGACTTTATGTTGACTATATCGGCTATAGACTACAGTAACAGTACTATCTGGAATATATATTTTCTATAACCTACGAATGTGTTTGTAATTTATTAAGGTATCCACGTTTAGTTAGTTAGTTAGTTAGTTAGTTAGTTTTGTATATTTAAATAGTTTGTATAAAAATCTTCTAAAACAGTAGGAAAAGACAACCTAGAACCACATAGTAGTCACTTTTCTGGTTTAAAAGCATTTTTACCACGACATTCTCCCTGGACCCATGCCATGAAACCGTATATTAATTAACCATAACCATATATATTTTTACAAATCTAAAGTAGGTAAGCTTTTCGTAATCTATGAATGATGTGATGACTTCTTTTATAACGTTCCTTTAATAAATAACATACTTATTACTTTTTTTTAATATAGTACAATTTAAGTGAATTTATTTTTCCTCCCAAGACTACAACTTTAAGATTGGTTCTTTACTTACCTCACATATAAAGTGCTTTATTACAAACTCGACTAACTGTCAACAATTTACTCCCTTTCTTTGCTAAACACGCTATTAGTCACCATCTAATTTTGTCAAGCGGGCCTTGCCCAACAAGTCTGCTTTATTGTAGTTTGTAAGATAAATGCAGTAGTTAAAGAGAATGAACGAATGATAATGCCAATGTAGGGCGGCCACGTGCCACAGACTCGGCTAAATATTTGCAATGTATATTTAGCAAGCACAAATTTTGCAACTGTTTGTTTGTATCTAGCAGCTGTATCTAGGGGTTCGTGTTACAGTCATCAGCATTAATCTTAGAACAGAAGCTATCTAAAGTATCTAATCTTAAATGAGTACAAGAGATTTTCTGTCTGTCTGACTGACAAACGCACAAAACTCAGTAAAAAAATTCTAACATACGCTATATTATGCAGTATTAAATAGGAAATCTTAAAAAATAAGAAATTTAATCCCAGAAATATATGTAGCGCGTCACTTCATAATGGTTGCACCAAATTGGATATTTTTTGTTGTGTACATTATTGTTGGGACAAGTTTTAGAGTTTTGAAACGTAAGAGTATTAAATAAAACTGCAGATTTATATAGCGTAGGTACGATTGATTTTTTTTTCGAAAACAGGTTCCTGTTTTGTATCTTTTCATCGTTGATCAAGACGGTAGTATTCTCTGTGTTGACCGTACATGCTTAGTTAAGTTACAAAATATACTTACTTCGGATAATAAATGCGTTCAGTAGATTCAACGTATTTTAATATCCTAGACGCTATAGTTATTATCTAAAATACTTACTGTGTTTGTATAAAATTACTACGCTTTTTACAGAACACAGTAGAAATTTACTTGTCATTAAAGAATATTCTTGGTGAAAGAGGACATCGTCAATTAATTCAAAGACTCAAAATAGAGACGTGACTGAAATACTTAATATTTATTAATGTAGGTATGTAGAGTGTGCAAATGAATTTATTGCATTTTCAGACAACTAGACTGCTTAGAAAATCTTTGGCTGATATAGGTCGCATTGTACAGATAAACTTTCGTTTGCAACGATATTTATTTAAATTTTTTGTTAATTTTAAATAAAAAAGATCAGGTAAAGAAATCCCTCTTGGAGGCCTATTCGTATTTTTTGCAGTAGTGATGTGATGGTGATGATTTTAAATAAATGGAAATAAATAGAGAAGTAATAAAAACAAACGAACCTCATTCCATCGAATCCGTCGTCGGAGCCGTTGATAGTGAGCACCGGCGCACGCGCATACGCTTTGGCGACGCGCCGGTTGCGTTCGAACACTATCACCTTCGCCCAGATCTCGTCGTCGATCTGTGTCCATTTGTCTAACACTTCTTGGATGTGTTCCTGTTGACAAAATTAAAGGTTTCAGAACGCATTTTACAAAATAATAAATTCATTAAAAGACCGGGCGATGAATCGGCAGTCTTTGATAACTATTATTACTGACTTTTTTGCATCTTAATTTTGTAATTTGTCATGCTATAGTATTTTATTCACAAAATAGGTTAGAAGGCTTATTATTTTTTATGCCAAACTGATACATAGCTCTTTCTTTACGAATATTATTATATTTGTCTTTTATATACGAATATACTTCAATGCACAAAAATGCATTTTATTCAGTTTAAAACTAAGTTTTGTTAGTATTTTGTACTGTATGTACGAGTACGTAATGATTTTCAATTCTTATTGTATGATGATTTTCTCCGTGCAATATTCCACAAATCTATCAAAGTCGTTTTTCAAACATCAACGTCATTTGATACTTCAAATGAACCTCACACGTGGTTACTAGAGCGGAACCGACGCGGGCGCCGATGTCGTCTTGCGGCAAGCTTGTTGGTTGGCTGCTTGCCACACTAGGATTAATATCTACTCTTTGGTAATCTCTTACAAAAACAAGAACAACCTCGCAAGGTCGCGCGTAATGGCCAACTTTTTTTTAACGGCCTGCCATCTAGCTTGAAAGGAATAACGTGGGGCGTGGTAGGAAATGTGTAAGTTTTGACAATTAGAGGAGGAAGTTGGGTATGTAGTGGCATTTGAACACGTTTTAATTATAGATAGGTTATTTAGATAGTGAATTAATTACGTTACGTGGCATTAAACTTTAAAACAACAGAGGTCAAGGTTGAAGGTATCATGTTTGAACATGAACAAAATATGTAAATTAAATTATAAGACCACCTAGTTTTCAAAGCCGTAATATTTAAAAAGGTAATTGAATTAAGGGAAAGTGTTACCCAAAATATTTAAACAATAGATCATTACTCATAGTTTTATAGAGCGAGCAAAATTGTCGAAAGTAGAACTACCTACAGTTGAACAACTTGTGCACGCCAAACGATGACAGTCTTTACAAAACGAAAATGATTAATGATGCCACAAGCCACAGAAGAAAGCCTCATCATGGCCACATCATATTATTAAAATATTTCTTTATGCAATATTACGTTATTTTTAACACTTACTTAATTTTCACTTTTGCCACATTAAGTATATGCCTTTTGCGAATTTTCGGAATATTCATATTTCATATTCAGTCAGATAAAAGTAAGGGTTTTTGCTTTGCTTTATTCAGGTGGGAAGTGTTTGCATCAACCCTTTATTTAATTAGCTTCAAATTTTTTAAATCTACGTATACTATACACTATACTTGTTATCATCACGTTTTTGGAAAGGCTTATTTCGATTTTGTTATCTATATAATAAAACTGTAGAGGTCGAAAATCTGTACATAGGAAAAAATGCTAAAACCGAGTCAGGAGTCAGGGGGATGTAGGAAGTGATATAGAACATATCCAGATTTTTTTAAATTCTTGGTTTCTCTGTTTGTCTGTTTGTACGGCTAATATCTGAAACTAATGGTTTAATAAAATTTTGCATATTGGTACTTTATATCCCCGGTCAACATCTTAGATAGTTTTTAACGCGGGAAAATATCTCATTCCTACGGGAAACTGCAAGAAAAAGTAAAAAAACAACGAGGGCGTAGCCGCGGGCGAACAGCTAGTTCATAAATAAAATAAATGAATAGGAGTCATAACGAACCTTTTTATTCATTTTACTATGACAATCGAAATGAACAACGTATGTCAGAGGTCATACATAATTTAGAATATTTACAATTTATCTTTTGTGTGCCATGGCCCTTCATATATGTATTTTTTGAAGATTCTTAAATCCATCATATAGACATAGACCTTCGTTTCAATGAGTTTGTTTGCTTTTGTCAATAGAATTGCATACTAATGTTTACTTAAACACTTAATACTTACTTCTACCTTCTATTGGTATTTAGTAATAAGGTTGATTTTCGCTATTTCGGTTAATATATTCTGATATAAGTTTATAAAACGCAACTCTTTGTACATTTTACAAAGAGTTGAGTTTTTTATACAAAGTCATATTCTGTAGATTTTATATCGTTGATGCTCTATAGATCGTAAATCGAGAATTTTCGATCTGAGGGTCGCGGGAAGCCGCTGGATGTGGGCAGCGCAGGACCCATCATTGTGGAGATCTTTGGGGGAGGCCTTTGTCCAGCAGTGGACGTCTTCGGCTGAAATAATGATGATGATGATATCGTTTTTAAAATAAACAATGTCTCTACATCAAAGTCAGTTGCATACCGATATTGTATCGAATAATGTAAGCTTTCTATGATGTATAAATATAATGACTTGCGAATGTTTGTTAATTTGAGCACAGTTCTGAGTTATGACTATCGGAACTATCTCAATATTATCCGTAACAGATGCACAAACATCATACTTTCTCCTCATCATGTATCTGCAATTTGTTATCGCAAATGGCTTAGTCATTGTCCACACTAATGACTCGAATTCCATTTATTATGTACGGAACTACCTGAATTCATCCATAAATCTTATATATAAAAATGGATTGCTGTTCGTTAGTCTCGCTAAAACTCGAGAACGGCTGAACCGATTTGGCAAATTTTGGTCTTGAAATATTCGTGGAAGTCCAGGGAAGGTTTAAAAGGTAAAAAAAAATGAAAAAAAAACTACGCGGGCGTATAGCCGCGGGCGGACAGCTAGTTTATTAATAAAAATCCAAATATTTATTTCTCACATTGTGTCACATAACATCTGTATAAGATATACGTATTTTTAATGAAATAAAAAGTATTTACAATTATTAATCTACAAAGTAAATAAATAATTAAAGAAACAGACCTTTGATCCCTTGGTTTTGGTACTGAAAAAATCATTTATTTTCGACTTCAAAAAAGGAGTGTCTCAATTCAATACGTATGTAGGTATGTAATATTAATTACAAGGTTATTCGTTATAAATAATGAACACTCACAGACGCGTAGCGGGCTCTATTAATAAAATTGTATTTAATTTGGAATTAAAATCAAACATTTGTGAATTTAAAGACTTTTTATTTCTTACGCGCTATCCCGAGATATTACTAAAAGAATACTATGCGCTTATTATAGTCGAAGAGACTCCTTATAAATTTCTACTAGATGGACATCAAATCACGAAGGGCTGAGGCCCAACCTCTTCCATACAAATCGGCATTAGAAAACATCATACAATAGTCCGCAGATAATACTTTCGCTAACGTCCGATTCATACATTCCACGATCTGCCATTATTAGCCATATTGTTTGTTGAATAGCAATCGTTAGTTTATTTATATAGAGTCTTCATACAGTATGCTAAATAAGTATAAAAGCTTGTAAAACTCTGGCATCTATTTGGTTCAATTTATATAATAATTTTTGTAGTCTGTAAAATTAAAAACAAATGCAAAAGTGACAAAAGTACATAATATATAAATAATTTTACGAATAAATAAAGACGATTCCGTGCTTCGGAAGGCATGTTGGCCCCGACTACTTTCTACAGCTGTAGTAAAATCTTACTTCGAATAAAAACTTTTTGACTTTGACTTTGACTTTTGACGTTACACGAGCCTAGTTCGTCAATAATTCGAGTTTCAAGTAATTTATTGTGTTCATTATCAACATTCCACTACTTTACCTACCTAATACCCTATATTGTTTTATTATAACCTCGTATTTATCGTATTTATTCGCTAATGCTGCTTGACGGACCATCATGCCCGTGCATTGTATGAATTTGCATGATTTATGATTAAATGCGCCTTGTAACAGGGCAGTGGATTTGAAACATGGTTTCTTTCATGCAAGAGGACAGAGTGAAATTAGTGCAGTTTGTAATATTTATATTAGTTGTAGGCTTATCGTAGTCAACTGGCATTCATTTATCATCATCGTCATCATAATAAGACGTCCACTGCTGGACAAAGGCCTCCAAAGATCTCCACAGCGATCAGTCCTGCGCTGCCGCGACCCTCATCAGTCTACCTTTTGGTGGCCCTGCCTACACTACGCCTTCCAGTGCGTGGTCGCTATAAACTAAACCAAATTCAAAGTACTATTTGATGTAGAGTAAGAAACATTTTTAGTAAATAACTACCTTAGGCTTCTTTTAGCTTAATTATTAATGTACATCTGTAAAGTTGGTCAAAAACCTCTTCATTATACACGTAGAAAAAGGTCGCATAGTGTTGAGAAGTAGAAATATTAAAATTGTTCCATTTAAAGCTCTCAATTGCAATTTTTCGCTTATTACAAGCATGAAAATTACACTAATTATATTAATGTTGTTGTAACATGTCATGTTCTTTGGATCTGTCGGTACGTACAAAGATATTGAATCCCACAAAATGAATATCCAGTTTGCCCTGGTTTATCGGAATGGTACCTCAACATTTGTACCGGACCAAGGCTGACTACACCTCGCTTACCTTACCAACTGGGTAATTTACAATTTTATATATGTATTTTGCGATAATCTTGTAGCATAGTAAAGGCATAGCTGTCATAAAAAAGTATATTTCATACTACGATTTCGACAATAATTAGCTAAATTTAAACAATGTGTTTTTGACTAAACTTGTTATTACTTCTCCGAAATCAAGATTTATTAGCAAACAAATTAATAATTTCAAATCGTCTCTTGATTTTGATGACTGTATTAATCCTCTACAATATAAATCTATTTAACAATTACATAATTATATATAAGATTCTAACGGATATCATCAATCAAACAGAAAAATTCCACTATAATTGTAAGGAATTAAAACAACGTTTTTATAAAAAAAAACTCAACGAGATAGGTAAATAGTTAATTCTTTCATTATCAATGCGTCATATAAATATATCGAAGTAGTATCCAGCTATTTACTTTAAAAAGGAGAGCTAAATTAAAGATGGGTCCTTATTTATTACACAGCCTCAATTCGGCAAACTGCGCTCCTAACTTTAAAGATTTTTCGAGCTAACATTATTTTGGGACATCTTAAAAGGATTTTATTGCACGCAAGGGACGCTGTCAGAGATTAAGTAGTTATTTATTACTCTAATTTGTACTTGAATTCTTCGAAAATATAAATTGAGGCTTAGAGAAGAAATCTTACTCTGAAGAATATTTTAAAGAGAAAATAAAATTGATTCATCTTACTTCGTTCGAATAGACAGAACACAAGATCTGTCAAAAGACAAAAATAGATCAATTAGTGATGTTACTGCTTCTCTGCCACAACTGCGATCCTCAACATTACAATAACGATAACTGAGTCATGTTTGTGGTTATAGCTCTCTGCGCTCTAATTTATAAAAAGCAAAAGCTAACCAATGTGTTGACCTAAGTATTTTAGAAAAAATCAAAATAAATTTCAATAATTTGTGATAAATCTATTAGAGGTACAAACTTAGACTTTGTTGTTAATTATCTCTATTATAATATCTGAATGTATTTAGGGTTCCTTACAACAAAGACATAAAACGGAACCCGGATCACTCGTGTTTTGTCCGTCCGTCTGTCAGCCTAATTTCCACCGAAACTTTTTTCATAAACTCATACTTTCATCAACTCAGAGATTGAGTATAAGTTTTCTAGTGATAATGACATGCGGGTACACTTGCAAAGTATTATCGGAAACCAACAATGCGCGCCCCGCGGCAGTACCACAAAAACAGACAATCATTCTCCACAGCTCTCACGAATGATTGTGAAATGTGCTAGTGCGCATAGTTAACTGTTGAGTTGCGGATAGTTATGATAATCGTCGAACCATATATGCGCGTTGCAAATCGTATGTTTCACGCGTTAGTGAAGGTCGAAGAAGCTAGAGTAGGGAGGCTTCAATAATCTGAGCAAAGAACCTTATTGCAAACTAGCTTAGCGCCAAGCGGCTCTACCCGCGTTAACAGTTTTTCCCGTGGGAATGAGGAATTTTCCCGCGGTAAAAGATTAGCCTATGTTACAAAGATAGAATGGATTTTGGGAGTACCCCAAAGTCCATTCTATCTTTATACCAAGTTTCATTAAATCCATTCTGTAGTTTCGGAGCCTATTCATTACAAATAAACAAACATTTTTAAATCTAGATTATGTTATATTTCATTTTTTACATCCCCCTGACTTGGTTTTTAGATATTTTTCAATCTCTACAGTTTTATTATATAAGATTTTGCAGGTTGTGCAGTGAAAAATGTCTATGGCATAAATATTTATATAATAAAATGGAACTTTTTATCTCACAGCCAAGTCAGTGAAAATTTCAGGCGGCGGGTATTAATATAAAAAATTTAAACAAAACTTTCTTAAGCTGTTTCAATAATTAAAAAATACACAATAATTAAAATTGGCTAACAACAAAATGTCACCATTACGTAAACTAATAGTCATGGCGATGGATATGGTGACAAAACTGACAACGTATACGTAACGGAGCAATAACGAAACGTGACGGTTGAGTCTTGCTGATAGCATCGAGCAGTTATAATCGCTATTATTATGAAATTGTTATAAGATGGTCTGTTAAGTGAATAATTTAAATACAATAGAATATACTAAAAAATAAATAAAAAATAAAAAACCTCGAATAATTTAAGTATAATAGTGACAGTTCATTTTGCAGTTAATAAATAAGAAATGAACCGTCATCAGGGAGGTTATTAAGAGTTCTCTAGACAAAGTAGTTATCCATTTTACAACGCTTCATGGATGATTTCAATTTCATATGAAAACTATCCTACAAACATGGCATTGCGTATAGTATTTAGTATTCTGTGCTATTGATCCTAATACGTATTAGGCCAAATGCGTATTGGTTGTTTTATCTATCATCCTTATGTGTGGAAATAATATATTTTATCATAATGCTTATTTGTTCTAAGAACTAAAGATAGCTTTACATAGCTTTGATTGCAAAATTAAAAACATCTTTATACCACGTATTTAAAAAAAAAATACATTTCGAACAAAAACTAATGATATTATAATCCAAGTATACATTGAAAACACTTTTACACAATTCCGCATTTGAACATACATTTTTACAAATACCTAACAAGTTGCCATACAAATTTCTACTCTAACACGCAGTCCTACAGGCCATGCGAATGGAAGTGATTGCTCCACATAGAGTAACAGAGGCGTCCTTGCTAGGCCGTTTCCGTAGCGCATTCTTGAGTAAACTGGGCTTTGCCTTGCTTTTATATATGAATATTAAATATATTTAAAAAAATGAATAGAATAGAATATACTTTATTGCACACCAGCAATAAATTACAAGAAATACAGTTCATAACCATAAACGTGTACAAATGGGCCTTATTGCTATGGTAGCAATTTCTAACAGGCAACATAATTATGGTAAAGGAGATGCTCAACGATAAGTGCGGGACAGTGCATTATATTCAAAAATGTATATCCATAGTGAATAAGTTTAAAGGAAAAGTAAATTAATAGCTTTGTTATTAATTTATTTTTTGCTTACGGTAAAAAGTATTTGATACCTCTCCCTATTCCCAATTTTATTCAGTTTCCATGATATCCATCTTACTCGTTTACAGTCCTTTTCATTTCTATCTTTTTATTTATCGCAACATCTTTACCCGGTACCTTTATTGTGTACCAAATATAATATATTAATTTTAATATTTTTTACTTTATTATTATAAAATTTTGTGTCCTGTTAGCTTGGAGGGAACCCACGACGTTGTTCCTAAAATAAACCAATACTAAAGCGGGTAGATATTTTCTGATTTATTTTGGGTCCAAATGTTGAGTTGCACGTGCCTACCTCACATACCTGGGCAAAAAATTTAACATGTTATTAGTATAAAAAGGTGTTCTTTTTAATAATATTTCATATCATCGACGTTTTAAATATCTGCAACTTGTAATTTTAACAATAATTATGAACCTATTAATCAACTTGGAAGTAATATTTACAGGACCCCACATGTAGAAAAAAAGATACAATTCTTAAGAACCAATTAAATACCTATAATGATCCTATCTCAAAAGTATACTTTTTGTTAAACAGTCAAAAAACGTCTTCTAAAGATAGTACCTAATTAAGGCTTTAAAAACATATCTTTAAGTTTTCCTGTTGAATGAATTTTGCATCTTTAAAACCATTTCTCGGTCTTTCTTGCTATATAACATTCAATATTACAGATGAGATTATGTAATGTATTTAATTTGACGTCACTACATCCCAATGTGTCTGCGAAACGTGGGCAATATCTTTCTTTCAAGGAGACATCTTAATCCAGCAGTGGGAATGCTTTTTCTAGTTTAAACTGAGAAAATTATGCTCTGCGCGTTGGGAAAATGGATACTGTCGTAAGTGTAACTTTTCACGCACAATGTCTTTCCCAAAAATATTGACTGACTAAAAACGTTTTTCCCTTATTACTTTAAGTGTAAAGTTTTTCTTTGTGTATGTTTTTACAGTCAAGCATTGATTGTAGAATAATTTGACATTTCGAGATAAAGACGTTTTAGCGCCTCTACGTAGAAGATAATAGAATAATCTTTATGATTTTTTTACTAAATGCGTCAGCACTTTTAAGCTTAATCTATACATACTTTGTTATCCATACTAATATTATAAAAGCGAAAGTGTGTTTGTTTGTTTGTCCTTCCTTCACGCCCTAACTAAGCAATCAATCGACTTGATGATCGGCATAGAGTTAGTTGGAGTGACATAGGCTACTTTTTATCGCGGGAAAATACCTCATTCCCACGGGAAAACAGTTAACGCGGGAGGAAAGCTAGTAATAATATAATACTGTGCCGTTCTTTAAAATAATCTAGATCGTTTTAAGTACTTTGCTCTAATTACTATGTTACGTGTAGTTGACATTGAGTAACATAATCGAGAGAAAACAGCATTCCTTTGAATAAACATGTCACCCAGTATGCTGCGCTCGTGCGGCGTTGGTGTTGCCAGAAGGGGAAACAACAGTCAACACTTTATTAAAAATATGACAATGTTTGTGTTGCAAACTTTACAAGGAGACATTAAATACTCGTATGAATGACAATGACACAATTCGGCAAATAAAATGTTTACTGAAAAGGAGCTTAGCCAACGTACTTTCGTCAAAAGTACCGTGTGTGTGGTTTCGTGTGCTGTAAATATTTTTCTATTCTATTTTATACTTAATGCGTCTAAAGATACAAACAAATGGTCATAGTTCAGTTATACTTAAAACAAAATTTTGACATACACAATAGACACATTTTTTTACACATATTTTTTTAGATCAACCAGGCCTTAAATATGGCAACACAATATGCAATCTAAATTACTCCTTATTAGAGCAGCCTTGATCATCTCTGGTTAACCTTTGATGCCAACGTTCACTTGCATTTATTTGAATAAATATTCGTGACCCCACATTTATCGAAGAAGCGACATGATGATAAGTTATTTTGATTACATTGCTTGCACTTTGCTTACTTGGATAAATGAAGTAGAAGTAAATCCGACTTGGATATTGAAATGCTATTGTAATCTAACTACTTAGCCTGGTAAGGTAAGCTTTTGTTACTGAATTGAAACTTGAAATGTACTTAACACCTTTTTCTTATATACCTAAAGCTAAACTTAATGAAATATAATGATGCAAGAAGAAATGTCTAGCAAAATTTTGCAAAAGCTTTCCTTTTAATTTCATTTTTTTTCAAATCAACTGATGGATTTTTACGTAATTAATCATTCGTCATTATCTAATCTAAAGTATTATCTAATTCATTGTGAATCTTTTTAGAGACTCTAAAACCACTTATTGGATTAGACAAAGAGTTGTACTAATAAGTGGGCCTGACCTTTGACAGCTAGTCACGAAGCTGCAAATACCATACATTGTTGCATTGAACCGCCTAATCCTTGAATGGGTACAGGCTATTGTCGTCAAAATTCATAACACATTATTAGCTTCACTATTGTTTGTTTATGCTTTTAAAAAGGTGTTTTGTTTGCAGCCATTCAAACGAATGATGTTTTTATTTTTAAAATTATTTAATGGAGAGATCAAAAGTTTAACGTCAAATCTGAAATGTTTATTTATTGTAGGAAGGAACAAAAGTGTTATGTAAATTATTGACCTATTAAAGGTACTTAACAATATATTTTTGTTAAATGATTTGACTTGGTGTTTGAAATATTTTCTCATTATAATTGATCATCGAGCGTCCATTATTTTATTAGAAAGAAAGAAAGAAAGAAAGAAAGAAAGAAAGAAAGAATATTTTATTTATGGGACATCACAACACAACAGATAAAACAATGTAGAGTTATTTTAGGAATTGCCAATCTTGCGCTAACAAAATTCAGCATCCATTCTCAAAACATTTTTTTTTGTTTCTTGAATTCATATAGCACATTATATGTTGTTAGAAACCTTTAATATTTTTTACTGTTCAAATACCATTTATCACCTGCTTTGGTTGAGTTAATTGTTTTATCATTGTATTTTTCAAGTTACACACCACCTACCGCTTGCATTAACACCTCAATAAAAACATTAAAACCCAAACTGAGCACACTAAAAAAGTACTTCTACAGCAACAATCACCTTCAAAAGTTCGCAAATTATAACGTCTTCGATTGACGAAATGTAAAAAAACCGTGTCAATTCAATTCAATTGTTTGGATTCAGAAAATTGATGCAAAGTTAAAAAGTTGGCCAATCACAAAATGTTCGAAACTCTGAACCAATTACACAAGAACTAAATGCACGATTTGAATGTTTCACGAAAAGGGATTAGTTTAATGGATTTGACAGGCAATTGGATCATGTGTTACCACATCGAGAAATTGAAAGGGTTGCTCGGATTATTAGGCAACATGAAGTAAAAGAACGTGACCATAAAAATACAGGAGAACTAAATAACACAAATATGGGTAAGCTTTCAGACATGTCTTATCTTACGTACGTTACTTCTATAAACAAAAAAGCATGCGATAGCATTGAAAACCAACAAAACACTCAAAACAAAAGGTGACATAGATAATTTAATTTGGACCATTCTTTCGTAACTTAGCGACACTCTTTTCAACCATAGAGCAGGTGTTACATGTCTGCTCAGAAGTCTATCACAACACAGCGTTCTATTGCTATCAACAACGTACCAACGTAGCAGCAACTTCGTCTCTAAGGCCACATACAAAGGGTGAGAATTACAATTACAGATGAGCAAATTCAAGTTTGTGATGTCATGTCCACTTCAACAATACAATGACACATGGAGTTAATGACAGCGGAACATGAATGAGGCAAGTCTATCGCGTGCTTGATGGCTAGTAAAAAATGGAGTCGGTGCACTAAGACGGTGATAGACTGAATGGAAGACACCATTTACTGTTATACATTTGTCATATTGATGTAGATGAATGATAGAGTTGGAGCTTTATAGCTGACCAATTACACGGTTATGAGGATGAGTAGGTATAGCGGTAAATGATGATTTATGGTACTCTATATCATCTAAATAGACCTAAATACAGTAAAATAAATACTTATATACAGTCTACTGAAATTCGTAAATTTATTACGAGGCTAGTTTTAGAGTCTTTGAAGTGTCATTTATAAAATAATACATATAAGTTAATAAATGCTGTCACTCCAATAGCAACATAAAAACTGCTGTGTTATTGTCAACTTCAACGTACGATGATTTATTATTACATTAATGAACTTGACATCTAAAGTTAATTACCTGACGACCACGTAAAGTTTTAAAGAAACAAGTATTTGCTTTATCAGCCTTCATAAAACATCGACTGTATTTACTCGTACTAACTGTATTTATTAAGTAAAGCCATAAATCAAATATTAAGACGAATAAATCTACGACAAGATTTCTAAGACCTAGAGTAGCAAAACAAAAATCCCTTCATTGATGCAATACTTAATCTGAGAACCAGAAGTGAAGATGCATCAACGTATTTCAAGTATGACCCTCCATTTTGTATAAATCGTGTGAAAAGCAGCGCGCACGCATTGTAAACACGCACGCTTGTTCGTGAGCGAAAGTGGGGGTGTTACGCAAAATTTAGGCGTGTTTACCACATAATTTATGAAAACATTATAATCTAAATTTTAGATAATGAGTCAATTTGCAAAAACAAAAATACAACAGGATAAATGTGCGAGAGAGTTCAAAAATTAGTGTAATACGGGCCTTCAAAAAATAAATCAAACAAAACATACAACATCCATTAGTAAAATAGAAATGCTTTTAGATATTGATCTCAAAAAGGCAGTTCATCATTTAGCACTCTTTAAAGCGATGTATCACTGTGATGAGGAGAGATTGTGGTTGATATAAAACATTCTCGTAGATTGACATTCGCATGTCATAAAATATAAGAATAGCCAATCACGCATAGAAATCCATCGTTCACTTATGCACTCAGATTTATCTGAGCCTTTTATTTGTTTTAGTACGTTCCAGTATAGGTATGTCCATTTAAAAATTGAGTTGAAAATATTCCAGTAGGCTCAACACAATACACTTTTAGGCATTCAAAACCAAGTTCATCTGATGGACATTAAAAGAAATAAGCCAACAATATAGAACATGTTAAATTTAAAATAGAACACACAGGTAAACGTTAAGCGAAATTCATCTTTTCTGCAAAATGCATAATGATGAAAACCAGTTAGCAAGAGTATGGCGAATATAAAGCTGCAGTACAAGACAGGTGCGGGGAAAATGAAAGTTGTTCTCTTCCTGCTCGCCTGCTTGCTATGCGGTCGCTGCGGTATAGCAAGGACGCAAGAAACTATGCGCTAATAATATATACTGTGCCCAACAACTGACGCAAATATAGAGTATAATGGTAAAAGACATAGTTTATTGTTGATGAATAAAGACATAGATCGTTAAAACACATTTTTTTTCTTTATTTAGGAAACAAACAGCTTATAGCAACAATACAAAAAGTCTATCGATGGGAAGGATATCGAAACTAGTTAGGCTTACTGTGTTAGGTTTCATAGTAAGCCTAACTAGTTTCCATCGATAGAATTAAAAAATCTTGTTGTGACGGTATTATTATTTTTTTACAAAAAAGAAGAGAATTCAGTTAAAAGACAAGACCAATATTAAGTATTATGTTTACGAAAGTACCTAATGTATCTCGAAAAATTGGATGGTGTAATTTAAAGTACATAATATCAAACATCCAAAAAAGGTGAAGATGAAAGAAGCGTAAAAAATATATTTGTAATCAAATGCTTTAACAACGATTTAGTTTCAGCAAGAACTATCAAACAATATTTTGAATATTCAAAGTTCTGGTAAAACAGCAGATGTAACAGACATTAAAAAATAGCATACGTACGGAAAACGTACGGAAACGTAAATTGAAAGTGCAAAACTAAATCTTACAACTCAAAGCAGATATTTCACCAAAAACAGTCATGTACTAAAATTTATCGAACAGGTTAACTACATTATGCGAGAGACGAAAGGAAGAGTTGGGAGCGACTTTCACCCGGCACACGCTAAAAAGTGAAACTGGAATCTGCGCTTGCTCTGCGCTAAGTGATAACAGTGACGTCACGTCAGGTGATAAAATAATTGAAACATAGATACGAAAATAAACAATACATTTTAGAAAGCAATAAACGTTTCACAGTTTTGAACAAATGCAGATGAATCGTCTAACTTGTATAGTATAGTAGTACTGATGCTAAAGTGTTTATAACATTAAACGTGAAATACATGTAATTATTTGGCGACATGTTGATACTTAAAATATTTTAAAATAAATACCTTCAAATAAGGTAAAACAGATGTCGCCCTACTATTACCCCGCAAGGTCATCAAGTTATCGTAACGAGGGAACGGAATGGACGACATAAGGGCAAATTACAGACGCCTCACCGAGCTATAGACTAAATTGATACTTAAAGTAAATACAAGGTACTCAAAATTACATAAATAAGGAAAAATAGAGCAGCAGAGTATGTTTCTATTCTAAAGTAAAACCATGACTTAGAACATTGCTCCTATCCTAAACTTAAAAAGCGTAAACGATGACTAAAAGATTCTAGTAACAGCAAAAACGAAAACCTATTAAAATTGTGATTAGGTGGTTTACGAGTTCCACGAATTTGGTATAAAGAGAACTGTAATTATCGAAATCTGCCGATATGAAGCTCGTTTCGAGCACCGTTGAACTTTGCAAAGAGGTCGAAGTTAAACCAAATGTCAATGGAGCGTTTGAGGTAAAACCTAAATAGAATGGAATGTCTAGGGCCGGGGCAGAATTTTGTGAGAATGGCCTTTATTGAAATTGTATTCAGTCTATAAGTTTATAATTGGATTGTCCGTAAAAAGTTCTGCAAGGTCATTGGCAAGTCGTGTGCTTTAAAAATAAATTGTCGATATTTGATTCCAATGTTCTCCTGTCATGGAGATACCTTTGTATGATTCGCCCTCATACCATCAATTTGTATTGCTTATCTTGCAAACTAAGCGTGACAGGCCTGCCGATACATTCGAGCATAAATTTACCCGACGTTGATATTCTTAGTATTTGGCATGTGAAGACCAAGAACTCAAGAAATTGTGCATATCATGCCCAGAGCCAACGTTGGCAAGGGGCCAATCAAGGATAAAGCCGCTTTTCAAATGCAACACAAAAATAAACTCGCATTCTTCATCATAAAGATACTGCTCGACACATGACCTTATATATAAGTTTGTGTACTTTAATTAGAATGCAGTCAAATATAAAAGGTAAAAGAAACATTGATACTGAAGTACACCTTTTTAGAACCGGATGTATAAAATAGTCGTCTGTTCGTGCAAGGACTTTTTGGATGCCTTATGTTCCCACCATTTTAAGGTCATCAGGAGTGAGTTTAATGTTGCCTTCAACCGTTTAAGTCTAATTTTTTGTTCCTTTGTCTTTTAATGGGTGCAACATTAAGTTATGTTTCTAAATCGCTATCTCATAGATGTGTTTATCTTCAATTAGAGATACATTATGTCACAGAAATGTAACTGCTTGATTGCACAGAGCTAAAATATCAAATTTTAGTTAAGTGACAACAATACTTTCGCAACATAAAGTGGGATATACAGACTCGTATGACTTGGTCCGAGAGGTGATGTAATTATTCGTACTACCTCCTACTTAAATGTCAAATATTGACCTACGACACGAAGATGTGGCCACCTGTCTTGCTACTAACATAGTTGCTTTCATCTGCCATTTTAATTTTTTTGATTTGATAATAACACCGATTAATCCTATAATTGACATTAGAAATAAGACGCTCAACATAATTAAATCACCCTGTTGTAAGATACTAAAAGTCAATGGTGATGAAATTTTATCATGAAGCTAGTAATTAACAAACTAAAATGTAAAACACCGAAACGCGGCATCCAGAATTAAATAGCTACACTTTTGCTCATTAATTATTTAAAACCAGTCTTGTTACGAGTTGGATAATTATCTTGTTTTGTTATGCTAAATCTAAACTATTATTATAAAGAGGAAAGATTTGATTTTTTGTTTGTTTGTTTGTATCAAATAGGCTCCGAACTATTGAACCGATTTCAAAAATTATTTTACTGTTGAGAAGCTACATGATCCCTAAGTAACATAGGCTACCTTTTACCGCGGAAAAATGACTCATTCCCACGGGAAAAGCTAGTACATAATAATAATGATATTCATAACTGAAGAATGTACATAAATAAAAATTCTGTATGTTTTATGAAATCTTTTAAAAGCCCTGATGTTGTTCTTTTCATTTCTTAGTTTTGGTTTTGTTTTAATACAACTCTTGAATTGTTTATTAAATGTTTCATGTTCCTTTGTATAAAATGTATATTTACGAAAGTTTTCACTTTCCGCTCGTGACATGTCGTTAAGATGGTCACGCGCACGTCATACGATCGTGAGTTTACCACAATTAAATTGTCTACATCTATTACAATCACACAAATTACGGATGAGAAATGTTTGTTATGTAAAATGAACTTAGCGAGAGAGATTGTTTCAATAAATGGTCATTAAATATTTGTGAAAGCTATTGGAAGTAAATATCAAGAGCTTTAAGTTAAAACATTTATTAAGCTATGTAGAAAAAAACAAAGGAAATGGTTTCTTTTGACTTTTGTTTCTAAAAATATTCAAAATAAGATAAGATATTCTAGTATCGTTCTCATTAAGCTTTATTTTATCCTCTGAGGTCGTGGACCACCTGCTTAGTTCATCTTTTATACGAACTGTGTTTAACAAAACAAATCAAATAATTATAGTGGAGCAGATCAGTGCAGATTATAATATCAATTATTAAATACACTATCGCAAAAAAGTTCAAGGAGAAAGCTTTTAAACAAACAACATGGTATCATCAACACAATAGATAGAAAACAAACTATGAGTATAAATTTACCAACATCGATACCAACATTGAGACTACGCCCATACAAACTTAACATTGCTATACCAAACACGAAGTGGTCAGTGCAGGCGCAAGTGTCGCAAGAGTCAGGTGGCTTGCGACAGTCACTGCCAAGTAAAATAAGGACATAGCTGTATAATTTCGCGTGTTGACTTCTGTATTTTTAGACCTTGAACATATATGGCTATAGTTTATAAGATCTGTAATATTTTTTGTGTACTTAAAGAGATTGCGGGGGAGGTCTTTGTACAAAAGTTGTCATCTTGCACGGGTAAAGAGATGTTTCGAAGTAAATTTATCTTTCAACTTTTGGACACTACAGCATTAAGTCGAAGATTATTTTTTTGGTAATTTGTATAACACTATGCCTTTTGTATTAATGATGATGATGAAGATTAATTTAGATTATTAAGTATTGAAGTTGTAGTCAGATTTGAGCTAGTTTAATAGAACAATATTGTAATGCATTAAATTATATTTACAAATAGACAATTAGCGACTTCCTGTAGAATTATTAGTATAGCACATTATAAAACATAAAAGCAACGTTTGTGCAAAATCAGGGCAGCCTTCGACGCTCTAAAGAATATTGCAGACAAATTCCTCCTTTTGAGCCAACACAAGTTACCTTGATATTCTGAAACTCTAGATCGAACTGAGTTAGATCGTGACTGGTTTTTTAGCAAATTCAAATACAAACAGATTTCCAGTTCGCCCGTATAAAGTTGATTATCACTACTTAAATAAAAAATGCGCAATTGAATATTTTGTAAGACATAAAATGAGGTATTAAAGATGATTAACGAAATGTAGTTAATATTATATCAAAGTCACCATTCTGTTATGCAGCATCTAGAAGTAAAAAAATATAAGATAAAAAGGAACATTTGTAACACGCATATTCACATTTTTCAATCAAAAGACATCCACTGTTGCATAAAGGAATGTTTCAAGGAACTTCATAAGTGGAACGACTTCAATTTGACGTAAAAAGTATTGAGTTCTTTCAATTTGTTGGTTTCGTTTCAGTTTTCCTTTATAAAAGAGTATTGCCACTTGAGATTAATATCCAATGATATTTCAACTTTTGTGTAATTCTCGACTGTCAAATTAACAATTCGTTAAATGACTTCGCATAAAATGTTAACATGTTTGAAACACGACGTAACGTCAGATATTGACTTTATTATCGTTCTTCGACTTCATTCGTCTTAATTTTTATAGTTGCTTGTTCTTTCACGAAGCTTTATTATTACATGCAGAATTGCAGAGTCGATAAACACTCGACATTATTGGCGAAATCAAGTGACGGTTTTCTTTATCTATTATTATCTCAGCTCAAATTAAAATGAATCGTCTAATAGTAAGCATTCGTTCTTCAAACAAAATTCACAGTAAGTAGTACTCTGTACAATTTCACTGACATTGCATATCCAATGAGGTCAGATGTTAGAACAGATGTCTGTTTAGTGAACGATTTGCGATGCCGTAATGCAGCAGTTGTTATTGATCGGTCACGAGCGCGAGCTAGGTCTAAACCGGGTCGCAGTTGACCATAGTCCAATTTTAAAAAGAATTTCAGTATAATTAGAGTGAATTCACATCTTCGCTACGCTATGCATCTATGATATTCTTGACAGTATGGTGATGAAAATACAATCGATATTTTAACGCCACAATATACACACATTTTACAATAGTCTTGTATGAAAATTGTCATATTTATTTTAATCACGCGCTCAATATTCGAGCAAAATAAAATAGAATATCAGGGAGGCAAAATAAGAGAGAAGAAGTGGAAGAGATCTAAATTTAATGAGAAGAAGAAAATGTAAAAAAAAAGCAATTCTGATGTGATGAAAGTAAAGACGATATCTTCAAACATTAACTTTTAGATTAATCATTTGAATGAAATGCTCGCCCTACTAAATAATCAGGTAAGCACATTACCAATGTCAGAAATTTCGACATTTATAAAGTAACTTATGAATTTACTCAAAATGCAAACAGATTCCAAACAATCCACCTTAATAGTTGAACCGAAGCTGATCACGAAAAATAACATGAGCTTGAGAGCAATTTTGCTGTTGATTTTGCAGGTCAAGAGACCATTAAGCTCACCAATAATAAGTAGGTATTGCAAGCCCCGATTGGATAAATGATTTTGGTATTTGCATGTTTATGTTTCTGCAATCTGCATTAAGGTTTTATTGAAGTATTTGGCTGAAGAAATATTCCTTTCGAAGGGTACGAGTATAATCATATTATATTATTGTGTGACAGAAATTCAGATTTTCACATTTTAAGTAAGCAAGCATTAGCACTTGAGGGTATTTCTCGTGGAAAGTTAGGTTAATGTTTTTTTTTTATTAAAAATTTAATTAAATTATTAACTTGACTTGGCCGAAATAGCCATAAATGTTAAGAAAAAGACTGGTTGCATTATGTTATATGCACAGAAATGTGGGAGGAGCAATAACAGACAGAATAAATAAAATTAAAGTAAAAAATATAAGTGTTATAAATATATAATAATAATTATGTTATATTTTGTCATGTATAACTTTGATAAGCTTGGCACACAATTAAACTAGCCGCTTAAGCAGAAGCTGATAACATAATAGTAGCCAACTAAAGGTTGTACCAGCGCACGTAACACAACGGAACAACTCGATAACATCGTGTGTCAAAGGATGACCATTGTTGTCGATTTGTTCCACCGATTACGGTAACGGACCAAGCAGTTAGCCTTAGATGAATTCGTATGGGACAAAAAGACATGAAAAAATCCAAGGCGAGATGTGGTTAGTTGATAATCAGGAAGATAGTCTAGAAGGCTTTGAAAATGTAAGCTTTTTGTATAGCTATAGGTAAGTTGATGGTTTAAACAATATTACTGAAACGATATTGAATATAAATAGATGTTTGATTCAAATACATGACAAGGAATAAGAAAGTGACAAAAATATGAATAGCAGAATAAATATTGTTATTCAAAAGAAGTTCTGCAATATAAATACTTTGATGGTGGAGGTAAGACTATAAATCTTGACCTCACTTTCACTGTCAACCAAAAATACTCATCGATAGGTATTGTTGGTATAAAAAGTCCATGATCATCTTAGATACGGTTCGAAAAGTGAGAGTGATAATTTCTATATCTAAACGTGTGATAATTTCATCTCTGTAACGTCAACGCGTAGTTAATTTCGAAGATCGCCCAAGGCACACTTGCAATGGATAATCAAACGAGCGATGCTATCGATGGAAACGCCACAGCTATATGTAACGTTGTAATCGCTACTTGCTTTGTGGACATGTTCTCACGTCCTTAATAGCTGTAGGCAGTCGGAAACGGTTACAAAAACGCAACCATAGACAAAGGAAAGAGAAACGTAATACACGGAACATGAGACAACGCTCGGTAACGCAAATTGAATTAGGATGTGAATTAATTAAGATGTATACAACTAATTTGCACTGCAATCTAGGTCATCTCGAAAGATTTCTTGAAGATATAGTAGGATAACTTTATGAAGATAGTATATCTGTGGACTATCTGTATTTTATCATCATAGAATACGAATCAATTGTTTCAATGTTAAGCGCAGAATGGTTTGACAAACGTTTCAAATTGCAAATTATTGTCACCGCCACCCAGTAATTTCAAAGAAAGCACCTCTATCATTAAATTTCTCTTTGTTAGCAGTTATAAAAGAGCATTTGATTTTCACTGTGATCTATCATTTAAGCCCTATTACACTAACGGTGTGAATTCAGCCATAGTCGTTACTTACACCGCCTCGACAAGTTTGTGATTGATGGATAGAAAGTTCGGGCCTTTAACTCACACAAGTTTTGATTGCTTGGCTATTAATTTTGTAAGCTTAACCTTTTTGTCTATTTTGGTTTACAAATTATGGATTGTGATCTCAAACATTACAGTCATGGGAATAATGAAATGATGACTAGAACCAACATTATCAGTTTAAATAGATTTAGAAAAAAAAATTACGTCAGCAAAAGGAGGATATGGGGAATGGAAGCAGAAGTACAACAGAGAGTTTAAGTCAAATATAATTTGAGGAATAAATATTTAGAGATCCGCAAAAAGAGCATACCTTGGCCAACCCAAGATGCTGCTGACTTCATTCAGTCAAGGGATTTCCCTTAGGACCTGAAGGAGTTGTAGACGACCAGCTAGGTCAGATCTGGGACAGGATAGGAAATAATGGCGTACTTTAAGCCAAGATTCACTTCGGGTCGCTGAGCTAGCGAAGTACGAGTAAGCAAGTGATCTAGAAAATGTGGGGTTTCGGCAATCTTCAGAAAGCATCAGGAAACGGGTTCTTTGAAACTGACTCATGCAAATTTATCAGTGAACTGACCAAATGGCGCGCAACGGCGGCGACTTCGTAAAATGTGTCTCAAATTTTCTCCTTTCTACATTTATTCTATTGCAGGCATTTGCAGGATCACTAACAATCTAAGAAAAAGTTTCTCAAATAGTATGTTTTTGCCAAGTGATAAATGTAGAAAATTGTGCAGTTATTTAGTGTGCTAAATATCTTATATTAATTAATAAATCCACCACTACTGCCAAAACTTTTGCTAGGTATCGGCGATTAACCATAAAATTTGAAATTTGAGTTGCATCATTTACTAAACAAAAGAACCGTAAAATTATAATACGTCTTTGGTGAATATAATTTTGCGGTAATACTTGTATGCTTAGTTAAAAGTCTTTTTTATTCTGTCATACACATATTACATTTCGTTATTTTCATCTTAATGTAATCTAGATCACGTGAAACTTCATTGATCTTTAGAAAAGAAGAATATGAATGATGAAATGGTCTTACCTTATAAAGTTTGTCCTTTTGATACCACACATCCTCCTCTTCCTCCATCTGTGTCGCGAAGGCCTGCGTGAGATCATCTCGCGACCGCGACAATATTCGACGTCTGGACACCATCTCGCCTCCCGTCACCGCCTCAAACGGGCCTAGGCTGTAACAAGCAAACAAACACATTTTATACTTAATATTCATATATTTTTAAGACGGTTCCGTAGCCTAGTTGGTTGGTAGTACGTATGCCTTCGAAGCACAGGGTCGCGGGTTCGAATCCCGCCTGAGGCAAACTGAGCACTGTCTGGATGTCTGACACCCATAGTACAGATTCTGCCTAGTTTGTGGTTAGATGGCCGTGGGTGAGATGTCCCACAACCCACATATGTATTTATTTATACAATCAGCATGTATTATTTTCATTCTCATTATTAAATATCGTTACCAAAATCATAGTAGTATAGCCAGAAGGTGACTAGATGTGAAAGTAAAAAAAAAAATTCTAACGGATCAATTTGTGCCCAAATTTCCTTTATTTGCAAGTGATACTCGTATTTCTTTTCTGATTTATTTATTCATTAATTCAAGTAAAGCATAAATAAGTCTTAAAGGGTTTCTTAGTGTATTTTTAATAGTCTATAATAAAATATAATAGGTAAGAGACAATGGGCGATTTTACATATTACGTGATATTACGCTCTAACTTAAATTTAAAAACCATATGTCCCTTTCACGTTATTATGAACGAAATGAGACAGGTGATTGTCAACTTAATTTTAGAGACGTCAAATATCGATTTTACTCGTAGTTCGCACCAATTTAGTAGGCATTTAAAAACATCCCAACTAAATTAAGCTGAATTTGACAGCTGCGCTGCTTACTTTAAATATCATTCATTCGAAATTAAATTCATTCATGTCCTATATTTTTCGATTCCCATATGAATGAAAGAGACCAACAACTTTTTAGATATTTTAGCGGTCAGCCCAATCTATTCCTAAAAAATATTTGTAGCCTATTGCGTACAGTTTTTTTTTTTCTAACAAATATAACAATCATAGACTTTAAAAAAATATAAGGAATTGTCAATCTTTAAACACGGTATTAATATCGACTAACAGTCAGAAGTGTATGAGCTTCTAAAGTTGGCTTGCGGTATTAACAACGCAACCTTGACTCGCTTTTGCCTTGCTCCAACGCTCCAACTTGCTTTGACACCTTGATACTTCATAAATATTGGCTTTATATGAATATTCAGAGCCTTTTTTATATTCCTTCAACCATCTAAATAAACGCTTTTATATTGTCTTCAACACGTTCTTAGTGCACTTCAGCTATCTTCAATTATGTTGAATATTTCTAATTTATTTATTTAATAGGTGTAGTAACAGACTACAAACTAATTCTCACATTACAAACAAACACACTTAGGAACTAATATAAGTTTGGTGTCCAATTATAACTATACACAACATTCGTTTAAATCATACAGGTTATTAGGTAGTTAATTAAATTACTAACATGAATAAAACTAAATTAGAGAAATATAAAATAAGCCAAAACAGAATAAAGGAATTTACGTTTAAGATAAGTGCATTATTGAGCTATCAATTTTTAGTTGAATAAAATAATCGGGCCGCCGAATGTTCCAAACCAGTTTAGTTATGCAATTTAGTTACGGAAAATTATATCACAAATCAATCATTAATCACACCTGATTGCCTCTTATCACCTAACACGATATTTTGACAGTCGTTTAATGATAAACTGAGCGAGCACGCAACGTCCGAATTCCCTATTCCTATCAATATCAATAATCAATGATCCAATTGTTGAACTTTCTACATCAGATTAAGTTAATACGTAACGTGGTTATGAAATCTAGACAATAGGAGGTGAAAGCTCAACTATTATTGCCATTGGCGTTTCGTGCGAGTTAAGCTCTTCATCAGCTTGCTATTCAGACGTAATGATAGCCTATCAGTCAAAATAGGAGCTAACAGCTTGTTAAGAATTAACACTTGCAATATAATGATCTATAACTTCATTTACACCCGGCTTTCATGGTTTCTTTTTGTGTTCCGTAATCAGCTGTTATTCTGTGTACAGTACCCAGCAGATGCGGCTGGACATGTTGACCTTGAGAGCGCCCGTATTCCGTAGCGGTAGGGTTGAACTTCGTAGTGCAAATTTTAATGTCCAACCGCATGTACTGGCTTCTGTACATAATTATGGTATCTTTGAAAACGCTGTCAATTTTTATCGTGACCCTTAACCTACGTGTATTTAGCTATAAAATGCTTTTGAACTGTAACAAAAGTAAGATGATCACAATAGCATGTTTTAATTGCATCATTATGATAAACAAACCTTAGCCCACACTAAGCTGACTCAATGTGAGTTGACTTGCTTGTAGACTTTGATTTTTTTCGTTACATGTCTCCTCACTTTGGACTACGTCGGAACAGAGTCGGATAAACAGACAAAAATGTAATTAAAATAAAAGAAGACCGACAATGAAATCGCTTTGGCTACGTGGCGGGGACTAATCAGTAAACAAAGTCCCCATTCAGAGTCACAACCGACTCTTTCTTTGCCATGAACGCTGTAACGTTAGATTTGGAATTTTCATAATTTGTTCTCATTTCAAAACCTCAATCAAAAATTCATCATCACCGTACTTAAACGAGCTAAGTATAAGTTCTAAATGTGTGCACACGGCTAAGGTATCATTGTTTCCTCCACTCTCAGTGTGGGCAGCCCGTTGGCTTCCTTCCTCCCAACAATGCGTGGCATTGGGTTCGGCATTGGCGCCGCGGACCGTGTCTAACGACTGCAGCGCTGCTGGTTCCTTCTATTCAAACTACCCACGATTTTTAAAAAGCTATAAGCGGTGATGAGTTTTGAAAAGTCACAAAATTAAAAATCGATCATACTAATATGATAAAGAGGAAAGATTTTTATTTTCGTGTGTATATTTGTAATGAATAAACTTAAAAACTACTGTGTCGATTTCACCCTGAATAACATAGGTTATCTTTTACCGCGGGAAAATGCCTCAGGGAGTGTAGCCGAACACAAAAATACAAGTTATGAAAAAAAAAAGTCTATCTGTCTGTCTGTCTGTCTGTTTGTACACGCTAATCTCTGGAACCGTTGGACCGATTTAAATTAAATTTTGCATGGTGGTGTGCACCTTATATCCCCGGTCAAAATCTTAGATACTTTTTACTACGGAGCTTGTAGAATAATAATTCTTTTCTTGAATCAGTATTTTCTTTATCAACTTGGTGTTGTAAAGCAGTGGTTCGTCTCTGCACTGGGCCAATATGGTCGACTCTGTCTTTACTCAGTTTATAACAGTCCACTGCTAGACTGTACAATCCAAATTCCTTTCCAAAATCCAAAGGGCCTTAGGTCTATGACCTGTTATATCGATTTTAAGAACTCATTAGATTATCTATTTCATTATAGGTTATCCATATTAAATCATTTTTGAACCACTGTCGTTATAAATAAAGATTTAAATTTACTTGAAGACGCTACAATTATTTTAAAAAAATGGTCAAGTGCGAGTTGAACTCGCCTAGAGAGGGTTCCCTACAAACGAAGTTCTTCATCATCAGCCGAAATAACTGGACTGACTGAATGGTCCAGTAGTTTCGGAGGAAACAAGCGCTGAGTCCGGGACGGACAGACACTCAAGTGATCTTACAAGGTTTTAGTTTTTCGGATTTGAGGTACGGAACCCTAAAAAGTCCATATACTATCATCACAACAATCACAATTATAAGAGAAACATATTCCGTTAAGATACAACCACTCATACGCACAGCATTTGAAGCAAATAACACTAATTTCACAGGCGGTCGATCTCATTCGTTTCTCGAGTGTACCACGAGTGTTTTCCGTTGAAACAAACATCTCGCACGTGCTGAGGTATAAATTGCTTCTGCACACACCTCATTTGCTAATACTACTAAAACCGGTAGTTTAGAAGTGAAAGTGCTATTATCAAAGCGTTATGTAGAGCTTGTTCCACGATAATAGTATCATTGTTGGCAATTTGTAACGCGAGCAAAAACACACTTTCCTCTTCTAAAACGTAAGTAAAAAATTCACTTAGATGTTATAATGGCCAGAATCGGAAATAGTGAAAATACTGTTTTGTCTTCTATGTTCATTACCTTGATATCCAAAGTATGATTATTTTCTGTATATTTTGCGCAATCTATATAATAAAACTGGAAAGTCAAAAAAAATATGTTAAAAATCGAGTCAAGGAGATGTAAAGTGATATCCAGATATTTTTCAAATTTGTTTGTTTCTCTGTTTAGCTGTTTGTAAGGGCTAATTGTCGAAACTGCTGGAACGATTTGAATGAAATTTTGCATGGTGGTACCTTACATCCCCGGTCAACATATTAGATACTTTTAATCCCGGAGTATTAAAAAAAACTATAGTAAATCATACGGCTCAGCACATTGTACGGGCTTATCTCCGAAATCGTTAAACCAATTTGAATGAAATTTTGCATGGTCAACACCTTAGATATTTTTATTGCGGTAAGTTAGAGTTCCCGTGGGATATTTACAAATTACTACGAAATAGTCGAAAGCAACGCGGGTGTAGCCGCGGTCAGACAGCTAGTTTTAAATAAAATGCTACAAGAGATTAAAAATAAATTTCAGTATAAAGTCACTGAATGCCAAGGCGGCAAATAATTTATGGCCGAAGAGCATACGACCAAACTTTAATTATGTCAATTATAGAACGACCTGTAAGTACGTCCCAATCATTACTGTCAAGGAAATCCAAACTATTTTAATTTCTCAGTAAGACCGCAATTTGCTTAATTCAATGAAATCATGCATATGCACAATTACTGTGCAAAGTATGTATTGGAAAGTCGAAAGTGGAAATGACATTGAATGTACGGTCAGCAATGGGTAAAATATAATCAATCAATTCTGAATTAACCACATAAGGTTGTTTTTTGCAAGATCGTAAAGGGTTGCGAAACGATCGGTATTGTGTAGATACGAGATAAGCAATGAGTAATGACAATAAACCATGTAACTAAATAGTTTTCTACCCACACTCTAATTTTGCTTGAAATTGTCATCGAAAGTAGTGATTGGCTTTTGCAACATTTTATAGTAGGTAAATAAGTTTCTTACCAAACAATTGTAAAGATATTCATTTTTTTTACTTTTGAACACGTAGTGAAGTGACATTTTCATGTAGTAAAGTTATAGTTACATTTTCTTTCAATAAAAAAAAAACTTTGAATCATTCTTTAAAACTGTAAGATCTAGAAAGAAATCTTTCCAAAGTAAGGACATGTATCTAAATCAAATTTTGGGGTAGAGCCCTTCGCGCCCGGCAAAGTTTGATATTTTGATTTTACGAAACAAGAATAGGTCATTAATTCATTATACCAAACAAGAAAAATATAATGAGAATGCAAAAAATAAATAATCGGTTTGGCAAAACTCTAGATTCGTATTTCTATTAAAGCTCATTTTTAAATATATTTTTTAAGTCTTCTTTAATAGCGAAAAATATATATTTTTTAAAGAAAGATTATTCTGCTGACCTTACCTTCCTCGTGTTTTCATTAGCAACCGTCAACGTTACACGAGCTACTAATAAAACCGTATTTTATGTCCCAGTTGGACACTTTCACAGCTGACTGGCTGTATAAAAACCATGTAATTCACCTTTTGTTATTGTTTCTTTATTACTGAACTAGCTTTCCGCCTCGGTTCCGCCCGCGTTAACAGTTTTCCCGTGGGAGTAAGGCATTTTTCCGCGGTAAAAGGTAGCCTATGTTACTTAGGGGGAATGTAGCTTTCTAATGGTGGAAGAATTTATGATATCGGTTAAGTAGTTTTTGAGTTTATTCATTACAAACATACATACACACACAAAATACAAATCTTTCCTCTTTGTTAGTATGATATGACATGATAAAATAATTTGATAGTATCGTTTGATTCAATTTACTACTACAATATATATATCATATATAAGTCACGCATCTTTCCTGGAGTGGTAGCCAGACCTCTTCCTTCCTCTTCCTCCAGACATACTTCTATTGCTTCATCCACATTCAACAATCTCATCATGCATGCCCATCTAAATAAGTACCTACTTCTGATCTGACCTTTTGTTAGAACCTGACCTTTCGACCTACTTACTAATTATTACTACCTCGAAACAGTGGTTCTAGGTATTGTCTTGTGGGGATGGTATTGTACACATTTTCCTTATTATGAATTTATTATATTTATGTGACTTGCAAATGCATAAATAAAAAAATATTTTTTCAGTGTTTGCTTTTTTTACCACCGCGTGAATCGAAATTTCCATTGATAGTGTAGCAATTATTGCACATTATTATAAAACATACAAAAACCTACAAAATGCTTACCTAGAATATAAACCAGACAATACAAAAAGTGGCCAAAATTCACCTCCGGCCGCACATTACGCGATTCAAAGAACTTGTTAACTTCGCAAGCCTCGCCCGCAGCAATCAGAGCGTGACATAAGCCTACCTTCACACTGTGTGATACTGTGTTCATACAGTGTGCTAGCTACCTTATTATTAATTAAATAGTAAATATACGCTAACAGACGACATCTGTTGAAAAAGGTACAAAACTACCTTATTATCTACTTACGTATCTATAGTAGTAGCTGTCCCCCACTCTGATGATAAAAAATAAGCTAAATTAACTAAGTTTAGTATATTTTCACACTTAAACAGTTATACGAATTTTAACGAATTTTATATGAAAGTTATTCTGATTATAGAATAATAATATAAACCTAATCTTTGCGGATTTCCCAATAATATTAGCGGAGAGCAATATAAACAAAACAGTAACTATAGTTATGTTAATACCCGTGAAATAATAAAAAGTATTGTAAAAAAATAGGGTAGAGTAATACTATATAAGAAAAGTTGTACGTAAGTATGTGCGACGAACACTATTTTCTTAAACTTTTAAAGGCTTTCAATACATACTGTCACAAAAATCACTATTTTCTTGTTAAATTGAATAAGTACCTAACGATTTATGAAGAACAAGGACCTATAATAAGGTACAGATAAACATTGTGACGTCACAGGACCTGTTGCGCGCGCGTTGACCCATATAGAAGGACAGTTACCTGCGCTAGAGATGACTTGTCGATACTCTTGTTATCGTGTGGGCTGTACTACAGTGTACAGTCGTTAAAAGACCTGTAACCCTGAGAGAACATTTAAATTACGTTTTTGCAACGGTTTTAAATCAGATAATTTTGAAAAGTTAATTTTGTTGTGTACTGAATAGAGTCTTAAAAGTCAAATTATAATTGGACTAATTTCTCTTAACTACAAGAAATTTTATTGGTACAAGGGGGCTTTAATTTGGTAATTATATTTTGCCATTTTCCATACAAAAGCCCATTATAAAATATATCATTTTTACTTTTTAATATTCAAAACGCGCTTTTTAGCTTCTCTACTAATTAACTATTCAGATTGTGTGGGTTTTTGAGATTTGATATTTTATACATTAGCTACATACCCACTAAGTGAATCGACGTATATATTTGATGTTAGTAACTTATTCTAAATAAATCATGAAGGAAAAAAAAATTACAATTTGGGCGCGTAAAATTTCTTCTTCCTTCATGTTAGTAACTTATTCTAAATAAATAGTCATATTATTATGTCATTTTTATAACTCTATAACAGTACAAAACAAAAAAACTCACTATCGACATAGTCCTACTACCCTACTACGAGCTAGTCATTACCCCTAGCGGAACGAGTTTACTCTTATTTTCCTTTTACTGAGCCATCTTGCGCCGGCGCAATTATGTCCAGTTATAGAACAGGATAGACATAGCACGTGTTATGTAATGGTTTGTTGCCGCTGACGGTTTTTTACTCTTTGCGGGATATTAAGCGGTACTTTTTCGATTAGAAGAGGCGTGAATAGGAAATTGGAGTTTAAATTTTGTCCGTTGGGGGTTCCAGAATGGAATGTTCGATATTCAGTTTGTAATTAATTTTATAGGAATGGATAGCTACGTTTTAGTGCAGTAGTGTACGTCACATTTTCATGGAATGTGTATATGTGTGTGTGGTATTATTTTACTTTTAAGTAAGCAAACTATTTTAACCATGGATGGAATTCCTAACTTAAGTCCAGGATTTTGAGCTTTTAGGACATGTTGAGATTTATATCAATAGCATAAAAAAACTAGATGTATCTACTTGATGCTTTCATGTTAGGCCTCATTTAGAATTCAGTGTAAAAGAATCTCGAACACTTGTAACACTACTTTCCAAGTCAAATGACAACGTGGTCGAGATCCTAATAGCACACCATTGTGTTGAACTGAAACAAAACCGAACATTTGGAAAAACATACTTATTCCATTTTACACGACACGCACTTACTTTATTACAAGAGCCACAGAGTTGAGTTTTCCTTGTCAAGATGAGTTTTGGGTCTCAAATTTCGAAATTTTGAAAAGGCTGTGTTGCTTTTCATGATTGGTTTCGTTCCATTTTTAAAGAAAACGTCTTTGTTGGTCAGTACGTCATTTTTCGCAATCGTCAAATAAATAACTGTTTGTTTTCGACATACGTTAGAGAGCCCCCATACTAGGGTCTTTCGAGCGTCGCGCATGCAATCATAGCACATCATAGGCAGCAAGGCGAGTGAAACAAAAGACGGACGCGGATGATTGTATGCGCGACGGACGACATCGACGCTCGAAAGATGCTAGTGTGGGGGGGTGTCTTAGTTGTTAGTTCACGGTCGCTCAAATGCCGCACATCCATATCGAGAGAGTTCACTTGTATGTCACATATTACACGCCAGCTCGTTGCTTATTGTGTCATAATTATAGGTTACCACGACTTCGAGCAAATTAATTTAAATTTTGCGCAAAGTGAGACCATTAGTGTCTTATTTTGGGGTTTAACTATCTATCATAGTCAAGATGGTGCAATATGATACAAGTAATCAATATTAATACTATACTATTTCAATTTATTTTGATGTTAGTTTAAAAGTAAATGACGGGTGCTGTATTAATTTATGAACAAATTTATTACATTTAAAATAATTTGCAGTTAAGCATCAAGTAGGTATAAATTAGAAATCAACTTTGTTATAAAACTGGTACCTAATAAAATTATGCAAATATCAATACCTGTTTAAAAACTGGTTAATTTTATAATAGGTACCTATAAAGTTATACACTTACGCCCACCTTTCATTCAACTCACTATATAGACAACGGATGACAGAAAATGTACTTAGTAGAGAGTATGACGTGTCATAAAGTGACATATACTTAGCTACGACACTATATAGTTACGTGACTTACGTGTAATATTGTTTTCTGTTGTACATACGAAATAATCTTCCATGTCTTGCTGTTATCAATCACTAAGGGCGGATCTGCCCTAGATGCTAAAGTCAACAACCAAATCCAACTGTCATCTGCCTATCAGGTTTGTTGTGTGTGTAAAGCGCTGATTTGCTATTATATGCGTAATGTACCCGTCTGTTTGTTCGTCGCATCGTAAATATGTATGACAGCGTCGGTGACATGAAAGTTGCTATTTACATATGTCAAACTTCCGGATCGATTGTATACGATACGAGTGAGCAGGAAGGAAATAATTCGTGAGTAGGTGTCTTTGGTTTTGTTACTTTATGACGTGAAAATGGCGTATATTTAGAAGTATAAGATACTTAGTTATATTTACGTTACACAGCTTACTTTAGCTAAGAGTTACATGTTAAATAAGCCTGGCATTAAGAAACAGACAGAATTATAGAATTACATAATGTCACAAGATCAACAGGAATTTAATATATGCAGTTTTTTTACGTCTTTTTAAAGAATTTTACAAATTATCTGCGCATGTAAATTACATAGGAACAAGTAAAATAACTCGAATAAATAGGAATCATGTTCGTTTTTTTTTCTTGAATTTTATTTGATTTACTCAATCAGAATAATAATATCTTAACTATCATTATAAAAACACAAAATAATCGTACGTATTTGACATTTTACTATAAATACCAAAGATACCTTTTTACATTGTGATGAGAGATTAGTCCACAAGAAACTTTTTGAATGTTTCTTTTTCACATTCAAATCTATTCAATGGTTTGATGCACAGTTGAAATTGGTAATAAAAGATTATTCACATAAGGTCAAAGATATTATAAAAGCTTGTTTGGTAATTAGCATAGAATATCCCAATTAACATTTAACAAGTAGGTATAGCCCGGAGGCATCTGTTGCAAGATGACATTTTTGTAAAAAGTATAGATAGGTTTAAGAAAATAATTTTATCATAGTGTGTCTTTTAATGGTTGAATACTACATCCGTACTATTACATATTATGTGGTGTTTCTTTCTGCATTTTGTCTTTTGCATAGATGAAACAAAATTTCACGCACCAAAATCTAAACGGGCATAATAAATTGCTTAAAGGGAGACTACATATCCTTAATAATATGTACACATTTTTCTTTGAAATAAACTATTTTGTAGTTGTATTTTGTATCGCACTAGTCTATAAGTAGAAAAGACCTATCTAGTACCACAAATTAAAAAATGACGGCGGGCTAGTATAAAAGACAACTGATTACACAATTCAAAGATAAACAGTACCCTATTACTTACAGATTGCATTCAAACTGCATGTAAGCGCTGTTACAATAGTTGTAACTCCAACTCACTAACACAGAAAATAAAACATAAATGTATTTGACTGCCCTAACTAGACCGCTAGCCCACTTGGTTACATAACTGTTGAAGGTCGCGTGTAGGCAGTTGTAATAAAATAAATTACAACTACATATTTACTCATAACTTATTTCTTTACACATATTACTCGCATAAACACAAAACATTGTGACAAAGTTGGGCTAGAAAATATTTTTTACTGTAATAGCTTTTCGCACGAGAAATGTTTGCAATAAAGACAACTACCAGTCACTTGATTTTTTTCTGTTTATTGTTGTTTATTTAGTTCAATCCGAAGCTGGCGTATATTTAAAAATCAAAGCATAGCTCATAGGTAATTTTTTACATCTGTATATTGCTCGTACCGTAAGATGAGGGATATCACTTGTGAGACTTTCCCCAGTTTGGTTAGGACATTGCAGGTTGAATCACCTGATTGTCCGGAAAGAAAGATGATTCCGTGTTTCGGAAGGCACGTAAAGCCGTTGGTCCCGGCTACTATCTACAGATGTAGTCTTATATGAGCCATGTCGGAAGCCTAAGGTGGCTCAACAATTCCGACACCAGGGTTTGTGAGATAGGTTAACCTCAAAATCCACTCGATAAGAAGAAGACCGTAAGATTTTCAAACAAACTTAATGTCATATTCATAATGTCACAATAAATAAACTTGCAGTATTTTACTATTACCATTTATTTAACACCTCGACTGGTCTGTAATTTGCAATCGGTTAAGACCTTTGCATCTTGGGTCATTCTGCACTGGCCTTTAGATTAGTTTCGTAAGATCCAGTACACACGAGATCATTATGGATGCAATCATATTCAAGCGTGTGCAACTGCCTCAAATTTGATTAATCATGTAAATGTTTAAAACATAAATGGATCTGATAGGCAAACTTTCAAGTTGTGATTTGATTTTTTATAACACGGCGTTTAATGTTTATATTTGATTTTGTCATTATGTTCATTTATCAAAGTTAGTTTACTAAGTGTAGTATATGTGCGAAAGAGAAGCCAATATCTGTCGTCTCCTGCGCACGCACCACGCGGAGTGGGGCTAGAGAGAGGGCAGTCTTGAGCTAGCCGCTGAGCGGGAAGGTTGTGTCTCTGTGTGGTGTAAGTGTGTCTGGAGCCGATATCTATATATCTATAGTGTAACGTATAGTACATTTATGGCGACGATGAAAACTTCTGCAACACAACTTGTTAGGCATTGATCTATTTAGTTACAAAGAAAGAAATACGCGATGTTATTGCAGTTGAAAATAAATGACTAGGAACGTTTCATTGTAAACAAATAATATATTTGAACGGGTCGAGTTAAAATACAAAAACGTTTTATGTAATACATATAAGACAACCGTTTTTACTTGATAATGTTGGGTTGTTTTTAACTTATCTACAGTAATAGTGCTAGGAGATAGGTTCGCGACGTTAATTTGTTGTTATTTAGGCGATAAAAGGTATATTGCCTTGGGTACCACCCGCCGTACCTTGCGCCGTTATCGTACCGTAACTACTTGTGTTATTAAAATAAAAATAAGGACTATCGTAGTGCGTGTAAGAAATTGGACATTGCTATGCGTAAAACAAACAACTCCTCCCGTAAGGCTTGATTCGTCGTGCATTTTCGGTGCAGGCGTGAATCAATAAAAGGAAGAAGCGTAAACTATTATTTATAATCTTTACTACCATGTTTGATGCAATAAATGATTTATAATTTCTAAAAATTTGGTTAAAAGTGCCCAATGTGTAATGTAAGAGATATAAGGAATGAATAGACTGCACTGAAGGTTTTAATTAAAATAACACACAGCAATACACGGATAGATTGAGAAGGTTGGAAATAGTGGTATGGTCTATTCCTCCAGGTGAGTTTTTGTTTAATAGTTTAGAATGTTGCAATATATACAGGTAAAGGAAACCTAAAATTGTGTGTGCGTGCAGGAATTGGTTAGTACCAGAACTGAGGAGGAATCGAAAGCCAAATATTTTTCAAGGAGGCCAGGCGCGACGACTGGCGCTCTTTTTAAATTTTGGGCACAATGTTCCACCAGGGAAAATGCTGAAGCAAGCTTTACAAACTTAAAAAACAAGGAAGAAGATGACATTTAAATACAAAACTTTGTGTTGATTCATCCGAAGATTTTTGTGTGTTGTCAACTCACGTTTTAATCACGGGGTGGGAAATGAGATTCAGTTACCTACTCGAGAAACCACTTACAAAGTGCACTCCGTTCATGACCAAGTCAGTTGGTACTTGAAAAAGAAAATAAAAGATCAACCACATTTAGGAACGAAAAAAAATTGAACTTAACCCACATAGAAGTAGACGCTAAAAAATAATAATGCCGTAGTCCGAAATAGTGGTCGGATGCTAGCCCATGTAACAGACGACGCAGGTTTATGTAGGACATGTACCTACTCGTATTAACATTTAAATTATGTGTATTTTATACAATTTGTTAAGTTATCAAATGAAATTAAATGAAATCATTTTGTTTTAACCTTTGTACACTTTTGGTCACTTAGTTAAGTCAAATTAAGTTTCATTTAGTGGCAAGTTCAGCAAAGCAAAATGTGCGGTCTTTGTGGAGAGGAGCTCGCCGAATAAACTCCACATCAATTAATCAATTAATTGGTCAAAATCTAAAGGTTTTTGTTCGAGGTAAGATTGTGCTTATTTTTCGACGTCAAATTTGCTCGGGCTGGGGCTGACTTTCGAGTGAGTGAAGTGAAGTGATGAGGAGCGAACTCTTAAATTTTGGGGAGATGATGCGATGTTGGTTTAGACGGAGCAGGCGGTTTCGCGCAATGTGTGCGCTGCTGTGGGGGAAGCCCGCCGCCGGGGAGGCTCCACAGGATACTGTCTTTTGTTCTTCCTTTTCTTTAATATATAAGTATATTTATCTTGCAGTATTGTTTGAGTGATTCATAAATTCAAAATATTTTGTTCGAAATAAGATTACACAAGTCACTTTGCAACGTCAAATTTTGATGAAGTTAGCAAATGTTGCTCAAGCCAAGGCTTGCTCTCGTCTCACACTAATGAAGAACAACTCTTTAAATTTAAGAGGCGATGCGATATTACTTTAAACAAAATTGGCAACAGATAAAATACATAACATTTAACAACAGTCATTTATATGATGGAATATCAATAAAATCATGACGAACTTGGCCTCAGAAAAGTTCTATTTCGAGGGAAATGCGAGTTCTGTTAGCGTTTGACAGGAGAAGTAGGAAGGAAGTTAAATAAGTATATATTTGGAAGCTGCAGAAGTTAATTCGGAGGTCCCCCTCAAAGGAACGAAAATGTCTTTAATGTTGCGAAATGGAAACTAATATTTTTACCGAAACCAGGGGTATGTCACTGCCTAGTTTGTATGAGTAGGGAACTAAACAGAGGCGCGAATAGCGGGACGCGTGATAGAATGTCAGGCAGCTGCTTCGTGTTTTTGGCTGGTGCCATGCGATCTGAATTGCATTTTGTTGTAAGCAGAGCAAGACTTGCTATTTATTTGAATTATGCCGCTATGTGAGATCAGAAGATGTAGGACAGGAAATTTGAAGTCGGGAGATAAGATGGATTTAAATAAGATTATTGCGGAAGCTAACGTTTTAGAAGCCGTAACTGTTTGTCTGTACAATTAGGGGATTTGACTGGAAGGAGACAAGAAAAAAGGAGTGTTACAGGTGTGGAAGTTGGGATCATCTGGATTCATTTAATAAATATACTAAAAAAGTGTTTTTTAAGTGGATATATTGAGCATAAAGTACCTACACTAAGAGGAAAAATGAAAAACAATAAGGATGAAAAAAAAAACAATTGTAAAAAAAAAGACAGTAAAACAGTCAGTGATAAGGTAGATGATGAAGATAGTCAAAGTTAGCACATATTTGACGTTGACGGAGACGACACCATTACTATTTCTATTGGAAGCACAAAAGTAGATAATAATGTTGATTGATACGGGATGCAAAAAGTGGATTGAAATGAAGAAAAACTGTATTAAAGTTACTTATCCGATATAATACGTTGATTGATACGAGATGCAATAAGTGGATTGAAATGAAGAAAAACAGTATTAAAGTTACTTATTTATTAGATATCAAAACCGGACATAGACATAATTTATCTGACAATACAAAATACAACACAAAAAAAAAAAAAAAAAAAGAAAAAAAAAAAAATAGGAGGACAATTCTTAGGAGTGATCTTAGGATAAGATTGAATTTTAGTGTGGAGCTGGAAGTTCATTCGAAGTTCAAGGATGTTATAATGTCGAAGACAAAGTACCTCTTTATTTTTACCTTACATCACTTAGTTCAGTCAGTACCTTTTTATAATGTTGCGGATACCAATGATGTCATCTTCTTACAAAGTGATTTTCTTTCAATACCACAGAAAAATAAAGACTACATTGTGGAGAGAAAAGAAAAACTAGAACTGAGATATAATCAAAAGGCCGATTTTTTGTCAAATGGAAAAGAAATACAATGTAAGGAATGTATTTTCAATAACCTGACAATGTATAGCAATACTCAGCATTATGGTTTCTTCTTCTTTGCGAATCGATGACAAATCGAACTATATGTTTGCGGCCCATGGTTACTGGTAAAACACAATCTGAAGTTATAAAAAGGAAAATAAAATGCCGATAGATAAGAAGAAGAAGGGAATGACAAAGTATAAGTTGACCCAACTCCACATACTGATAAATCCCGAGTAAGCGGAAATTTTAATGTAACAATCCAAAACGGCGAAAGCGGACAACATTTACGCAGAAATGTTGTGAAAAAAAGGTTGAGGGTGAGTGGCATGTTGTGGAAGGAAATAATACTGATAAGGAGGAAGGAAGATAGAGAGGAAGGAACAGTGAAAAGTTAAATCAGTATAATGAAAACGAAGGAAGTGAAGCATATTATATTTATTATTTTAAACAAAAGTGGAAGGTTAAGTCAGTACAATGAAAGCAAAGAAAGTGAAGCATATTACATTTATTATTTTCAATAAAAGTGGAAGGTTAAATCAGTATAAGGGAAGCGAAGGAAGTGAAACATATTTAATTTATTACTTTCAGTATAGTGGAAGGTTAAATCAGTATAATGGAAGCGAAGGAAGCGAAGCATATTTAATTTATTACTTTCAGTATAGTGGAAGCTTAAATCAGTATAATGGAAGCGAAGGAAGTGAAGCATATTGAATTTATTACTTTCTGTATAGTGGAAGGTTAAATCAGTATAATGGAAGCGAAGGAAGTGAAGCATATTGAATTTATTACTTTCAGTATAGTGGAAGGTTAAGTCAGTATAATGGAAGCGAAGGAAGTGAAGCATAATGAATTTATTACTTTCAGTATAGATAGTGGAAGGTTAAATCAGTATAATGGAAACGAAGGAAGCGAAGCAAATAAATAACGATGTATTATGTTTATTGATACTGTGCGTGGGTATGTATGTACGTATAATTATTCAGTTATTCTAGTATAATGCCATTAATGTAATGAAGTTAAATCATGGAAGCAAGAGAAGCGAAAAATATTAAATTAGTTATTTGAAAATATTTATAAATCAAATAATGAAACGAAGTAAAATAAAATTGTGTAAATAAAAGACGATTGAAGATAAGTTATTTGTAGAAGTAATAGAAGTAAAGGAAGATGTAAGTTGTTATTTGAAAATCAATTTATTATTATTATGTAATAAATAACGTAATGAGGTAAAATAAAATTGTGTAAATAACAGATGATTGAAGATAACAAATAGTAGCGATGAAATAAATAAATTACAAAATTATTAATAAGGGAGAGATGTAGTATATGTGCGAAAGAGAAGCCAATATCTGTCGTCTCCTGCGCACGCACCACGCGGAGTGGGGCTAGAGAGAGGGCAGTCTTGAGCTAGCCGCTGAGCGGGAAGGTTGTGTCTCTGTGTGGTGTAAGTGTGTCTGGAGCCGATATCTATATATCTATAGTGTAACGTATAGTACACTAAGAAATATCAATATTTGGTATAGCTGTCTGCCCGCTGCTACGCCCGGGATATAAGGTACCACCATGCAAAATTTCATTCAAATCGGTTCAAAAGTTTTGGAGATTAGCCCGTACAAACAGACAAACAGAGAAACGAAATTATTGAAAAATATTTCACTTCTTACACCCTGATTCGGTTTTTATCATTTTTGTTCTATGTACAGATTTTCGAACTCTAGAGTTTTATTATATACTTAGATATGAGAAAATCTAAAAAAAAATCAATTTCTATGACAAATAAATGGTCCTGATGCACTATTTATTTATCATAATATATTTTACCATTATTTTGTATATTTACGGGTCTCTACGCGATTTTTATTTTACCAGTTAATAAAAAATGTTTTCTTCCATCATTATTAATAAGGTTCAATGACCTTCTTCCCTAAGAGCAAATGGTTAAAATGCCGATTAATTCAAGTTAAATAAATATACCAAAAAAGCTTAAAACGGAAACCGCAAATAGTTCAGGGATTTGAACACGTACAAACAGTTTGTTTAGTTAAAACCACTTTTGAGAATCAAAATTCTTATCGTCGAGAAAAAACCCAGAGTAAACTAAAAGTTTTTTGTTTTCGCGCTTTTTTTCGCGACCTCTAATCTCATATCTCTTCTCTGCTGAGTAAGGTTGCTTTTTTGATGAATAATTTAGCATTTATCGTTACAAAAAAGCTTTGAAGTAACATTGCGTGACGTATTCAATATTATATTTATCTAGCAGCATAAGTATAGTCTGACAAAAAAGTCGTGAAACGCAACTAATCTTACGTCTCAGAAATATTCATAAGTTAGAGCATGACAGCATGATATAAAATGGCAACACCGTAAAGGAAGTGGCGCCCCTATTAATTTCACGACTTTTTTTGCCAGACTTATAAGACAAATTATAAACTCTAATACTCTACTTTAAAAAAAGTTAAGACGAACACGCTGACATAACATAATTAGCCATTATACATAATCAAGAGGAGAAAGCTACTCATTGTCCAAAATATTATGTAAAAAAATTCACCACAAAATGCTAAAATATACTCTAGCTCATTATGCAATGTGATTAAGTCCATTACAGTTTTGCCTATGGGCACCAAACCGATGTTTATTTTTGTGCCTTGGTACACTTTGCTAAATATGTGTTATAATGATATGTATTAACGTTTCCGTTACTTGTAAAACAAAAACGAAATAAAAAATTGGACTATCACATTCTCTTCCGACTGTCAGCTATTTTCCTTTAAGTTCTTTTGTTTTCTTGCCTGCCAGTATATTGTCGGTTGTTTTTTGTATTGATCCCTTTTTTTTATTCTTATCTGTAAATGTAAAATGTAAGTCACTTGTAATAGTTGAACTAATAAAATTACGCTATAGCAATCTGCATATATACGTTTACAAAACATAAACTACATGATACTATATTTTTCGCTCTAAGACCGAATAAGGGCACTAACACAGTCCGACCCAAAAAGGTATTTGCTCGGCAATTATAAATCCTAATTCAGTGTGGCTTCTGCCTTAAATAGAGTTTTGAACTGTACCAAAGATTTTTTATCAACACTAGCCGTGAGAATTATAACTGTGCTTAGTGAATAAAATATCAAACATGAAAGTGTGAGACAGACTTCAAGACTATCTGCAGAATTTGAGAAGAAACTAAGTGACGTGACAAAGTCGAATAAATTGTCTTGTTTCGGAATCTTAACGGCCTGGTGGAATATAATTTCACCGCGACGAGAAAGATCTACGCGTCGCTTATGATTTGTAAGTTGTAATCCATTAGTCATTCATAATAATAAACAAATATTTATATATTATACAATTTTTTATACAAATTATAATAACTCCAAAAAAATATTACGTAATTTGTACATTATTTAGCTGCCAAAAGCCTTTTATACTGTCTTCCAAAAGAGAAAATTATTTTTATTTTTCGGTTGGAAAATTTTACAACCTGATATAAAACCAATCAATAAAAAATCTACACTATCACTCTTTTATTTTACTACAGTCTTCGAAGCAGCTTACAAAGTACGAATACTATAAATCTTCTCGGCGCGCGCGCATCGGATATTTACCGATAAAGTGATAAGCGGCGTAACTCCACCTCAACAGCCACTTACGGTAATGTATTCAATTGCTCATCCATCACCTGTCTTGTAACTACTGGCGCTTAAGCGCTTTGTGCCTGTAACCTCTACTTAGATTGCAAAAGAATAAAATACAATACAAATATTTTTTTATTGACAAGAGAATATAAAAAACCTTACAAAACGTAGTAGAATAATTTTACCAAGCGGCTTTAGTAGTAAGAAAATCCGCAAAAAGCGATTTAAAAATGTTCAATGAAATTAACTAATTACCTTGTTGGATAATTGTATAATAGTAACATTATAGCCTGTCAAATAAACAAACAGATTATTGTAAACTTTTTGATGCTCTAAATAATCTTTATTATTTCTAAAAAATAAGTAATAATACAAAGATATATTTTTCCGTTCCTGTTACATGTTATTTATCCTCGCAGTGTTAGAACGAACGTGTATTTAGTATGCGTGCATTTTATTTTGCACTATATAGCAAAAATATTTTGACGAGATCATAAGCGTCTACTAGTTTCTAACTTTTTACAAGCTTTTGATGATTTACATAATGTTAATTTACGTTACGTTTTAATAAACTAAAAAAATACAATGATAAATAGAATATTATTGAAGGTCAACACACTTCGCCTCAAAAAACATGTCTTGTTTATGAGTATTTTGACCATAGGCTTAGTATTTATTTCAATATGTTTAGAAAAAAACATTGACCACAGTAAAAAGATAAATGACTAACATCGAAAAAGGGTTTAAGTTCGATGAACTACCAAGACATCTAACATAAAAAACATGAGTAATTTTAATTGAATAATTTACGATAAAAGATGTAAAGGAAAACTAACTGTACCTAGAATTATGTACAGTGACAAAATTGACAAATAAGCTTTGATTAAATTAGCTTTTTTTCTATATCAATAAATAGATGTAGAATACAGCCTCTACATCATGGTGTTAATTTTAGGCATTCGCGCTTTATACATACATAATGTTTTTTAAATTCATTCTATAGGTAAGTATAAATACAAAAAATCCAGCCCGATATGGAAAACTTTCACATCACTAAAGCAAAGGAATTGTCTTGTGCATTATTTTTCCCTAAGTATCACATTTGCTGAGCAATTACATTGTTTATTACAAAGGATTGCGTATACACTCAAGAACAATACCGACCTTGGCACAGAAACAGACACGGAGCGCATCAACCCTTTCTTCCCGAACCGGAAGAGTTTCCTATTTCGAAAATCCATTTTCACTCACACTTCACCACAGATTAACAAAACACGACTTTTTTTCTTTTTACTTTTACCACGGAACACAAAACCACACGACCATTCACTCTCGACTTACTCTTCAGACTAGTTAATTAGAACACAGTTTGCAATCCAATTAACATAAAAATTTCAGGTTTTAGCCTTAAACATTGTTCGAGCCAAATTAATTTATAATGCATCTCTTCTATCTCTGTCTAACAAATAGTAAAACTAGTAAATTAGAAAAGAAGGTAATTAATTTGCAATGTCGAAATTGCTTGTAGGATGTCGCAAACGCAAGGCTGTTAATTAAGATTTGAGTGTTTTTAAAATTTGATGTTTTTTAACTGCAACTAAAGGAAGTGGTTTGCACAACTATATGAAACATGGCGTAGGCACAATAAGGGCCTTGCGTTACATTAAAAAAAAACAGTTCGAAATCCAAAAGTAAACCATTAAGTTATAAAATACATATACCTAGAGAGACATCTTATACACTAGGCAGATTCTATAGAAATTAAATGGCTCGTAATATGCATAAACATAAATACATGGAAATGTAAATAAACACTATCTTTAAGATATATATCGGATTTATAAATGTACTCCTACTTTACTAAATACAAACGACTTGTATATAAATACATAACAATAAATAAAGATAACGTAAACTAAGTACTGTAAAGATGTAGCTACTGAAAAAAGGTATTGTAATACTAAAAAAAGGATTGTAAGTTTTGTAATACTTTTTTACTGTAAATATAAAAAAAGTAGGATGAAAAAAATATATATCAACTTGACATTAAACAATAATATCAGTTATTCAACTCACATAATAACACTTAAACGTTGCCAAGGTCCAAGTAAGTCCAGAGTTTGTATCCAAAATGCCTAGATCCACGTACGAGATAAGACCTGGCTAGTACTTCTACTTGGCACTATGAAATACTGAGATACAGATCTCTAAATACTAAAAGGGCACTTGTCACTTATAAATTTGCAACTAAAAATTTTACAGGAGTAGGTAAAAACTAAATATTTCTTGAGTGCTAAGACTTTACCATCTGGGTATTTTACATGTGTAAATATATATATACAGCTATAAGTTAGAAGGATAAATAAAATTTTTTTTGCGATAGTTTTCCCAGAAACATTCACAGAAATTAAAGGACATGTGCCCTTTTAGTAATTATAGACGGACATGTGCCCTTTAAGCATTTTACAGATTTTATTTTTTTAATAAAACCTGTAATTAGATTATAAAACTTTATTAAAGTGAACTTAAATTTAAAGAAAAGTTAAATTTACTAATTTTCTGTTTTCCAATTAAATATTTCAGTCCAAAAATCTAAAAATTCTTGTGGTATGTACTGTTCGAGTTTCTTTAAGTCCATCATTTTGTTAATTTTAATAGATACAACTTCAGTATTAATTTACTTAAACCATATTAACTTAAACCATATTAACCATATTAACCAAATTAACTTAAACCATGTACTTTGGCTTTTTTAATTTTATTTCTGGCATAACTTTCCTGGTGCCGAACGCCTTTCTTTCTCTTTCGGCTTGGTTCTTCACTCATTTTAAGCAAATATTCTTGGAAAAAAATACTTAAAAGTACCACAAAATCACATAAAAATCACCAAAACCGCACTGTTGATATACTCGCTGCCAGCCGCCAAAAACATGACATTGACAGGTTCTATAGATTCGTTCAGAAATAATTGTAAAAACGGCACATGTCACTGGACAAGTGCCTTTTTAGTAAAAATCGAAAACTTTCACTCGAGTTTTGTCTACTTTAAAAATAGTGACAAGTGCCGTTTTAACACAGATGATGTAATTCAGTACTGGCAATACCATGACTAAAAAAAAAATATATTGCGAAAAAAACGGACAAGTGCCCTTTTAGTATTTAGAAGTGTATAAGATTCTGGCCACATGGCCTAACAGTACATCAGATGTACTGTTAGGCCATGTGGCCAGAATCTTATACACTAAGCAGAGTCTTAGAGTTATGTGACTCGACATTTAATGGTCACTACTTACAAATATCAGATCATAAAGTGGTTGTTATTGTTATCTATCACGTCTGTTTTGAATACCTACTTAGTTAATACGAAAAAAACATACAAAGATTTTAGACAAGATTTGTACCTTTGACATATACGTAAGTACAAACAAAATTGTCAAGTGAAAGAAATATTTATTTTGCTAAATTAAATAATAATGGAATAAGGATAAAATAAAACTAATGAATTGTTTATTTATATGTGATGACAGAAACCTAAAACCCGAAAATGAATCTGCATTAGACTACTTCAGAATCTAACAAACAGCAGAGACCTTTTTTTAAAAATTGACATTAGAAACGTCGAATTCCAAAATATGTCACCGCTCCAAAAAAAAAACTTCCAATTAAAAATATTAAAAACGCAGCAAGTGAACAAATTGCGTTCAACACTTCCTAAAATAAAAAAGAAAATTAAGATCCATTGCCGCAATTGACGCAATGTAAGAAAACCTTTTACTTATTTTCAACTTAGTGAATCGTTTCAGTGACTTTGGTTGACATAATATTTACGTAAAATCACGCTTTGTGGTTTGTAAACTGGGTCACCAAATAAAGAAAATTAAATGTTATGACCAAATTGAAATAGTTTTAGCTGTTTGCCTTCAGTAAAATTACTTGTTTTTGGACTACAGTAATATTTCGACTTCTCTTATACCCACAGAAGTAGCTTATATCTATTTACGTATGTGTAAGTGTTTTAATGACTAATATGAGGATTGTATAGTATGTACAATCAGCGCAAATACTCTACATATCGCGAAGTTTACTACCTGCGATAAGAAATTATACATAAACTCTATAATTACATAATGAAATGTCAACAGTTCAGACATCTTACTATTTTGTATCTCTCTCTATCTCTCTGGTTTCTTACTATTAACACTGTCACAAGGGAACTTTATGTTCTTCTCTTGAAAGACCTCCACCTGCCCCTTATAGTCTTTCCCTAACCAGCCAAGTTATCATCTCTCTATATATTTATCATCATCCTGCCTCACCTTCAGTGAGTCTAGCAATCTATACCTATTCTAATGTGACAGTATCAATGTAGTGTGCTCTCTTTACACACACTACTGAGGAACCCTCCTCAGGTTTCAATGGTAACTCTCTGTAACCATTTCTCTCTCGTAGATCTGATTCTCTTAAGTTCTTATTGTAGCTGAAATCTAGACAATACATATTTTCTGTACACCACAACGTGGCTATAAGGAATATATCAGAAATTACTTACATAGTTTAGGAAGGAAATTAACTCACCGGCTTTCCTTACGTTATCTTTAACGTTACCTCATTGCATCATCTTTACTTTATATCCAATATCTAAGTGCGGTTATTTCTCACCTCCTTGACGACCTCTCGCTACGACCGCTCGAGACCCAAAAAGCGCGTGCCGGCTGGGCGACGCTATTGAAGCGTACGTCAAACGTCACCGCGCCAACCTCACTCCGGTCGATTATAACAATTCTACCCTCAACTATTTGAGAACGTTAAAATAACTGGAAAAATCTAATCACCAGTTAACCTCTAAAAGCATGTGCCATTTCTGACACATCCAAACTCAAACTTACCAACCTAACGGCAAAGAGCCTCGTCTACATCTCTATGGTAGGTACGTTCGCAATCTTCGCGACACTCCCCAACTTCAGGAGAAAGTGTAAGCAGTCAATTATGCAGGTACTATTCTCTACCTTCTCTATTGTAACCTCACCAGTAACATCGATCTACTAAGTAAGTATTAGCCAAAAGATCTATCAAGATAAGACTCTAGGTAGGTTAAGCCTTTAAACCCACACGATACGTGAACATGGTAATACCATTTTCTTGTATGAGGATATCTAAGGGTATCAACTCTAGTAAATCATCTTAACTCCCTCTTACCGATCTCTCTGGGTGTGTTCCCTCTACTTATCTCTTCTTTCTTTGACTATGCACGATCTCAGCGTGTATGCGTCCCAACTTATCTTCTTCTAGTAGTTCTAGTCGATGGTAATCTCATCTCCTTTCATAATTCTCAATGTTGTTCCAACCTCAATATCTTCTACTGTTAAAGGGTGTCAGATGGGATGTAAACGGATGAACTGCTACTTAATTCTTTACTCTCACTTTAGCTCTTTGATCTTTAAATCAAAGCCTTAAATTATTTTGTTTATCTTCAAAGTTTGAGTTCTTTACATCAACTTACAATTTCGCAGAATCACCGTGGTGCTCTTTCTCATTAAACTCTTCGTTGCTTGGTGACATGCTTATCATTTTATTTAGCTTGACAATTATAAGAAGATTTGTAAAATTAAATCTGCTTTCATCCATTAATTCGTTTTATTGAATATCTAGTAAACGGACTTTCTATCCGAATCATCGTCGTCCCGTCTTTTTATTTAGGTATGCTTAGGGATACAGGGCTTGCAGCATACTTCTCTTCTTAACTGTTGTTTTGCAGTAATCTTCAACTTTGGCCCGCTCATGCCGGGACTGGGCTTCCCAAATTGACAGATCGTTGCTCCGTCGTTCTCGGTTCTTCCAGGTGTTCGTAAAGTCGCAGGGCTTGTTTTGACATGTAGGTAGTCATCAGTTCTCTTCAATGTACAACTTATCCGGCACTACTTTCTCTATCGGATTTCCTCCTTAATGGGCATTGGGCTCCTGATCAGTCAATGCCCTCGTTTTATCGAAATCAATTCTTATAATTTGTTTGATCATAATCCTTAAAGTGTCTGTTCTCATCTTTTCCTTCAGATATCTCATGGCTTTTTAACAGAGCTAGCCTCTCTTTCAGTTCTTATTTCTTCTGGTTACTTTTCAACCAGACCCTCCTCAACGGAAAGAAATGACTTTCGACCAGTTTGAGGATTTATTATTTTCTTATTATTTTTATTATAACTCGCAATAAGTTTTTATCCAGATATTAGTCTTCAGTTGAAAGGCCTTAAGTACCACTCCAATAATCAATCTTGAAATGAAAATTCCCTGGTTCAACCTTTACATTTACCCATCTTTCATTACACAAATTCTTCTAAACCGACCTTAACAAAGAGATGTTCACAATGCTCGAGAACATTTCGATCTAGATACCTACTTATATGCGTTTTGATTTAAAATCTTCAGTTTACGCCAGTAGTACGATCATGTCTCCTCTTATCGAGTTCGGTTAAAATGGCTTCCAATAAGGAATCGCAGGGATTTATTATACCCTTTCTCTGTTGTCCTTTATTCTACTCTCGTCGTTTAAGTAGGTATTACCTACTCCGTCGCTTAAGAACGTCATCACTTTAGTCTAAGTAGGTACTTATTACTCTCAATCATAGGTACTCAGACTTTCTCGCCTTGTTTCTTGTAGGTACCTACCTACTTGCTATTTCACAATTTTGATAAGTTGTATAATAGGTAGCTCATTTTTCCTTACAAGCTGCAGGGTTCTGGAAATTAGACCTTTTATTTTATCTTAGTTTAAAAATGTAGTTCTATAGATAGATACCTGCACCAGCTTGCGTTTATCTCCTCTAACCACCCATGACTGCCTGATAGAAAACTGCTGCCTTTAGCCTCAAGGCTGTCCACCTGTAGGTACAGTTTATTTGCCACAAGCACAGTGTTTATATACCTACCTAAGTAAGTGATTATTCTATTTTTCTCTGTTAGTTTATTTGCCACAAGCACAGTGTTTATATACCTACCTAAGTAAGTGATTATTCTATTTTTCTCTGTTCTTTTTCCTTTTCTCTTCTTTTCTTTTATTATCTTCTGCAGTAGGTATCTGTTAAAAGTAAAACTACATTCTATTCTTAAATTGCATTCTTTCTTCTGTACTTAGTTTCAATTAGGCTAAGCAAAAGACCATACGCATACCTACAACATAAACAGAGGCAGGCACATCTGTCATGTGTCATTTGTTCTTCATGTTAGGTACCTATCTATATTTAATATATCTTATTATACAACTTCATTTTACCTTTTGTAGGTACCTTTGTAACTTCTTTGACGTCCTGAAATATGGTTCAGAAAACATTATTTATATATTAGTCCATTCACATAATATTTACCTTCATTCTTGACAATAAGTACCAAACAGGACAGTCACTGCTAACGGGTTTAAATATACTATTTTGATTTTTAATCTTGTCACCTCTCTATTATCTAACTTCTATGAAAGTCTTTTAATATCAAGTACTCAGTAATCTTTCTAGTTTTAAATTGAAGTAACAATTTGGCTAGTGTAGATGCACCTTTAAGGAAGGGCACTTATAGAATCATCTGATCTTTAACTGTAGAAACATCATAGACTATGCAATTTCTTCTGCATAGCTATTTACTAATTCTATTTTAATACCTACAGTAGATAATAGAGAGACGGTATCACTCTACATCATTTAGACCGTGAATATGATTTCTGTCTTCTGTTTTCAGCTGTTCTTTTAGGAAACATTCTGTGAAGAAACTATTCAACATCAAGTCTACAGAACAGACTGATTGACCAGTCTCCCAGTTCCTGTTAATATTACCTATACTTTACTCTCCTACTGAAGTACTCAACATTTTTATCTTAAAAGAAAGTCTCTAGTATAATTATAATTTCTTTACTGTCAAATATTCACAGAACTTTAAAGTGGTAGGTTTAGTTCTGTAAAATATGGTAAGTCGAAATCATGACAAAATTGATATGACTCATTTCTCTATATTGTCTGAAGTATTTACCTACATCATGAACAACTTAAAATTCAATAAATGATTTTGAATTTTGAACTTAATTCTGTGTTAAGATTTTTAAATAATATTTATTCTTTTTTTTTTTTTTTCATCAATTAAAGTAAACTCTTAGGTAATTATATGTAGTATATTCTCTCTATGTAAGTTAATGTTATTAACTCTTTCTTTCTAGTTTTGCTCTGAACTTATTATTATTTAATCGCTGGTTAGCAGCACTACCTTTAGCCTGCTCTCAATTACCAAAGGTTAGCTGTTTACCTGTGTTGTAAGTTTACCTTTATACTGAATTAATTTGTTAATTCAATAAAGAATTTTCATTCACACTAATGTAAAATTGATGAAAGAAAAAAGAAATAAATAATATGAATGTCTCACATTTTTTGTTACCAAAATAAAATAAATCTATTTCCTTATCTACCTCACTAGGTAGGTACTTAATACCCTTTTATTTCTATATCTGGGGGAAGTTTTGTGTAATTTATCCGAGACATTTTTGATCTCCAACCTTTTAATACTCTCTTCTTCTTCAGTATCTTAATATTGCATTTTGTAAAAATAGAAAGGCTTACTAATTCTGTAGGCCAGCTGCTTCTCAGTTTGTCTATTACCTCTCTGCCCTCTCGGTCTATAACTTTGTTTCTTGTTTACCTTTAACGATTTGCAAAATTTTCTATATGAGTTTGTTATATTCCAGGGGGCAGACATAATTTTCATGTTCTCTAAACTACTAGCTACTTTACAACCACACAAGCCTGGGTTATATGTAAATTTTAACTGATAAGTTTTTGTCCTTTGTGTAAGTTATGCTCAAATCCATACCAGAGTTCTATGTAACTCAGTAAATAATACCTATCTCCTTATACACGGGTTGACCTTTTTGGAAGTTTAACAATTTTCCAGGTCTCTTGTAAAGTAACTGGGTACTTAGGTAGGTAGGTAGGTGCTTACTTATTGCAATGAACCTACCTACTTATTGTTTACTTCCAGCATTTAGTTCCACTCTAATCTTCTTAGAGTGGTTAGTACAAGGTAGGTAAGTACTAGACTTTGTACTAGGTATCTCGAAGTTGAGATCTCTTTCTTGAATGATTGACTACACATACATAATACCTCTTAATGTTATGTACACACCTCTGATGAAAATTAAATTCTGTGGAAACTCTTTGAACTGATTGTGTTTCTTGACTACAGTAGGTACTAAGTATTATTTTTACTGCATCATTTTAACTTGGTTCTTGGTGAGAAAGCTTGCAGTTCCGCTATCTAAGAAATAAAATAAATAAACAAACAAACACAAACCGCAGCTGTCATGCATGTAATAGTGATGTTATATAGTTCACTGGTGACTAATGTCATAAGCTTGAGTCGACAAAAAGAGAAACGAGCTAATTCAATGAATTCAATTGAATACTTTGTTACGGCATTTCTCTTACGACGTCCTCATTAAAATTCATAATCGCGTATCCAACAAAATGAATGACTTACGTGGTATCTAATACACCGCACATTCGTTGTCGTGTAAAACCATATTCTTTCTAATAGGTACGACTACGAATGTATAAAAAAAAAACGCAAGCACCAACGCTACGCAATCGCATTGAACTAAAATCAGTAGCATTGAATATTATATTATAAGGATTCTGGTCATACAGCGTCACTTACGATTCGCCCATCTCTTACAACTTTTTGAAAGAGATCTACCCGCCAGACATGCTGGTAATAATAGTGCAGAATGAGTCAGGTCTATCTCACCTCTCCTCTCTCTCTAGTCAAGAACTATAGGTACTCTTGTAATGCCGGTGGGAACACTCGCTCTTTTCTTTCTTTGCTAGTTGTTTAACCATGGCTCGAATTATAGATTTCTCTTTTAATTATTGTAAGTAAATAAATATTGAAATATTGTTCACACGTCATCTATGGAACGACTCTGCTAACAGTCGAGGTTCATATGCCGTATTATGTCTCATCGTTCTTGATCAATTCTCAGCTTAGCGTATTTATGATATCTACAATAAAATCTTGATGATAATCTTGCTGCAAATATTGTAGGGCGAAATTATTTATGAATCTTGAGTTCCATACAATCTTGAAGGCGGGATCCGAAGGCTGGAAGCTGCTCCGTTTCAACCATCTTGATAGCTGAATGAAGTCAATAGTTTGACATTGGTTTAAGACGGCGCTGTTCTGCTTCCATAATATTCTATATCGAGAACTTGGTCAGACTCATCCTCTTTTGACGTCAACCTTTTCTCCTCTGTGTTTTCTATAAAAACAACGATTGTCTTATCATATGACCAATCATTTCTTTTCTGCAATTCTAGTTTCTCTTGATCGATCTCGTGTCTAATCTTCTTCAATAAGTATTTACGTTTTAATCGGACGCTACCTCCAATAAGATCGACTGTTTTCTTTTTTACTTCAAGCCCTTCTTTACGCCCTTATCATATATCCCGCTTCAGAGATTTGAATTTGCTTGGATCACACTTAACCGCAATTATACTTCGTCCGTAATTAAATAGCTGTCATAAGCTAAATGACACGAAACTCTTTTGAGTAATCTATATTTCGCATCACTAGCCTACAGTAACACAAACTTGGGGCGCGTTCAGTGGCTTCGTACGAGTGCGCGCTCTAACCGTTCCGTGGCTCGGTGAAATTTTACCCTGACAGCTGTCAGAGCGTAGTTTCACCCGTTCCGTGGCTCAGAGTGAAACAACCGACTAATGAGATGGTTAATTTTCACTCCGACAGCCACCCGACGTCCAAAGCTTGCAATCCATGTCAAAGTCAAAAGACTCAAAAGGCCCGCCATTTTGTTTCGCAGTCACCCTAGAACAACTTTGTTAAATTTGTATATCACAGACGTCTAAATCCGTCTAATACGTCTGTAATGTATATAAAAGTAGAAAACAATTGAGACAGGGGAAGAATTTTCTCTAGTCAAATATTTGAGGTTATAAAAACAACTCGATCGTTCAGTGGCTCGGTTGCAACTCAAACGGGTTAAATTTTACCCAAACAACTACGCTCGAAGCCACAGAACGCACTCTTGAAGAAAATACTTTCCGGGATGCATCAATAACAGTTTCTACTTACTGTCAGGTATATGTACTTCAAGTAGTAGATAAGTAGATTTAATTTACTAAGTTTTGTTGCAAGTCTTACAGGTATCAGTAATGATAATTTCAGATCTCTGTTAATTATTTCTATGCAAATTGATCATTTACCTCAATACAATGTTTACTTTTAACGTGCCGACGACTGCACGTCTCGGAACAGACCAACGATGTCGTTTCGTTGTTGCTCTAAACACATTATGTAGGTATGTTAAACGGGAGGAACAAATAAAAGTAAACATTGTACAAAATGCAAATCTCATTTGAATGATAAACTGTTAGGGAATAAATAAAATATCTTTTTGCAGTAACATTTTACTTTACTTACTTACTTTGTGTTTTTACTACTCTGAATATGTAACAAGATAATTATAACAAGGTACATCAATAGGTAGCCTTACAGACCACTATAAGCTCTCAAAGGGCCACTCTCTATTCTCTGTAATCCGCTAGAAACTTCATTCTAGCAGGCCGCTCTTGATCATCTCTTGGCCGCTAGAAACTTCTATCTAGCGGGCTGGTATTTATTATCTCTTGGCCGCTAGAAACTTCATTCTAGCGGGCTGGTATTTGTATCTCTTGGCCGCCAGAACCTTCGCTCTGGCGGGCTGGTATTTATATCTCTTGGCCGCTAGAAACTTCATTCTAGCGGGCTGGTATATCATCTCTGGGCCGCTAGAACCCTCTCTCCAGCGGGCCGCTGTACCTCATCTCTGGGCCGCTAGAACCCTCTCTTCAGCGGGCTGCTGTACATCATCTCTGGGCCGCTAGAAACTTCTCTCTAGCGGGCTGCTGTATTCTCTGTAATTTAGTCAATCAAGTTAGTACATCTAATCAAGTACACATGTGAAACTTGCAGGCCTCCCGACCTCAAAAGAAAAAAAAAGCATCTCCACCATTTTATCGCGAAGTTTACTACCTGCGATAAGAAATTATACATAAACTCTATAATTACATAATGAAATGTCAACAGTTCAGACATCTTACTATTTTGTATCTCTCTCTATCTCTCTGGTTTCTTACTATTAACACTGTCACAAGGGAACTTTAGGTTCTTCTCTTGAAAGACCTCCACCTGCCCCTTATAGTCTTTCCCTAACCAGCCAAGTTATCATCTCTCTATATATTTATCATCATCCTGCCTCACCTTCAGTGAGTCTAGCAATCTATACCTATTCTAATGTGACAGTATCAATGTAGTGTGCTCTCTTTACACACACTACTGAGGAACCCTCCTCAGGTTTCAATGGTAACTCTCTGTAACCATTTCTCTCTCGTAGATCTGATTCTCTTAAGTTCTTATTGTAGCTGAAATCTAGACAATACATATTTTCTGTACACCACAACGTGGCTATAAGGAATATATCAGAAATTACTTACATAGTTTAGGAAGGAAATTAACTCACCGGCTTTCCTTACGTTATCTTTAACGTTACCTCATTGCATCATCTTTACTTTATATCCAATATCTAAGTGCGGTTATTTCTCACCTCCTTGACGACCTCTCGCTACGACCGCTCGAGACCCAAAAAGCGCGTGCCGGCTGGGCGACGCTATTGAAGCGTACGTCAAACGTCACCGCGCCAACCTCACTCCGGTCGATTATAACAATTCTACCCTCAACTATTTGAGAACGTTAAAATAACTGGAAAAATCTAATCACCAGTTAACCTCTAAAAGCATGTGCCATTTCTGACACATCCAAACTCAAACTTACCAACCTAACGGCAAAGAGCCTCGTCTACATCTCTATGGTAGGTACGTTCGCAATCTTCGCGACACTACAAGGGATATATTAATGACCTTGATAACAGTAATAATGCCAAGTACAGCTCGGAAAAAATATTTTTATGACGACCTATGTCGGACCGTGATATCGCTACCATGACGCATATAGGATAATTTATACTATCTATAGACTTGTCTAGTTAGATATAATATAAATAGCACAACTTGCTGGCTGCATATCCTTGTCAAAGTTCATCTTTTATACTCAGTAAGTTATGCCTATTCTATAGCATAACAATACAGTTATTTTTTTTATTCTACTTTTAACAGGGGCATGAGGAGTATGTGGTGAATATGATAGTTAAAACAGTATGGTTTCAAAGGGATTTCATTTCTTCATTTTCTTTCAATGGGGTTGTTTTAACTGTAAATACACAATAAAAATATTTTTATGTGAAATATGTCACACACGGCCGTCTGACCCCAAATTAGGTAGAGCCTGAACTATGGATACAAGACCAAACAGCTGACATAATACATAGAGAAATGCATAGATATATAAATAAATATACGACATCCATACTCAAGGCGAACCCAAAAAACTACAACCATCTCTTTCACGCGTTACGTACATACTCTTCACACTTATTAGTTACATAACCTACAGAGAATCCTGAAGAACAGTGTCGCCACAGCTGGCAACAGACGCACCGTTATTAGTCGCACGCGCACCGCATATTAACTACCAAAACCTATAAGTTACGCTACACCACATAACTGTTGTTTAACTGGGTGATTTCGTTTCAAGTCCGCTTGAAAGGGATAGGAATGCAGGGCCGGACGAAAGTAGGGGAATGGCTGAGGTTCTAACTGACCATTATTATAAGTACAACGTTTGTAGAAACTTTATTAGAATATACTTATTGCATATAAAAAAAGTAAGTAAAGTACTTAAAAAGTAAGAGAAAAGACTACTTATACAATAAAAATATACAAACGGCGGCTTTTTTTCTAAGGTAGCAAATGAAAATAAAAAAAAATTAGAGAATAGAAAAATATGATTAGTCGATTAATAAAATAAATAATATGGTTTATAGAAAACGGGTTAAAACCGGTCATAAAAAAATTGCAGATGCCTTATTTTATTATGAAACAATAATTTCTTCCAAGTAATCATCCTTTAGTGGACAAAGGACAGAGCGTTGTTAATAGTAATTTTAGAATGTGCACAATATATTTTAAACAAACGGATCCTATTAGCACTTAAACGTTTACGCGACAAACTTAGGCTTAAGTATACATTATATACTTCCATATAATTTTGTTCCATATGATTTTTATTAGAACCATAATATAAATTAGCATTACATTAATTTCTTAGATATTATAGAACATCCGTTAATAAAACTGTACCATTTTATAACTATGACTGTCCGGTGAACTATGTACTACGTAGCACGGTGGAAATTGTATGGTATGTCAACCATGTAGAGTGACCACATGGCATGCGCTGTATACTGATTACTGGCCGCTTGGGAAAAAAGTCGACAATGTAGGACGACATTACACTCATGTGATGTGACATAAGTGATAAGTATATTATTATATCATTATGTAATGATTTCGAGAAAAATGGTAGGAAATGGTTGGATCGAGATCTGTGGAAGGAGGAAGAAAAAGCCGTAGCCTAGCAGCAGGGCAGTACTTTTTATGGGTGTTTTTTTTGTGTTCAGTGCCAACTACACATTTTTATAGATGTTATAAAAATGGACCGAGTAATTTTCACCTTAGAATTGGACCATCAACTCTTCTACGGGTGTCAAAAGTGTATCTTCTTTGTCTAAAAGTACATATCCCGAGTATTTTCATTTGTGTAACCTGCTACTGTGTTACGAGTCACGTAAAATGTTTTATGCTTTGGTTCTATGCGACTAAATTTTTCGGACACCTCATTGCCCTTAGAACCGAAACACCAGCAAAATTATTTCCAGAACCATAATTATATTTATCGTCATTTAAGTAAATGGCATGACACCGAGAATTTTAAAAATGGCTTTCAAATTACGAACTAGAAAGATAGACGTTTAAGTTTAAGTAAAAGTTTGTAAAAGCATTTAAACTCGGTGTGATTTGTCAACGTCGTTCGTTCGTTTTTTAAACTTAAGTTCTTTTTTTGTTATTTTCGACCAGTACTATCAATCCGCCTACTGTATCGCCAGAATCGCCTACAGACCCATTTTTAAACACTATTCTTTGGTAGATTGCGTGGCTAGATCTTTTTAAATACTAATTTATTGTGTCTTAATACTGGATTAATTGTTTTCGATCAGACAGCAAGTAGGCTGATCTTAGAGAGATATGCACGCAAAGTTTTTGTAAACAAGATATTTTATTTTAAAATCCGTTTGAGATCCCGAACGAACAGATTAAGCCTCCCGCCTCCCGTTTGTCCGTCCGCTTGTCTCAGGGCTAATATTTTTGTTACATTATTTTTGTATATTAACCTAAACAGAAAACGTGAATGGGTTAAACAAAAAATTGAGATTGTACTACGTGTCAGTACTTTTCTGGCACGCGCCTGCTTAATCTGTGAAATCGCGGAGCTAATGGAATATCGTGCGGTAAGAAAGTTGGGACTATGTGCAAGAACGAGAAGGAAGATTAAATAAAATGTTTTTGTTTGTTAACAGATTTATATGTATACTTACTTAATACGCTATACATTCCAACATGAAAATAAAAATTACTTACGTAGAAGCATACGTCTAAAACCTTTTAAAAATAAGAGATCAGATTTTTTTTGTGGCACATCGCAACATAACATAAAAAAAGTAATAAAAAAACAAATAAATGAATGTGAATGTTTTTAATGACCTTGCAATACGAGTACGCTTGATGGAAATCAAACTCTTCTTCACATTATGTTTCTTCAAGCTAGAGCAATAGTTGAGGGGTGGGTCCGGAAGAGTTTTTCATTTTGCTTACTTGAAATGTAGAATGCCAACAATAAAAGTTAATTTGTTAATTGGTGAATAAAAAGAAGCGACATTCTGTGCCTCGCGTATATATCTACGTAACATGCCAATTTCTCCTGATCGGTATGCATAGCGGTAAATTACGTGCAAGTTATTTTATGCCTATCACGTGACAGAGTAAAGAGGGTACCTCACAATATAAGTGTTGTAATATGAAGCATGTATGAAACCAACGATACTACTAAAGACTATTCTTCTGGAAATCTTCTGGGAGTCTTAAAACGACAGCTTTATATAAAATACTTTACGCACACATAAAAAACAAAAATTGACAGAAAGTTTACAGCAAAAGCGAGATTATCTCTACACAGAGATCTCTTCTAGCCAACCTAAACGCAAGGGAGAGAAAATAGATAAATAATATTTTTTTAGAAAGATAGGAATCAGCACCGAAATGAAGTTTAAAAAAAAATACAACTACTTAGTTAAATAAAATTAAATAAATACATAAAATAATAAAATAAATATCTTAAAAAAAATATTTTATCCATAGTATTCAAGTCTTCCTCAATTTAAAAGCTGCGCTCTCGTCGGTGGACTAACCGCCACCGTTATTATTAAATTAAAAAAAATCCATTCCAAAACCTTGACCATTATTACTTAATCTGAAAGATGACGTAAAAAAATGTCTCTCTTTCGCTGCCTGCATCCAGGACAAAAAATTCTCATGACCTTGAGATCACCCGTATTCCGTAGCGGTAGGGGTGAATTTCCTAGTGCGAATGTCCAACCGCATGGGCTAGCTTCTGTACATTTTCCACACAGGAATACTAATGTAACGGTTGCACCGAAACATATATTTTTTGTTGTGTTCGTTACTCGTTATTATCAGCACAGCCCATAATACAGTTAGTGTTTCATAGTTGACAGCTTAGTGATTAGTTTCCGTATATTAGTCCACTTACCTACTTTATTTAAGTACAAAATAGAAACTAATCTACGATTCATATCACGCAGTTCATAAAACAAAGTGACGTTCTAAGAAATGCAAACTGACTGAATACTCTTGCGCATATTTATTAAATTAAAGGAAATCAACTCTGCCTTATTCCTGGACGTCTCTTACCAACGTACAGTGACTTCAAAATAGTACTGGTGATAATTACCTGGAACAAAAAGATAATTTATTAGAAAAAATATAGCCTTAGTTAATAACTAGTTGACTTAATAAGCAAAATAACTTGAAAACACTCCAAAATTTTCATGTTATATCAGTAGAAATTCCGCTTATACAAGTTCTTTCTAACCGAAGTTTCTAACTGACCTACTGTATATTAAAGGAAGATAATAGGTCTCGGGCACTTTTGTCGTTTATTGTACTTCACGGACCTACCCTTCCTTTAAAGTACTACACTACTGCCATAACTCAACAGGACGCAACTGATATATTTTTTTAGTTTGTTCAATAACGCCGTTTTTCTCAGAATCGTTTTCTCAGTATAACGTGTTTTTAGAATATATTTTTTTATCTGAGATGCGCCATTTTTTCTTATGACGATAGCACAGCGGCTTCCATTCATACAGTCGAGATCTAGGATTAAAAAAATCTGACAATTTAACTGAAACCACATGCTCCACACAAAATCGCCGTGGTACTTTGACAAGCCCAATATTGCCAGTCAGCTTTTTTGAATGCTGCTAAAGGGAAAACGGAGTCACATTGTAAAAAATAATATTCTCCGTAATATATTACTCGTTTACGAAACCGAAAGTTGACCCTATAAATAATTTCGAAACGTGATCGTAAGCCGTCAAGTTTACAACTTAATCTGTCTTTAAATATAGTTTATTAGGTCTATATTTATAACTAATAAACTTCAGTGTTGTGTCCTAAGAAAATAAGTTCACATCTTACTAGACCAAAAAATCTTAAACTAGACTACAAACAAACATAATATATACCACTGTTATTAAGAGATCATTATGTCCCCACCGAGGGGCTCGAGCCTACCTATTAAACAAATATTGAATCTATTTCTTTTTTATATTCGATGCATTAAATCTTCGCGTCTCATTAGTACCACGTATTTAAATATATTTTTTTATAATTTTGTCTGTCAGTGTCTGTTTGTTTCAGTTTATAAACAGTCTACACATAACTCGGCTAATTTATTCGTGCATATAGCTGCAATAAAAGTAAAATCACCACACAGTAAGGTTTATTGCCCGGAAAATAAGTTCATCAATTACGGTTCAGCAGTAGCTCTCGTAATTAGGGCAGGTATGCGTGTTCGAAGCCCGGTTTGGGCATTTACAACTTGTAGGTTTACAATGCTGTAATAAGACCGGAATGTGTAATTGTGGCTGAGGCATGCTTAAATTAGTCAGTAGATGTTACATTAGTATGTATAGAGATAATTTGAATAAATGAGAAAAGATAAAATTAGGAAAAAGTATTTTTTTTATCGGTACAATTCGCAGGTTTGTTACCACTACTGCACGAAAATTTCAAAACAATATTTTAGAAATTACTTCTACAGGATTCGTTTCCATATAGTATACATTGAAGTTATTTAATCTATAATAATAACTTTATGGTTTAATGCCGAATCCAATTAAATGATTAAGTTCATTTTGATTTTAATAATAATTTTAAGATTTCAAAGTTAATACCAATACAAGGGCCATAACTTTCCATAGTTGAAACCTTCTCAAACATGATTGTGTTGCTCTGTGAGAAAAACACACCTGTACAAATTATACAAAAGGTTATAATAAGTTAGCAAAACATCTGAAGTTATATATCGGAGTGCTTATTCGTAGCCAATAGACAATATTTACTTAGACCATATTTTACACATAATTAGTTGGATAACAGAGTTGAGTATAAGCACGCGTTTTGATTGATTGATTGATACTATATAACGTTTTGTATTGGCATCTCTACAAAACCTAATTGCTATTACTGCATGTAAATGTAAACGTAAATCATACTTTCCCGAATAAATGTTACACCTACAACAAGTTCCGATTCTACGATGCGTTCGATTGCATTTTGACAGAATAGCATTTTTTCATGCATCTGCGTTACATGCGTCTAAGTATTTATATTCTAAACTAAAATTACTTTATTTATCCATTTTGTTCAATACAAATATCTACGTAAATACATCTCTTAGCAAATTGTGACGAAATATAAAAAAATACAAAAGTTTTGTAGCCATAAGTTAAATCTAATTCGTTCATATGTGTCTACAATGTTATTTTTAATGCAAAGTTTTCTTATCAAAGTGTTGGAAAACTAGAGTAGTGAAATAAAGAAAGATTTTTAGAGTTTGACTAAAATCATTTTTAAGAATTTTCTTTACTTTGTGTAAAGTTTAATAAATCATTGTGCAACTGTGCATCGCTCATGAAACTGAGTTGATATGCACTCGATCAATTATGGGGTACTTTCACTGCACCTACAACGCATAAACCGGACGTTTGAGATAAACAGCTTATCTTACCAAAGAGAGTATAATCTAACTGCATCTTATTTTGTCGGTTATAAAGGAGACGATACACGATTAATAAGAATAGTAAGTACTCATACGATCAGAGTATTGTTTGTAACTATGTTACCGAGTCCATGAGAGTATTGTATGTACAATGACGGCTGTTGTCAATTTTACATGTCATTTTTGTGACATAAACCGAAATCAATTAGAAAATTATTTTTCTATCAACACTTTTTTTACCCTATGTATAGATGTCCAGATTCAAAAGTTTATCATCGTTTGTCAACTTGAAATCAATTTTAAATATTTTATTATGACCATTTAAAACAAAATCTTAACACACTAAACATTGTACTCACATCTTAACTATTTTTCTAACCGGTCGCTTGTCCGTCAGTCCGTCACGCCTTAAGACAAATGATTTATCACTAATAGATCAAAGTAATATGCATTTTAAATGTTAATGTATAAAGCTTACTTTAGTACAGATGCAACACCATACTTAATATGTTGATAAGAATTAGGTGCATCGCGCGAGAAAGTTTATCGTGTGAATGTTTCACAGAGTTTTATAACGAAGTGCTATAATTTACCATTCAACTTAATTTTATAATTTTGGCATTGATACAGAAGAGAAGTTTCTATGAAGTATTAATAATATGCACGTAAATTGAAAGTACGTATTTAAATTGACGCTTTTATTTAACTGTAATACATATAAAACACACAAAAAATAATAGATAATTCTTTGACTTTTATACTAATAATTTTTATAAAAACTTTTATAAAAATTTATACTAAAGCCTGACCAAAGAAAAAATAACCCGCTCTGGGAGCTTTACGTGTATATTTTTATGTTTATGGCAACAATTTCCATTATAAAATTAGTTCCATTGCAATTCCGCAATATGGCGAGATTTTTTATTTTTTTGGTCAGGCTTTAAATATATTATGAATATATTGATTAAAATAAAAACAATGCAATTGGTAACAATCAATCAATCTACAACTGAGTATGACCTACTTTATTCACAATGGCTGCAAATCATGAATCTAAATTCATTAAGGACCTATGTTTCAAAATTGCGTCTATGCAATTTATCAAAATCAACATCTTTATGCAACAACCACATGCATTTGTCTAGTCACCTACGCTCAGCAATCAAATCATAACTAGTACTACAATATCAAGATAACATTGAAAAGATGCCGTAATAGTATGAAAGAATGGTATGAAAGTTCACTTGCAACGTGATGTCATTTTGAATTGAGGGTAATCCATACTTTTCTATGGAAAATGTAGGTCAGCACGTCGGAGTAATTGTATCATCTATCCGATGACATTTTATACACCTACACACGCTTTATACTTTATATTTCCAGTTGCAGCCGTCTCATTATTATTTGTCTAGGTAAACAATTGTATGCCGACATATAGTTGTAATGTGTATGTGTATACATTTGTTGCAGCCTACTTTCAATTTTAAATACTGTTATTGAAAAGTGAATAACCATGGGTGTCATCTAAATACTCCATATCATTTCCTTGATATGGACATTTCGGACAAATTTTGACATTAATCCCTCTGAATAACGAGTTTACTACTGAAGCGCGCGCGGCTTTCTAACCTCTCTGCATTAATCCATCCTATTATTTTTCAGCTACTTTACGGCTCTGGGTACGAAGCCCTTTGGAGCCGGTCGTTCGTTAATGTCATTCCACTCCACATACATTTTCCTCATTGAATTGGGGTTACAACACTGTCATTCTATAAAAGGAAACGAACAATTTAATTTTAATAGTAATTAAATTCAAATTGTTCGAAAGTTGACTTATTGTTTACCAAAGAGCTAGTATACGACATAAGGTTAAAAATTTCTTTTAAATTCTATATCTATGTTATACGAGTAAGCGACGAGACAGAGAACCCGAGGCTACTCAGATAAAATTTGCATGAAATCACTTTTCAATCGACCTCTAGTTGACCTTAGCTGCGTATAAAATTACTATAAGTACCAATAAAGCAATTTCTGTATCGTAAACTTGCAAATGTTTTGATCTGAATAACCAAGATACTCGTAACACATCATATATGTCGTTATATTCAAAAACAATACTTGAAGCTACTAATATTACAAATTAAAATATTGAAAACATTATGATATTCATATTTAGATTTCTAATAACATTCTAGCTTTAATTTTGAACTTTAATAGGACGTTTTTCACGTACTCAAGAGAGACGAAAGAAAGAGAGGGAAATAAATACATTTTATTATGAACTTTTCGTGAGTTCGCAGTTGTACCACTTCTTGTTTTATCTTGTTCAAGTTGTGTACCACTTGTACTAAATAGTGGTATACTAGTTATACATTATTACCAGTTCTAGACTTTCTACTAGTAATATACATTGTAACAGCCTCCGTGGTCGAGTGGTCAAAAGCTCGCCTGACGTTACGGAGGTTCCTAGTTCGAATCCTGGTGAGTGAGGGGATTCTCGTCGAACAAATATCACTTTGTGAGACTTTTCTCAGTTTGGTTAGTACATTGCAGGCGGAATCCTGAATGTCAGATAAAGCCGTTGGTCCCGGCTACTATCAACGGATGTAGTCGTTATAGGAGCCATGTCGGAAGCTTAAGGCGGTTCTATAATTCCGACACCAGAGGTAGGTTAACCTCGAAACCCACACAATAAGCAAGCAAGCAGTTCTAGAGATTTAATAGTTTATCTGTAGGTACTGTACAAGCAAGAGTTTGTTTTGTACATTTTTTGGTTTTGATGACATAAACCCGTTTTATTACAATTTCGAGTCATTTAGACCCTCTTTCCAATATCCGTGTTTCAAATTCCGTATTCTATGCGCAAGAGTGGTGACATGACTCGTATTTAGTTCCGAGGTAATGTACTTCACTTCCGCTAACATTACTTGCTCATTACTTACGCTTTAGTCGAACCACTTTCAATTATTTTACAAAAAAAGCTTGCGTGGAATCAGTTGACAACTTGAATTTAGCTTAAAATATTTACTTATATTTATAATTGATAGTTTAAGCGATTTGTTTGTACTTGTTGCATTCTTTCTTCGGGCAAAAAGTTGTATTCTCATTCTGTCACCTCTCTCCCTCTCTCTCCAGGGCAATATTATTCCCATCTGATGACACAGATTAATAAATAGTTACTAATCTGATGGTGGGGACTGCTTTCCTCGTGTCTCGCTTTAACTTCACTCTATTAGACTTGTCGTCTTCGGCGACATTGCATTAGAAAAGATCTTTCTTGACCACATTTGTCCATATCATTTTGTCATCATAATTGGGTTCAATTCAGTTCCCATTCTCTCACCATCTCATAATATATTGTAGTTTTGAGAAAAAACATACAAAATTACTTTGTCCTCAAAAAACTACAAGTAAATAAATCTAGTAAGCAAATCTATATACAATAGTACCAAAGACGACTGGGTGAAAATGCAAAGACAAATTTGTTCTTACCTACGTTAGACAATATTAAATTTACTCCTACTAACACCAAGATGTTAAACATATGGTCATTAGTCAAAACCCGTGGTAAGTATGACGCAACAGACAGACAGACAGGTGGACACAACACTAATCTTCGCTGACTGACAAACATTTTGGAGGACCTAAGCCGATTTGGATGATAAATCGTATTTAAAGGAGCTGTGTTTTGGTTATCACTCATGAAATAAGCGTTGTTTTTTTATTTTTTTAGAGAGATTTACAGAAATAACTGTGTCTTGCCAATAGTTTACCAACGCTGATGAAAAATGTCTAAGTACCGATTTTAAGAATCTTTTTATTTGGGTTCAATAAATATTTATAATATTTTTTCACTTCTAAAATTGCTTTAGGCTCTAAAGACCAAACATGAAGGTTTATTAATAATATACTTAGTAAATGTGGTTAATTAATAATATGACAAGAAATAATAAGTAAGCTTATTACTTTTATATACGCTATTTCCATACCTAAAGGTTGCCTGGTAGAAATTGCTACCTTAGCAATAAGGCCGACTTTTGAGTCTTCTGTTTTGTTCTGTTTTTCTGTATTATGTGTTGTATTTATGTATTTGGTGTAAATAAAGTATATTGTATTGTATTAAAGTGTAAGAAGTTTGTTACATCTTCTATTTTGTAACAATTGTCGATAAACCGAATCTGCAAAAAGATCTAATACAAACACATATCAATAAAAAAGTTACAAATCGATAACTTCGGTAATAATTACGATAGATTATAAAACTCTCGATCAGTAGTCGAACTCATAGATTGACGTAATTGCCAGATGCGCTAACGGCGGTTATTCAACCTCTTGGAAAGTAAGAGAGAAATGTAGAGAAATTCGCATTCATACAAAACGATCATGCTAAGAATCAACCACCGTAACCGACTTCGTTACCATTCGATTTTAAACTCTGAATTAATATAGTTGTGGTTGCAAATGAGTTGAGGTTTTAAGATGATGCGAAGATCACAATTTTGGAATTGAATTACTTTTTAATACAGAAGCAAATGGATCAGCGGTTTATTATTATTAGACACTTGGTTTTAGTACTGGTACACATTCCTGATGATAAAAGATGACTTACATTGCTCTAGGGCTTTTTAAATATTTTTTCATCAATTTTGTAAAACAATACTTCTTTTCGAACTCTTTTGAATAATATAAAATATATATTTAACTGTTTAGATTACTGGTTTCAATTTCTTTCGATCATTTCAAATCTTTCAATCATTTAAAATGGAACAGAATTGGTTTATTTGCATATAACATTTTATTAACAGATCTTAAAAATGTTTCAATGGAAAACACAATTATGTTTCACAAAGAGGCATTAAAATTATGAATTCCGTTATGCATCAAGTAATTATATAAGTTACTGAAGAATTTTAATTATTAATCCTATGTTCCATGCCTACTTATGACTTAATAATGCGATACTCTTCATTTTTTACGTGAAATCACTTTGGTAAATGAAAAATTTAAACGTTTCATTCAATAAGCAGAGATAGATTTCCACAAAATTAAAATATGGTGCATCCAAGGTCAACAATTAACACGCGGCTTTATGTATCACGGTCAGCTTTTATCAAACTTTTTACCCATGTCACTTACAAAGAAAAACAGAAGTAGGAAATAAATGCATTCTCACGACCTCTTCTACATTGCAATGAAAAAATAGAGCACTTTTACCGGCAGCGAGTATAATACCGACCTTTTAACCGACAAAAACTTCTTAAAGCACCATGTACCCGTCACGACATCATTTTCTTGACTAAGTTCTCTATTGACGCGATCTTTCACATTGAAGAATGCTCCAGTATGAACGCTCGTGTCGACAATTTGTGTCGAAATTGTGATTTTCTAAAGAAAGTTCGTGTTCGATATTGAAAAGTATAAAAAATGTTGTGTCACAACCTTATTTGCTAAGTAGGTGGTTCATAAGTAGTGAAAAAGAGAAGTTGCTTGACTTTGTAACATTGAACTTGCTCTTCTTGGATTAACTTATTTATTTTCCTTAGGTTATTCTGTTTTGGTGGACGGACATATTACGTACTACTTATGAAACGGTTTTTAGCTTTTAGCTAAGCTGAATATCAACTGCTTGCTTACTTTCTTAACTTAATCAATCATCATCAAACAATCATCATTAAAATTGTGCAACTGAGTTCTCAAGCAATAGATAGATACAGATAGATATGTGAGGACATCTCACACACGGCCATCTGACCCCAAACTAGGCAGAGCCTGTATGTACTATGGGTGTCAGACAGCTGATATACATACATATATAAATATACAACATCCAGACACAAGGCAAACACAAGTGCTCATCACACGGATGTTTGCCCTGGGCGGGATTCGAACCCGCGACCTTGTGCTTTGTAGGCAGGCATACTACCAACTACGCTACGGGGTCGTCACACGAACTTCAAAGTATTATATTTTTATTACATGTCCGAAAAATACTCGACACTTCTTCACTACAACAACATAGTTGACATAAAAAAATACTTTTTACGTAACATTATTTGATTATCTTTGATCGGTAACACAATAGTCTAGACATTTGTGCAAGATTCGAACTTTAAACTTCCTAGTGTCGCGTGTGTGACTTACAGTTGGGTGAAAGGTTGCGTCTTCAGTTACGTAAAATAATAGAACTGGCGCGCAGCCGTCTGCGTCTGCCACAATGCTGATTTATTTCATGATAAAAAATCTTATTGCCTTCCGATCTATTTAATGCTATCCGGTGGAGTAGACCTCGTTTTGAATTTGGGTTTTAAACTCCTATCTGTATTACGAAGTAAATTTGAAATGTGGCTATGAATGATTTCAAACACAAAGAATACTATTTTTGTTTGTTAAGTATGTAATCTGAGTACATGGAAGATATATCCAGAAAAATATACACACCATGTTCATTGTGCACATTATTCTTCGACTATTTTATTTTGTTTCAGGAATATTATTTTAAAGAAAACGTTTTAAGTTATATTTCTGTCAAGTTTTATATATTTTAGCGAAAATTATTACTCAAACTTTTTTAGTGGTGCTATTTACAATTTTGACATAATATTTAAATTTTACAATCAAAAACGTATCAAATAAGAGTTTCATAAAATCGCTAAAGTAAAAGACAGAATTAAGTATTAATAAAAACTGGTTCAAGCTCTTTATACCCAACAAACACTTTTACCCGTAACTCCCGACAAGGTACTAAATATCAGCTGCTATCCGCAGAAACTAGGCTAGAGAAAGTCTATACACTAGACTGAATTTAATAGGCTTTTCTTATGGCGAATGATAGGATTTCTATCTTTCACATACCAGCCAGATACAATACAATCCACCGCATAAGTATGTGCATTAATAACAATATTGAAGGAGATGTTGTGTTAAGGGAAAGTGAATTTGTGTGGTTAACTGTAAGCTTAGCTTTGATTGGCGGATGTGATGTAGCTAGATTACGGAGATATCGGAAATTATGTGAAAGAACATGGAATAGGCGTATACAGAAGCTTAAATGATTTATTGGGAATTGGAAAATATTTAAACGCAATGCTAACCGCAATCTACTGTTTACTTTTATGGTAGTTTAGCAGATTAATCTTACTAATACTGTAAATGGAAAAGTATATTGAAGTTTATTACTTTTGTGTCTAAACAGATGAATGAGTTTGCTATAAATGTGATTGTTAGATCTAGATTATTAGGATTTACACACGTAAAATTCACTTTTTAATCTACATAAAATGTTGCTATTTTCTTTTATTTAAATAACATATTTTGAATTACATCTATTCAGAATTATTTCAACTAAAACAGTAGAAATACAATTAAAAAAAAACTGTGGGCTCTTTAAATTGATTTATAAAATCAGTAATAAACTAAAAAAATATCTTTGATCATATTTGGAAAAAGAGCGTATCTTTATTGTTTTCTAACCAAAGTTATTTTATCATATTATGACCGTATAAACGCAATTTTCACACTTAAGATAGACACGTGGAATCACGACCAGTAAATTTGACCTCCAATAAATAATTTATTAGTTTTAATCTAATAATAATACAATAAATTTTATTATAAGTAACTAATTTTATAACTATGAGGATACGTTATGAAAAAACACCTACTACCACAAATTTGGCCATAGACGTGGGGTAAAAAATTTACATATTATGCTAAGTCTATGTTCAAAGTTACACGTTATACTTATCAGTTAATTGGTAATTTGTTGTGACACTAATGTAATACTTTGATCGTAATTTACAATGAGCTTGTTGTTTCATTGCTTTTCTTTCAATCCTAAATTAACAGATTTCGATTAATTTAAATATGTTTCAGAATTAACACATTAAATCTACTTAGTGAAAGAAAATCTCACTTATTTTTAATCTGATTTTTACACGCTTTTACTCTCCTATGCGATTTATATCTTTATAATTTTCCGCCTCTTACACACTCGCTCAACTCTCCATCTCGCCTTCTCAGACACGGGGAATTTCAGTTTCTTTAAAAGGAAACAGATTATTCACTGAAGTTTAAAAACTACTTCCAGAAAAGCGTTACATTTTTATTACAACTCAAAATATAAAGTTAGCAGTCATACACAGGTACAGTCCAAATAAGAAATTTTTATTCGAAATATTTGGCCAGTAAAGTGTCCTAACTCAAACAATGCTATTTTTCCATACATTGGAGTCTTTAATTAGTAAAACAGTAGGTAATAATTCCAGATTGCTCAAAAAGTATCGCAACGATTTTAATTTCCATTGCGTCAAATATAAAATAGTTTATCATTACACTTAAATTTAAACAGCAATGTATCTCAATTTCGATTTTAATTCGTCAGCAACAAAGTGTGAATGAAACATAAGAGGCCGAACTCTATAAGGTCGACAAGTTTCAATAAATAATAAAAAAACTCGTTTCCAAATGTCAAAAGACAAGCATGTGGTACCTACATGCTTCAGTTTATATAAGAAACAGGAAAGTTTTTTTTACTGAGATATAGATTTATCAATTTACAGGTTTTAAGAAAAGCACAATCAATGAAAACATTATATTTATTTAAAAAATCCTACGGAAAACTGTGCACGCAAAAGTATAAAAAACAGCCCCCGGCGGACAGCTAGTGATAAATAAAAATTAAATTGAAAAAGTTACTTTTCTTACATAAAACGATAAATACCTGCATATTACTGAGTAATTAAGTTTTACTACCTTTATCTGGGTACCTACTGTTTATATTTTCCCACATCATATGTTGTCGTCAAGACTCGATTGAGTTCAAGGATAGTTTTCGACCAATAAAGTATCTTTTAGCTTAAGTTATTCTGCATTAAAGACCGATTTCAAAACCTCAACAGATTAATTTGGCTTAGATGTTACAAAAGGACATTATTAATTTGCATTTTACGTTGTAAATGTTAAAGCATGTTTTATAATAAACTCTAGCATTGTTAAAAAGTAAATAATCATATGAAATTGTTTTTTTTATTCAGCATTTTTACAAATTATTATCTTGTTGAGTAATGTAATACAACAATCTGCAAAAAATAAATGTGAATACGATAGTAGGTATAATATTTAAATTTTCTGCACAATCTTACTCTTCAAAAGAAACCTTTCTTTTTTTTAAAACCTTTTTTATTCTTACTAACTCAATTACATCCTATAAAGATCCTATAGAGCATTTCTAACACACTTAATACAAAAGGAAATTGAACATATTACTATTACACGCTTTAAAGTACCGATTATAAATCTCCTAAGAGCATTTCTCGACAGATAATTAATCAATGTTTAATTAATCCCACGTCACCCGGTTCAAACTAGTTACAATTAGAAAGCTATCCAACAATTAGATGAGTATATCATCTCAGATTTATTATTAGCTATGAGCATATATTATATGGATCTCATATCTAAAATTCATATAATACTTACTTATATTTCAAGTTTGGACAAGAGCACAAAATACTAAGACAAATAAATCTGAAAATGCGAAAATAGTAGTTGATTAATCGTACTAAGATAATCCACACATTTGAAGAAATAAGGCTACATTAGGTCACACACGGCCATCTGACCCCAAACTAGGCAGAGCCTGTAGACAGCTGATATACTCGTACATACATATATAAATATAAAACATCCAGACACAAGGCAAACACAAGTGCTCATCATACGAATATTTGCCCTGGGCGGGATTCGAACACGCGACCCTGTGCTTTGTAGGCTGGCATTCTACCAACTAGGCTACAGGGCCGCAACAAGAATCAAGTATTAACCAAAAATAATATTGCAATAGTGAAACCTGAAATAACCCTAGCGGGTCAAAAACCTCTATTGAAAAAAATACTCTAAAAATACAAACACAAGTCAGCATTTCAATTGGAGGCTTAAATCACTGCAAAGCTGACCAATCCTCATCATTATGCAACAGAATGACAAACAAATTTTCGCGATGTTAATAAAGTTTTATCACTCACATAAATTACGTTGGTTTTGAAGCGGATCAAATATCACTGAGGAATCAGAGTCAGTGAGTGAGCACTTTGAGTAACTGGTATACAACATGCCAGAATCATTAGTTTGTGATTTCGGTTTTCAGCTCAGAATTGAATCAGCCCATACTCTAAAGGTCTTTTCTTAGTCAGGTGACGCAAGAACAAGCTACGTCATCAGCGATGGACAAAGAGCAGAATACAAAAATAGCCTGATTTTCAACGTAAAATTTTGAAGATGTAGGCTTGTCCCGCGGTCATGTCATTGTAATTTGCAACTGTTACATTCATGAAATAAGGCCCTGGTATTATACGAAGTGATTAAGGACACTTAACTGGGAAACGGATTGCCAAGCGTATCAAGAGTGAGAAATAAAGCAACTCCTCCCTTTTAGGGCAGAGGCCCAGAAGTGGATTATTACAAATTTTTGCCAATTCTGCCATGGATCATGTCCTGTCAATCATGTTTGGAGAGTTAATTATTCAGTGGAGTAACATTTTCAGTAGTCACTGGCATATTGTAAAAACTTTAACATCAATTTGTGACGGTTTTGCATATTGCAACTTCCTTTAGTTATGTATGACAGATCATTTTGTGAGTTACGGCATTTTAAATTGTGGGCTAATTGAGCTTGCACTTTACTTCCTTTACACACGCGACGTCTTATATTTTTTAACAAAATAACGAAATGTCAACGTTTATTCTTAATATTTTTAATATAAAGTTGCCTATTTGCAATTCGTCACTTTAAAAACTATCTCTTAAGAGATTGATTGGAAAGATAGAAGGCTGTTTATAGAATTGGGCAGGTTGGAACTTATTTTTGATCACCTTTTAACCTTATTGACAGACTAGCTTTCCACCTAGCGGCACCTCCCGCGTTAACACTTTTTCCCGTGGGAAATAGGATTTTTCCCGCGGTTAAAGGTAGCCTATGTTACCCCAAAGTCTATTATTTATTTATACTAAGTTTGATTAATGTGTTTGATTAATGTCGGTCCAGTTGTTTCGGAGCCTATTCAATGCAAAACAACAATCAATCTAACCGTCTTTCCTCTTTATAATATTAGTATAGATATCGTCTGCTTTTTTCATTTTTTGCTTAATAGTTCACTTCAGCTTGATAATGAACCCGATTCTACGTAGGTATTACGCTCTATTTTCAATTTAAAAACCATATTATGTCCCTTTCACGTCCTTAAGACCAAAAAGGGACAAGTCGATTGTCAACTTAAATTTACAGACGTCAAACATCGATTTTACGCGTAGTTCGCACTAGATTAGCAGGCATGTGGAAACATCCCACTTAAAATTAAACTGAATTTGACAGCTGTGCTCTTATTTTAAATATCATTCATTCAAAATTAAATTCATTCATCTCCCATCCTTTTCGATTCTCATATGAATGACAGAGATCAAGAAATAAAGATATTTTAGCGGCCACGCCGGTATTCAGCCCAATAGCAGCAGTAAATCTCATCAAATCGTAAAGCATACAAAGTAATCACCTGATTGGCTTCCAAAACTCACATACCTTCGCAAGGTGAAACCATCTTTCCATCGACACCCACACACAACAACTTGTCTAAACTACTAATCATCTATAATAGAGTAGGTCGTACTAGTCTTGTAAGCAATATTATCTCTTTCATTTTATTGAGAACAGATGTAATATAGCAACTATATGGAGGTTCTTGAAATGAGACAGGCTATAAAATCGATATTTCCTGTGCTTTCAAGAGTGTGATGGACCTTCAATACATATCGTAAACGTATTGGTCTGGAGTTTCTTGTGTCTGTCAATTGTTTATTAATATAATGACCAAGTGGATGGGGCCGTAGATATCCATTCAGAAGATCGCGGGTTCAAACCTCGGCACGTACCAATGTGTTTTGCGATGCGATTTTCGAATTCGTACGTTTATTCTACGCTCTTACGTTGAAGGAAAACAATGTGAAGAAACCTGCATAGCACACACCTGCGAAGCAATTCAAAAGTTGTGTGATGTTGACCAGCCTGCGTCGTGAACTAAGACCTATTCATTCTGATTTCAGGGTAGGCTCGAACCCCTCGCTGGATGATTTACTCGACAAACAAAATAAGTGCAAGTAAATAAAAAGACCCATTTCAGCTTCTAATCTAACTAGGTCCCTAGGGGATTCCATATAGGCCGTGCAAGTATGAAGTATCATAACAGTATTAGTGTCTAATTCTTCGCAGGAGCATGAATGTCGCAATGCGCAATGCGTATGCGTCGCTAGCTAATTGTAATGGCGCAAGACAGGTGCGCGCCTCGCATCATATTATGCTGCAGTTAAGACCGTTACACACTTTGATATAATATACAGGTGTAAGCGACTTAGCAAATACTGAAAAGACATGGTCAGTCAATGGTCTTGAGCAACTTTCTCTAAGACACTTAGAAATGAATAAAAATTTACAACTCCTACACAAAATAGTAATTAATTAGTAGCGTGTAAGTTAATATGGAGAAGTCACAAATTTCTTAAATCGTTTTCGAGAAAAAAATGTTCGAGAAAGTGCTTCAAATGTCTTTCTTTTCAGTATTTGCTCAGCTCTCACTTACAGCCTAAATATTAATATTCTGTGTTGTATTTATAGCAGCATAGCAAGCCACCACGCCACGGTAGCTTTAATTTTCGTCCTTTCGTCTTCATACACCCAAGCCACAGAATACCAAATAGTAGTCCCCCCAAGCTATACCGAAAAACATCGCGCTAATATCTGTCCGTATATTTTGATGACGTAACAGAGAGAAGTAACGCGGCCTCTCGAAGTATATTATAGCAAATATATTGTGATAATATATTATGCTATGATATTAAAGATATGTTTGTGACAGCCTTTGTGTATGACACGGAGATTATTATGTGTTACGTGTAGCGGTCATCGGTGGTGTAAGGACTCCTTGTGAAAGAGAGATAGCGGTTCGCCTATCCTTTTCTATTTATATGTGTATCTATGAAAAGACATGAATTCGTTTATTTCCCTTCTCTAAAAATCCCTTTGTTAATTGCTGTGGTTAAATGTTTGTAAGGAATAGATTATTTACTTGTTTTGCTTGAATTTCTGACTGAGATTCATTAATAGCTATTCTTTAGTTTCTTTTTTTTTACTTTATATAGGTACTGTGGCATTGGTGATGCCATCTCTTTTGCCTTTGGTACTGGCCGCGTTGTTCTAAATTTGAATTATTTAAAATTAAACTGATTTTGATAGATTCAGGAGAGGGATGATGTGGCATTGGTGATGCCATCTCTTTTGCCTTTGGTACTGGCCGCGTTGTTCTAAATTTGAATTATTTAAAATTAAACTGATTTTGATAGATTCAGTCAGTTCTATCACGATTCTGGCCTGGAGCTGATAAAATAGGCTCCAGGAAGCCCTATCCTCGAAGTTTTGTATGGTTTAAGTGTTTGTAAAGTGTGGTGAAGTTACGTTGTTGATTTAATATAGTTATTGAGTTCAAATCAACTTTTCTGGTGTTATTATTTAGTATTTTCATGGCATCGGCGTAGGTCGATGCTATAGTACTTACTTACAGTTTCAAACAACAAGTGGCTATATCGTTCTTGCGCGTACGACGGTGGCATTGAGAAGTGCTAAAATCACAAATCGATTGTCGCAAGATTTCTCTTTTATGTGCGGAATGACACAGTTTTACGTTTTACTCCAACAAAATAAAATTCTTGTTTCGTGAGCTTATTTGCGTATAGTCCAAATAAATCGAGATGTAAAGGGCCCTATACTATGGCAGACTCGCTTTAGCCCGAAGACATCAGATGATTTATTCAAAAAATTATAATTTAGTTATGCAATACAATCTTACCCACATTTTTAGTACTTATCTATATTAGGGGTTTACTTAGGGCTAAGGTATATAAGGGCTAATTAAGGGTTTATATATTTTCGCAATTATTCTATTTATAACTACAGCGATGTTGATAGATCAAAATAGAAAGAGAGCAAGTAAATAGAGAAGATGAGAAGACACCTTCTAAAAAATACAGCTCAAAAGTATAAAATCAATATTACGGTCTTATAAATATTAAAATCATAATTTCACACCATGGTGTCCTCATCAGATAAAACCCACTAATTAACAGAAAATAAAAAAACCGAAAAACAATAATGTTACTTCAATAGAAGTAAAAACATAAATCTTTTGACGTAGCACAGTAATAATATTATTATATCATCGTGCCGGATCTCACAAATATAAAATAAAAAAAAACGAGTTAGAAAATAAGAAAAAGATTGAAGTTGCTCAGAAGTCAAACCTATTATTTAATTATAAAAAAAGACGTTTATTAGCTAACCGTGATGACCTTAAGAAGGTCGAAAAATCTACTACTTGTGATTCGTTCAAGCAGTTTAAGATGGCCTATAAAGCGATTCCTATATTGTTCTCAAAATATTTTACAATAAAATTGGGTTCATAGCGTTGTTAGTGGCGTAATGTTTAGGGTATTTGCTTACTATCCGGGAAACGCCAGTTTGATTCCGAGCAATGTGTTCGAAAAATAAAATGTATTGTTTTTGACGCTTTTAAGGTAGAGAAAAAACGTGGCGATAGATTCATTTTTGTGTTTAATTAATCAATTTGAAATCGACTAAGAACTTTCATCGTAATTCATCAAAGGTTTCTGTGGTTATTATAATGGCTGTAGTAACAAACGAATATGGTAAATAGATTGATTATTTATTTTTAATATACTTTTATACCACCGCCTTACCACAAAAATGTAAAACCGACATAGAAAACGACAATGAGATTTTAGACACGCGTTTAACTTTGTTTGAGACCAGACTCTTCGAATTTAGTAATTCTGTTTTCGATCTCATCTGTTTCCTAACAATTTTTTTTTAAGTAGGTCTGTTTCTAGACAAATTAACAAAACCCGTCAAACCACATTAATGCGAAATCAAGATAATACGTATTTTCCAAACTCGGTCTCCAAGTGACCGAATAATCTCATTTGAATATATTATATCTGATTTTGTATTGTAGAAAACTGGATTGCAATTTCAAATACCTATCTGGTTTGTTTAATCTTAGATTACTATACAATACAGTGGTGATGGTTTTAGTACTTTTTAAAGTACCTAATGCTATTTCAAAATAACTAACTAGTAATCTATGAATGACGGTCAGTAAATAACAACTATAAAATAGTCAAACATAAACACTTAGTAAATAATTACCCTTAAAAGTTCCAACAATGCCCTTTAAATCGTAAAAATAACGTACATTCCAAATTAGTTTCTCCTCATAATATGGCACAAACTAATCGAGTAGTACTGGAAACCGCTCCCATTACATTTTGACCTGTAATTTCTTTTGATTAGTAAGAAGTTAGAGCTCATGCTCCACTGGTGGTATTCTCGTATAGGTTCGTATATCCTGTCGGAAGGTTTCTACCAAATCGGAAGGGAGATAATGTTTGAAGAGATACTTGGAATGATTCGCTTCCGATGACCTTAGAGCTCGGAAATGGATTCGTTAGTAAAACAATGCAGTGTTTACTGCCAACGTGGTATAGCACATATTATGTGCTGAGATTCTATTATTTGATCCAAGTGGTTGTATTTTTATGGGAATTGATATAGCGATACAGACGTTCATTATTTTTTTAATTATTCGGAATGTAATTCTTGATAGCTAGTTGTTTGTTCGCGGCTACATTCGCGTTTTAAGAGGTTTCTAGTAAAAATTTGTTTCTAATTATTAGCTTGAATATGTGAAGTCGTACTCGCAAATTATGACTTTTAGGATACCTACATTAAATTCTGAGAGACTTGTAAAACTTCATTAATAAAAAAATACAAATCTCATGGTTTTAATTATTTTTTATACAAGCCTTTCTATTCGGAAAAGTGCCCAAAAGGAAGCCCAGTTATTGTAGTCAAATAAAAACATTATAAATGTTAACCAACCGAAACAAGAAGCTTTTCATTTAACAGTCCCACGGCGCACCCTCCCAAAAATGTCGACACCACAATTTGCATCAAAATACCGCTTAGTAATACTTATTTCAAAGAGTTTGGGTCCAAAATGCATTTTTTGGTTGACAAAGGAAAGGCAATGATAGTTAATGGTCCATTTAACGTAAATGCTAGTTTCTGTGTTATTGTGACGAACAATGGTGTCGATTCGGTGTTGGCCAATGCACTAATCTTAACTAAAATTTAACTAAAATTTAGTTAAGATGTGTCAGATGACATATTTAGCTATTCGGAACGCACGACTTAACTTAATTTTGTATGGAATCTGACAGGACTAAAAATAAGTTGAACTAACGCCATTTAGCTATTCGGGAACGACCATTCATCTGTCATTTTTAGTTCGTTATCTGTCATTTTTAGGTGTTTTGAACTTAAAATGGCCTTAATTTAGTTCAGTTCTTTTAGGTGTAGACTTAATATATTTTGTAAGTTTTGAGGTTAACAAATTAGGAAATCGGGAAAAATTAAATAGTGATGGGTTGCTTCAGCCAATCTTCTTTCGTTAATCCTGAATATTTACTGAATAGCTCATCCTCAGTCAGGTCGGCGGGGTCAGTCGAGTCTTTCAGCTAAAAACTCCATAAATCGTACAAGCAAGAACATGCTAAGCAGATAACTTTGGATTTTGCACCTTTCTTATGTCCATCGAATAAGGAACAGAATCGCAATCGCGTTGGCCCAGCTCAACCTTCACTTAACAGTACGTACTGAAGCCAGCACATGCAGTTGGACACTTGCACTACGAAATTCACCCCTACCGCTACGGAATACGGGCGCTCTCAAGGTCATAATGTCCAGCCGCATATGCTGCTTACTGTACAACAAATCGACCATAAGTTCTATTTTGCAATTTCGTTTTTGTTATACGCAGAAAAAATATAAATTTCTAATTTCCGAAACTAAAACGGAACGTAACACATACTAAGTTGCGTTTCGTTACGCGTGCGTTCGATTCGCTAACGTTCACTTTATTGCGGATTAAGGTTGCATGACTTTATACCTTTGCCTTTCTGTTGAAAAAAAACATTGCAGGAGCGTGCACAGAGCGAGATAATGTGTATCCGAACGTTAATCGTGTCAAGATTTGTTAAGTCCTGTCAAAAATGAACTAAAATTAGTTAAGATAAGGCGGGTGCAATACCGAATTAGCCCCAATGACAATGTTTGGGCAATCGATCGTGTGTGTGAAATGCATTGTCGCAGTCAAATGCAGCGTGGAAAAATGTAAATAGAATAGAAACCTAGTTTTCAAGGTTAGCATTCATAACGCATATATTTCGTCTATGATTTTGAAATGTACGAATTATTTGCAACATTTGATATTTTGCTTAATAACTTCTAGGTTCTGCTAAAAGAGCTAAAATTTTTTTCTTTGGCCAGTATTTCATATTAAAATCCTAATATTATGTATTTAGACTCACATATGTTACAGTCAAAACACATAACCGGTCAAAACCACTTTTAGATGAGATTCGAATTCGAACCTATACTTTCCGAAGTAGGGGTGCCCTGAACTCCCGTGCTAGGTGAACTAAAAACCAGATTTTGCCAGATTTTTGCAGTCAAAAGTGGAGTTGACCGGTTACAAATTTTGACTGTCACATATGACAAAATATCTCATAAATACAACAAAATATCCAGTTTAGAACAAGCTCTTAGAATATTAGCCTTAAGAGAACCGTAGATCAGACAGGTTAATATACAGTGGCCAGCACATGCGGTTGGACATTCGCACTACGAAATTCACCCCTACCGCTACGGAATACGGGCGCTCTCAAGGTCAATATGTCCAGCCGCATATGCTGTATACTGTACTTAATTGTTATTAAATATGTATATTACATATTTTCCGGTTGTTTAATGATCGTTTATCATAACCAGTGATATAACATAGTCAATAGGAATCGATTCATCTATACTATATTCCGCCATACATCCTGTTATCCGTATTTCTGAACATTTTCTAAAAAGTAAATTATAAAATGCAATCACAATTATTTTTTTAAATCTTTGGAATAAGAATTTCAATCAAATATATTATAGCGGATTTGTGTCCATACTAAAGAGATATTTAAGGGAAAAATATTTTAAAAACATTTAAGAGCTATAGTAATGTTACGTTAAATAGTCAATACAAAATTTTCACAGGAAAAAATACTACGCGAGCGGAGCCGCGGGCGGAAAGCTATTATTTTACTACAAACATGAATGTATTGATGACATAATCAGTCAACCTCGCGTTTCCTAATAGGCAGTTAATATTATTTCGTAATACCACTATTTTGGGAGGCCTGACTTAAATGACTATACCATATTCTGTATGCAAATTTAATACCAAGCTTTGCATATATTTATTTTTAAAGACAAAGTTAAATACGCCAGTTTTAATATAAAATAAACATTTCAGTGTTATATATATATATATATAAAATCACAGTATAGCGTTTTAATTCAGAACAACTTATGTTTCTCTATCATATAACAAATATATATGAAAAACCTTATCAGTTCACATAATAAGAAGCTTAGTAACGGAACTACGTTTTTTGTTTGTGTAGTTTTTATTTAGTTAGTTAATTCAGATTTATCAGCAAAGTGCCTTTTTTTCTATAATGTTTATTTATGTCAAAACGCTTAAGCTACGGCGTAGCTAGTTGCTACGACAACGATCTAGTATACTTTTCATATAAATAAATTTGATTAGATTGGGAACAAATTATACCTACCTCTTTGTCCTCATAAGCTGTATATTTTAATATACCTACGTATGGAACTTTTTAAATAAAGAACTCTATAATATCGACTTCACCGTCAAAGTTCTAGAAAGAAACGCGACGCAATCCACGCACGCGCTATACCGTCCGAAAGGCGCGCGCGCAGCGCATACAAAAGACATCAACGCGACTCTCGCTACTTGGATTTTTTTATTTATTAATTCTACTAAGATTAGAAATAGTTGCATTGAGAATTTTAATTTAGTCTGCCTCTTCGTATAAGTGCTGCGAGGTTCTATTGATAAAAATAAAATTTTATAAATAATTGCAAAAGAATTAAAGTTTTTTTTATTTCAATGAAAATAAATATGTAAAACAAAATATATCAATGTGACGTTTGTAAAAATACCCGATATACCCGTTTGATTAAAAACTCTATCAATTATTTTTTTACCTTAACCACAGTTTAGTTGCCACTTAACAAAACTAACCTATCAATTAAAAAAGTAAATTAACACTTCCTCGTTAATATTATATTAAAGCGCCATACAAATGACACACTAGCAATGTTATAATTTGTGTCCAATAATAGAGACAACAACGAAAAACGTAATTATTAGTTTTCACTACAAATTTCGGCTAAATTTTAACACATCCAGTGGCAACAAGTTATTGTGTAACAGACAATTACGCGAATAAAATAAAGTTAAAAACACTCACCGCTTGCAAAAACTCTTAGCACAGGTGAAAGTTGCACACAGCAACCAAACTCAGCTATTTACAAGCGCGTAAACACTGGCACACAACACACTCACTTTACATGACATAAAATCCCAGAAGAAAAATAAATAGATTAAAAAGTGAAATGACACTTCGAATGTTCGATTTTTGAATTTGGCGCGCGATCGTTGGCGCGCTCGGCGTGCGCACGGGAGGCTAGCGTCGAGAGACTGCGCTTGCTCCCACCATGGCCGGCCGAAATACTAATCAACTTCACTATCGACACAAGACAAACGTCGTAAGCCAAGAGATCAAGCGTGAAATTAGCTATGTAAAGGTGCTAAATAATCAAAATCTTTTGTAGACTCAATTCGTTCTAAATACGACGCGTCGTCTTCCTAAAAAAAAGAATAATTTTGCATGCTTCTTGGAGTCGTAATTTACTATTAAAGCGTTGTTTTAAGTGAATTGCGCAATAAAACTATGAATGTTATGAATTAATTAATAAAATTAAATTCAGACACAACAAAGACTGTGTTTTTATAATAATTTAATTAAGATGTACAAGTGTAACATGTAAACTAACGAGCGAATACTTAGGTTTTTTAGAATGTAATGAAAAGAGGTTTTAATCTTTTGTATGTCGTGTTTATTTATCTTTCGTATGTTTTAACATGTCGCTAACTAAAGTGTCCAATGTATATTGATTTTTTCTTTCATTTTATTTTATATCCTATGAGCATTTTAAATGGTGATGCTATTTAAAAAAAAAATAAGTTTTTAAATAAATGCAAAAAGCTTCAAAAAGTAAGTATTTTATTAACAAAATATTTTATAACCGTTAATATTTAATGCCGTTTTATGGCCTTTATCGTCTCATAAGTTTTTAATTTAGACCAAAACCGTCCACATTACGGATCCAGATGACGTCCGGCTTTTCTCTCATATCGTCTTAAGGTCAAGAATGACCCATCAGAGATTTATGACGTCACAAAAAAAATCCAATGTCAAATTGGTCAGCTGTTAATGGTCACTTCTTCTGGTGAATTTTGAATAATTTCGAGCAGTGGGTCAAGATCATTGTAGTGAGTAACACCAGCAATAAGAATTTCCTATTTTTGTATTTGTGTTAATTTTTATCGATTAGTTGTTGTAATTTTTTTTCCCAATGATTTTTTCAAATATAGAATTACACGTTTATCTTTTCTCTCTCGTCTATACTATTAGATATCTACAAAATCCTATATTATATTGTAACATCGTACCTTATCGTACAGACTCAAGCCTTTCCATAGCGAACCAGTATTACCCCTTGTTCAGTGTAAAACTCCTTCGGTAGCTTTTTAGTAAATCCTGGTTAATAGGTATCTAAATGATTAAGGAAAAGTAAACTTTTTTAAGCTTTTTTAGATGGTGAAAAAAAAATTACAAAATAATATGGAATTACATGAAAAAGAAACAAAACACGAGAGAAATTAGAACAAAAAAATTTGAAAAAGGAATGTCACGTCAATTTCTTTTCAATTTATATGTCTTACGTGGTTCTCCAAGCTAGAGTCTGTATTCAGCAAGAAGGTTCGACTCTAGGACTTTGCTAGTTCAGGGAATAAACATAGCTTTAATGCTTGTAGTTTGATGGGGTCTGTGTTTTTTTTAGATTATTCGATTTTGATGTCATCACCTTTTACTTAAGAGATATCTTAGAGACGTATCAAAATCCATTCACAAGACCTTCGGGAAACCCACTTCCATGGCATCACAATTGCTCAAAAGTAAATATATATATCTATAGCAAATACCACAATACAAGATGTTCTAAATCCGTTTATTCAAATGAGTCAATCCCTAAATGACGTTGCATAATTTCAGCTCATTGACACAAGTTTCGGTGGCATCGCAAAAAATGGTCCTCGCCCACAGACCCAGACCACGTCACCAACTGGTTCTTACTGGGTTTTCCCTGATCTGCCACATGATTTTAACCACGTCTGTAAACCCAAAATACCTAATGCCTTATAAAAGAGCATGTTTTCTTAAAATAGAATTGACCAGAGTTAAAAGGGACTTTTACAAATCGTGAAAGAGCATGCAAAAAAATTTGAGGTTGGTAGAATAATTTACCCTGTTTTTAGCTCTTGCATCATGCGTTTTGAGCATTAAGCATTTTGAGCTAGAGAAAAATAAAAGTTGTACGATATTTTATATAAATGTATGTGTGTGCATCAACACAGCCTTCGTGGTCAAGTGGTCAAATACTTGCCTCGCTATGGAGGTTCTAGGTTTGAATCCCCGTAGGGTACTCGTCGATCAAACGGTTAACCTTGAAACCCACTCGGTAACTAGAAGACGATCTGATATCTATTGTAGAACCATTAAACTGATATATCGTATCAAAAATTCACATAGCTTTCTTACTTTGTTTTTCCAAGAAAAAATCTCAGAAGACGTAAGGAACCACAGGGCCAACGGCAGTTATATTGTAATATTGCATTTACTTTACCGCAACATCTGAGATATGTCATAAAAACATGAAATTATGACGCGAGATGTGTGTGTGTGTGTGTGTCATTTTGGTAATTCGCGCTCGTAGGACCGCTCACCTTGTACGCATTCCAACTGAGTCGATTCTCTGAATGCAAATATTGAAAGTGAGACGTCATCAAGAGGAGACACGTCACAAGTAATCAAGAAAATGTATTAAGCTGGCGCATAACTCATAGGACATAATATCATATTCATAATATTTTTTGATCTTACATCAAGTTTTAAGTATTTTGAGCTGAGCCCGTGCCCGCCACGCGCATGCCTCGTCTTGGTTATTGTGACTGTCAATTTATTTATGTTATTATTATTGTTCCACTAACTTAGTTTAAGATTTTACTAACAAATTGAGTCTGTGTTACTTCAATGAAATAAATTATTATTATTATTATAATATAAGTAAGACTACGACAAAAACAGATGTAGGTAGTCGGAAAATATCAAATTAATCCTCGAAATGTATGTACGCTCAATAATTTCAGAAGGGCTGCACCGAACTGCATAATTCCCTTTTTGTTGAATTTGTTCTAGTTAGGACAAGGTATGTATAAACTTTTTTCACTGACAAAACAGTTCGTTTTCACGTATTAAATAAAAATGCGGCAAAGCGGCAAGGCGGACCCCTATCATTTATAATCAAAACAAAAATACATAAAATTAATTAATAACGGGCTCTTTAGATTCCGATATAAACAAAACATTTTCAAGGTTTTTTAAAACTTCATCGTTATTTTTAAGGCAATCTAGCCCTATATTTAGACTTATAATTTATGATTGTAGATTACCTGTCTGTTAGAGACTATATCCGGGTTAATTTAAAAATTTACAAAGAAAACCTTTTGTGGTGATTGATCAAACGGTTTCGGAGTTCTATCAACGTCATATAAGTCATTATCATGCACTAAGTCTAAGCTATTATTAACTATACATTAAAACAATAATCGCACACAATTAATCACTCAAATATGAGTTTACTTTAAAAGCTTTACAACCAATAATTAAAACATTAGAGTTTCCAATCAAGGCTTGAAGTCTTCATTATGAACTCTTAGAATAATGTCACGGCCGGTCTTATATGTACTGATCAAAAGCGACGAATCAAAGTCTTAAATGACACATTAATTTTAATGTAAAGGTTCGGAGGCTGTGTCTAAGATGCGTCGCTTATTTGATGGTTAGATGATACCAAATTATAGACATATCTGTGGTTCTATTATTTTGATAAGAAGATTCTACTGAGAACCGTATTAAGTTAAACAAAACAGTATTTTTTTAAATATAATTTTATGCTCGTAAATTTTTTTGAGCACAATAATGGAAAAGAAGATACGAAATATAAATACTTATATGTACCGTTCTACATGCAAAGGTAATCTTTTTGGATTTGAATAGCTTATTAGTTGTTGATTACAGGGATATCCGTAACTCAATACCGACCATAAGGTACTTTTGCACGTGGAAAGTCACATACTTTTTTTAAATGGGACTGTTGTTCATACTCTTAAAAGAGTAAATCTATCCAAAAATATTGCAAAATATAATTTAAATTCCTTAACAGCTAGGTCCCCACCGAGGGGCTCGAGTCTACCCTGGAAAAGTACTTGACAAGCCAAAATAAATGGCAAAATAATACAATACAATACAATACAAATAACCTTTGTGGGCATCAAAAGTGAAAACACATAAATCCATCATAAAATATCTTAATAGGTACTTCAGATTTCACACTACAAATCTTTACAACATCTCGCCATCATCTGCAATAGAACCCATCTCTATTTTAACACAATCTAACCAGTAGAAGTGTCGCAAGCTAAGCGCTACAAAATATCGAGTATAAGTGGGCCAATGTCGCGGGCGTCACTTTAGTCGGAGCCTTAGAGCCTTAGGCATCTGCATGCGATGAACGGTGCGACTTGTAACACCTTAGCACACGACGACAGGTTACTTAACCAGCCGACTAAGGGTGTAAAATAATCATGGTGTAACATTTCCTAATATAATAATAATAATATCTGGGACATCTCACACACGGCCATCTGTCCCCAAACTAGGCAGAGCCTGTACTAAGGGTGTCAGACAGCTGATATACATACATATATAAATATACAATGTAACTTTATTTGACTTAACTAAGTGATAAAAAGTGTCCAAAAGTTAAAAATAAATAATTTCATTTAATTTCATTTCATTTCACAATATCCTCTGTTGCAATGTCCTCTGTTGCAATGACACTTTGTTAGGGTGGTGGTTCGAAATAGTACTGAAGAATTGAAGATAGATCTTTACCTAAATATCACAAAAAAACTTATAAGAAGATAACAAGACGCTCGAAATGGGGTTTCTGGGCAAAACAATACAGCTTGTAAATAAAAAAATATATATTAATTGAGTGGAATGAAGTTTACTGGATCAGCTAGTAGCATTTTAGATGCGAATGTCTGCTAGCTAATTTAATAACTTCAATGATCTAAAATAACCAATTGAGGGGTTTATGGCAAATATCCCTTTCAATGGAGACACCTTATTCCAGCAGCAGATTGTTATAAGCTGTAGCAGAAACAGAAGTTAGACCTCAGCAATAAAAGTTACAAAAATAATGAACCAGTCAACAGAACAAACAAATTGTTTTATCCAATGGTTGTACAGACTTCTGAACTAATCCAGAAACTTTAATACCCGACACCAACAGGTTGCATTCTGCTACTCAATCATGTTTTCTTCCCCCGCCCATTTTATTAGAAACATGCCACTTGTCAGACAGTGTGACATGGCACGGACCTTCGGAGATAATTAGTGTGCTATCGATGACAGTCGTGTAGCGTTTCGTGTCATCCCACACAGATCACGACATACTATCGCAGTTGACAGTGCCAAGGTTCAGTTGTTACAACCTGTAATGTGGGGATTTAGATGATGGCAAGGTTTTGTGGACATTTAAGCAATTTGACAAAAGAAGGTAAAACTTGAAAGAAAGTAGAACTACTAATAAGGCCTTCACAGTCCACTGGCTTTTTTATTGATATAATATGATAAATCATGCTTGGATCGCAAAATCGACGTATCAAATTTCACCGGACTTGTAGGGGAGCGAAGGACTCCATCCAAAAGTAATCATAGAACAACGAGTCTAGTAACGGCTTGAAGAACCTCAGGCCATGGATAGTACGTTGATGCGGAAAATTCCGTGAGGGGACGCCACCTGAGGAGCCTCTACAATTAATTCGACAATACAAATTCTTTATTTAAACAAAGAAAACAACTGAAGTCCACTGACTAAGGTCTTTCCTTTAGTCGCGAGGTGATGCCATAATACCCACGCTTGGTATGTAAGGGGATTGCAATTTTTGTTGATTAGATAGGTGAACAATGCTTCCAATTCTCCTAGTCTGACTCCCACAAGACAAGTTTAGTTGATCCAATCTCATAACGCAGGTAAATGGTTACAAAAAACTCCATAATTATTTTGTCTCGAAGTAAAAGTCGTACAAAATTGTCGCCATACAAAATAGTATTTAGTGCCAAACTTGTGGCTAAATCCGTTTAAGTCTTATCTGTGATCTAAATGGTTCATTTTGAACATGGACTTAAGAGCTTATTGTATGCAAACAACAGTAAACATTAGAGTAAAATATGATAATTCTTAAATTGCAAGCATTTTGTATGGATATTAATCAAAATCGAATTAGACCTTTTAGCTGCAATCATGATTATGACCTATTAGTTTTTTATTCATAAATCAAATACAGCATTTTTTGCAGCATTGCGTTTAAAATACATAGTTTAGACTCACGTCGTATTTTAGGTTGAAAATGTTAGCGCCATTTTTTGTCGATGTTTTTCTTTGTTTCGTAAATGGTATGTCAAATAACGATTGAGATTAATTAATCTTTTAGAACTTGTGCTTATGCTCTTTGTGTATTTTTGTAATTAGTACCTATGGTTATATTATACGTAGATTAGATAATACAGATAAAACCTGTATTAGAACTATTATAGTATATTTAAATAGTATTATAGAGATATTTAGATTTCACAATTTCATAATGGTTAATAGGTATAAACTTAGGTGATAAATATTTTCAAGGTTTGAATTATAATAAACATACTACCGTTAAGGTATGAAAAATAACGGGTATTTATATCACCAGATCTAGTAATGCTACGTTTAAAAATTACAAAAATTGTCTATGAATCAACCCCGAGTCCAAATTGTAACAAGCAGAAAATGAGCTGGATATTGACTAATAAAAAAATGGCCGATGTTTAAGTAAATTATACTAGTCATGTAACAAAATAATATATACACCGTGATATTTAATTGGTTGTTTATCCGCAAAATACTGGTATCTAGTACTTATGAATCTGAACAACTTTCTGTAGGAACTTAGGTTGATCCCAAAATTAAAATTCAACTTGTCTGTATGACTGTATAAGTGGCCGGTCACGTGACTGAAGTTTATATGAAACGTTGAATTTTAATTATGAGATGTCAACCTATGTTCCTTAGGGAAAGCTGTTCTTAGAGAGCTGTATTTAGAGAGCGTTAGTGGCCCAATGGCTAGGACCGTCGTCGCCTTCATATAGGAGCCGCAGGTTTATGCCTTGCCACGTACCAATGTATATTTTTTTAATTTATTTGATGTTCTTTTAGTCAAATCACTTATGATAAGTAAAAACTTCGTAAGGAAAATATCCGAAATTCAAAAGTTGACTAACCCGCACTGGACAAGCGTGGTCGACTTAGGCCTATTCACCCTGACTCAGTGCATGTAACCTCTCAATATCATGAACTGTGAAGTAGTAAAACTTGTATTCTAGTTAATTATGACGTAATCATTTTTTGACGGCTTGTAATGAAGCAGTAACAATTAAATCAACGCGCATTGATACACAATTAATGGTATCGGAATGGACACATCAGCAGACCGAGATATTGTAATTAGGGCATGCACCCGGGTTTACCCGGTTCTCAAAAACCCGGGGGAACCCGGGTTTTTTGATAATCTTGAGAACCGGTTCTAAATAATATAAAACCCGGTTCTCCCGGTTCCGACCAAAATATTAAATTGTAAAGTATTATTTATATTATAATACGATACAGAAAGGATTCTTCAATGATGAATAGGCAATCACATTCCTATGATTCTCCATAACAGCTCTTGCACACATACCTATTTTTATTTTTTTGTTAATACCAATGCACACACAGATATAATAGAAAGATTACTTTTCCAAAACTCAGCACATCTTATATTACATATACTTATATACATACATTTATATACTTACATCCATACATACAATATAATATATATACAGGGCGTCCCACGGCTATGCCACATGGAGGGAAAGTACCTTAAATATTGTAGATAGAACATTTTACTGAAAGAAGACTTTATTTTATTTCTAAAAACTATTAAAACTGCATTCATATTTTTTTAAATAATTACATGGTTGAACCGGGAATCGAACCCGCTACACGAGAGAAAAAATATACCCTGTAGTTTTATCATACCGATCGATAGGCTTCATCATAAGGATTATTATAAATGGAAGAATATGTATTTTAACATTTCTAATACAAAATTCATCAATTTATCAAATGCTCAAAATCACTCCAATACAGATTCGCACTCTTTTGATTATGTCACTCCCTGTCGATTTTTTGTTCTTATTGTGGTGGATATTTAGAATAATAAGTCTAAGTTCTGTTTGAAGCTCATGGACACTTTCATACCAGTTCTTGTAAACAAAATTTTTTACATAACCCCATAAATAAATCTAACAGGGTTAAATCTGGCGAACTCGGCGGCCATCATATGTCCACATCAAATGTTAAAATTCATAGCCACATAACCTCACGCGTTCAATTTCTAATTTCTTACACCAAATCTCACTACAAGCTAAGATATCCGGGTTTTGTTCAGATAATATTAGATTAAGTACCGAGGTCTTGCCGCAAACTGAACGAACATTTTGTTGTAAAACTGTTAGAGCACGTGTTTGATGTTAGTGCGGTTTTAGTTGTGCCTTTTGATCTTTCCCGTTTTTTGATGAGATAGTGTAGAAATTTCTTATGGAGACTCCGTCAGGCCAGTGCTTTGTGTTTCGTATCAAACCTGCTTTCCTGGTGGGTACCTCAAGCTTGAAGGAGGAATAATTTCCTCGAGTGACAGTCAGTTACACCGAACGTGGACTGGACGTGTTGAGTGACTTCCTTGACTGTGGTGTCCTCGCTCAGGTTGAACACGTGTAGACTGACGAGGCACGCAGGAGCGGCGCGGAGGCTGCAGTGGACAGCGTTACCGCTGGACGGCTGCTCCCTGTAGGGCGACGGCTGTGGCGGTGGCAGCGGGTTACTGGTTTTGTGTGTTCATTGGCCGGTGCTGGTCAGGGACGGTAGTGACGGATGGTGACAATGCGGCACTGTTTGAAGTGACCTTAAAACATACACCAGGCTCAGCAACCCAGTCGTGGTCAGTGGGCCTGCCGCTTTTACCAGCGGCTGGCTTACGCTTACCCCCACGGAGCAGACTGGGCTGAGCGGCACGGCGAGGGCGACCTCGGCGAGCCGCAACTGCTGATGGAACTACCATCGGCGGGGAGACATTAGTTGAAATTAAACATTAGAAACATTAGATAAAACTACAGGGTATTTTTTTCTCTTGTGTAGCGGGTTCGATTCCCGGTTTAACCATGTAATTATTAAAAAATGTATGAATGCAGTTTTAATAGTTTTTAGAAATAAAATAAAGTCTTCTTTCAGTGAAATGTTCTATCTACAATATTTAAGGTACTTTCCCTCCATGTGGCATAGCCGTGCAACGCCCTGTATACTTGAATACATCAAATATACATACATATACTTTACTTCGTTACATTTCACAGTTCAAGGCAGTTACTGAGCTGAGTTTGTTTCAAATAATTTAATATTGTTGATTTTATAAGACTGATAAATAAAGAGAAGTATAATATTATGATTAAAATTTTATTTATTTATTAATTTATAACCATTTTCTGCACACAAAACAATACAAAAACACAAGGCACGTAAAATAAAAGACACATCAGGTAATTTTACGGTTACTTTTATTTTATTTCGTATTTTTTCCGTGGTATTATAAAAGAACCGGGTAGAACCGGGTTACCCGGTTCTGAGCTCAATTTGGAACCGGGTTTCAGAAACTTGGAACCGGACTCGGTTCTGCATGCCCTAATTGTAATCACGGAGATATGTTATGACATGCAACATTATCATTAAGAAAGTGAGTAGTTTTATCTGAACGTGATATGATTGTGTCAGCTACGTTGAGAATTCCAACGATATTTTTTATTAAGTTTTAATATTACTTTAATATAAAATATCGTTGTAAGATGACGTCAAATGATTGATGATTTTAATAATAACTATTTAGTAATTTCATTTTCTGTGGAAACAGTAACGTGTTAAAATAAGTATTTAGGCTAAAAAATTGAGTTTAAATCTTACTATAAGGTAGATTAACCTCGAGATCCACATAATAGGCAAGCAGTCTTTTTCTTCTTTTTCACTCAGAAAGTGCACTCATTTTAGTAAGTACAATTTTTTTTTCTTATCTCTATAATAGAGACCCCAACCAGCCAGCAACATCTACCCTCTAATAGAGTCTCTATCTACCCTCCAATAGAGTCTCTATCTACCCTCCAATAGAGTCTCTATCTACCCTCCAATAGAGTCTCTATCTACCCTCCAATAGAGTCTCTATCTACCCTCCAATAGAGTCTCTATCTACCCTCCAATAGAGTCTCTATTGGAGGGTAGATGTTGCTGGCTGGTTGGGGATCACAGTTGTTAATGTTGTTATAGCTATATAGGTGAACTCTACTACTCACTCTTTGAGTTATGTTTAATATCCTGGTACGAAAACCGCATAAAGAGTTGAATTGTTCCAATTCTTAGCCCTGTTACACCCGCGGCTCGTCTAGCTCCTGAACGAGCCTGCGGGGCAACTACGTTTTAGATGATGATGTTTGAGGTTGCACAAATAACAAGATTCACATTCACGTATTCTAATAATATATTCTGAAATTAATTACATTTTTGGAAAAGGGCCACGTGTCGTGGTCAGGAGTAAAAGTAGTAATGAATAATGAAAGATGGATGATTGACGGATGATTTTGAATGAATTCCAAAATTAAATATTCAAATTTTAAGAAGGAAATGGTAAATGAGGTGAGAAATGAAGTAAAAAAGAGGCAACGAGGTAGCATGTAAAGTACCTCGTTACAGCCCTAACAAAAATAGCATGTTAGAATTATTTCGTTAGTGGTTTATCCAATGTTCATGTGTGTTCTTGATGGAATAAACGTTTTATCTATCTATCTATCTATCAATACTACTTATAAAATCCATGGGATTATATTCGTTTTCGAAAATAATTTCAATCGCAACCATACCACACCGCACTATAAGGTCATGAACTCTAACAATCGCCGCAGACCGAACTCTAGTTAGCATAAAAACGAACTCAGTTTCCGTACCCACTATAGAACAACAAACAGTCCGCCCTACATGGTGTTATATGAGTTCACTGACCTGTCACAGGACCAGTGTTGGGCTAGTGTTTACATACCTGTTACTGTTTGTTCAATGTTAGTTTTAAAAAAGATAACGAGTTTTTTTTATAACGTTTAAATATGAAGATTTTTTATTGGTTGCCAAAAATAGGGCGTTTTTGAAATTATTATAATTTAATCGACTTATAAAAAAATCGAATTAATCAAATACCTAGTAATCCCAGCCTAGCTTTAGTTTAATTGTTTATAAACAAAATGAAAAGAAAGTACTTAACTGTTGCAGAATTTTAACTGTAATTTTTTTAACAGCAGAACTAAAAATATTTTTTTTAGTACAGAAAAAAGACCTTATAAAGTATTACTTATACGAATTCCCGCGAACCTGACTAACACGTAACGGCTCGTCTCAGCACTGCGCAGGACATAATTTTCCGTCTTTGCGCATGTGACATCATGCGATCCCGCTAAGGACAAGCGCAGAATATATTAATTTGACATAGATAACTAAAAAGAACTTCCCTGGAAAACATATTTGTTCTTTTTCTTTTGAAAATAACTTTAGGAACGCTGGAAAGTTCTATTTTAACAAGATAGATTCTTAACCGCACAAAAAATATATACATATAAAGCGATAATTTAATTTAAACTCTTTAATAAAAATACGCTAATTAAAAGAATTATTGCGAAATAATACATACATTATAATATGTACCTATTCTTAATTGTATTCATAATATTATATAGATGATCTTCATATGAAGTTTATATGCTGCGTATGTTTTTTTATATGTATCGACATTCTTATTTTAAGTTTACTTTCCATTCCATCCCACGTCGTAACTTTTCAATTAAAATTTTAAAATATCCCGGCTGTCCACAACACCATAAAATACGAGTAATATTAACGCTCAATATATCAAACTAAATAAATGAAGATCGCAAAAAATAATCACCAACACTAAACCTGCCTAAACTCATTCTATATTCAAACATTTTAATTTTCACCAAAAGGTTTTTATCTCTGCACATTTTGCTCTTTACTTTTTTCTCTGCATGACGTTTCGATGATATATCACCTCGAAGTTTGTATGTTTAAAAACCTATTACTTACAACACGGTACCGAAATGAATGTTCAATTAGTTTACAAAAATAAACGAGTAATCGATTAAATGTAAATCGATCGTAAGTAAAAATCTCGCTCACCTCTCTGTTTTGAATATTTATACCCATACATTCGTTTTTCCTTCAACAAACATAAAGAAAATCTTTTTGAACATATTATTTTAATAACAATCATTGATTTTAATAAGTGTGACTTAACGTTAATAAGCTAAATGGATTTAAATGAAAATTCGATGAATTAGGTTTAAATTAACATATAGAGGTTACTTTTTAGTGCGGAAGATACCTAATTTCCGTAACAGAAGCACAGCTAACTAAGATACGTAACTATTTTTATTTCTTCTCTATTCCAATGTTTTACCTCATCCAGTAACAAAAAAACATTTTACATAACAATCTTTTTCTACCGCATCCATAACTCATGTAAAGGTGAAACAGCCACAGGCGTTGCGAGTTAATTTTGAAAAATAAATCAGTTAGCGGGCAAATATGAGAGTTCACGAACAGACTTCCGCAATGAATGCCCAATACCCATCTGTCTTCCTCCAAAGAACCTACCATCTAGGGTTTTCACACTTTCATTATGAAGTCAGGCGAATATTATCTCGCTAATATGAATTTGTGTGAGGTTTACGGCTGCTAATGTACAGTTTATTTATTATAATTTGTAGTGTTTGCTTGTTTAGTTAGCTTTTGTAGGAGTCTAAAGAGCAGCAAAGATTTGCAGCGCAGGTTTTGTAAGCATTTCGTATTTACCTGACAAACGTTATTGTTCTTACATTCACATATTCAAAGCCCTATATAAAACACGAAAGTAAACACTTAATGTTTTTAAGAATGGCCCCAAAGCATTATATTTTGTGTATATATTTAACTTTTGAATATTTTTGTAGATTATGCACACAAATTTTAATTTTTTGTAAATAATTCAGTGATTATTACATTGGGGGAGGCCTTTGTCCAGCAGTAGATGTCTACTGGCTGAAATGATGATGATGATGAATATGTATGTATACTTCATTCATGTATTTTTTCTTCATTCAGAAATTATAAAATATATATTATTTATTGCACACTCAGCAAGAGAAAAAAGCATTGAAAACTTAATGGTGACTATATTCTATTATATTTATAATTTACAGTTTATAAACATAAAATCGACAACCCTGACAGTTTCAGGGCGATGCCGAAACAAGAACAAATTACGTACAAGTTCGCGGAAACAGAGTTATCCGAAACGAAAGCACGAATAATTAATTTATTATCATAAATAATTAATAAATATACTTTATTTTAGTATTTATTAATTGCAACCCAGGATTTATGGATGCACATGCATTCACAATGTTTTGACTTTAATTAAATAATTAAAACAAGATATTAAAGAAGTATGTATTTAACACGTTCTTAACGTTTAGAAGAAAGAAAGTATTTTAAACTGAATCCAACAAATTTAAACAAAACATGTACCAACCAAGTATATAACTAAGTATTAACGTGACTCATTTTGATCAACATTAAAGCTACCTACACGAGTGCAGTGCCTTACCTAGGGCTTTATTTCTGAATCGGTTGTCCTTCATCTCGCTTACAAAACCGCCATTCTAGTACAATTCTATACAAACGACGAGTATTTGTTGAAGTGTATGAATTTGATTGCGTACGATTCAAAAATAAGGTTTTGGCTGGACCAGTTAAAGCCTGCCTACCTAAAAGCCCTATTAGGAGATATCTTAGAACAACCCACTTGTCTTTACTACTGTTAACAGATAAGATAAGACTAGTGCTGTCATGTTTTTCAAGCTTACTTATGACAAGTAACTGTCGCAAAATTAGAGCAATAGTGAATTAGAACAAAATAGAATATAAAGTATATACTTTATATGGTATAATTAGTATAATTAGTGAATATTCACTAATTATAGTATACAAACAACCATATACGTGTACAAATGGACAGCCTTATACCTTAGGAGGTAACAATTTCTACCAGGCAACCCAATTAAAAAATAGGTTAAGAATCAAACAACTAGCGAGATACGAAAGGCAGGTAAAGTCAAGAACAGGTCAAGCTGTGTCATTCTATCATTAATCTAAACTAATTATAAAATCACTAAGAGAAAATATTTGATATTTTCATGTTAGTGTGTTTGCTTGTAAAAACTCAAAAACCACTTAACGATTCATAAACTAATAGAACAGAACTAAACTTTTCGGTTATACATAATACAGTCGACCACGTGTTAAGTAAAAGACTACAATATAAAGACTATTTTCCTATGTCATTTGGTGGTCGACTGTACGGTACTGTTTCCATTTCACCGTGGGTAAAAATAAAATGGAAATACCATTTTATTCCCGCATTAGGTCAGTAAGCGTCATGTATGCTTAACGGTGCATTGTTCACTAAAACGACGAGACAAATAACTTCTTTTGACGGCAATACGTAGGAGGCGCGGTCTCTTGTAAAAATTCACAAACTTTATTTTGCATCTCACAAAATAACCACCTCATAACAAGTTAAACGTGGCTTCAGTTTAATAATGGAAACAAAATAAGTTGGTAGAAAATTTTTGAACATTCTTGGCGAGGTATTGCAAAGTTATCTTTGCGGGTCATCTTAACATCGGCCAAGACAGTTCAGAAGTGATCAGCATTGTTCGAAATGTAAATGAATTTTGTAAAAATGCGTTTATTTGTTTGTTTTATAAGGAAATGTAGTGTTTGGTTACAATCTTTGCGGCGTGCGCGCAAGGTTCCCGTTAAGAATGATTTTCGAAACACGAAGGACGCTCTTTGGAAGAATTTTGTTTTTGATCTTTTTGTGTTGTAGTGACGACAGCTTTGACCTCTTTAGTAACATGTATTGAATAATATTACATAAGATTTATTGACGAAAATATCTCCTAAATACATAACTTTTTGTTTCATTAAAAAATCCAAATCTATTACCCTTAAATCGGTAGTGTTACTTGAATTTATATTAGGTCTGATTTTAACGTTATCTGAAAATCTACCTATTTGTCTCAAACAGAAAATAGTTTGTTACCTTAACCGCTTATTAATTTAATTTCGAGTAAATCTAAAGTTGTTTTACTTAGTTTTCTCAAACAAAAAAATATAGAAATAGTTGAGTGAGATATCATGTACGTAAAACAAACATGATTGAACAGATGCAATGAGCGCATAAAAACAAAACTAAATAATAAATTGTTCGGTAAAATTTTAATTTATGGAACCTACAGACGAAGTACTTCTGCACTCAATGAACATAATCCGATCAATGAAGTCATAATTCACACCGTACACAGGACATCTTACACGGTTGCTCCAAATACCAAGTCCCGTATTACGTTACGTTCGCCATGGAGTAAGTGTGCCATCTCCCGCGGCGAGCGAAGCCGGGCGCAGCCGCTAGTCGTAAATATAGAATTAACTGGAATTAACTGTACTGGAGTGACCGGGAACACACCGTGCGTAGTGACGTTTACAAGGTGGTCGGCGCCCGAAATGTGCATAGTGGTTCGAAATTTATTTATGTAGATAAAAAAAGGTACCCAGTTATTTAGATACTTAGGATTTTTTAGTCAATAAGACCAGTCATGCTAAAGCTCCTTTACTTGTTTTATTGAGAAATACGTTTATAAATTGTACTATCATTTAAAATACGCAGGAATATCATCATATATAACAGTTGTCCATATCTTAAAATCCTACTAATATTATAAATGCGAAAGTTTGTGAGTATGGGTGTATGTTTGTTACTCTTTCACGCAAAAACTACTGAATGGATATTATGAAAACTTTACAATAACATAGCTTATATATCAGAATAATACATAGGCTACTTTTTACCGCGGGAAAATACCTCATTCCTACGGGAAAAAATTTTGTCGCGCACGGAACCGCGGGGCGAAAAACTAGTAAATTATATTTTGAAAATATTTCTTTGTATCAAAATCATAATAAATGATTTTTTTTTCAAATTGTAGAAAATATTCAAGTGATTTAAAATATTTTACACTTCATGCATCCAGCACTGGCCAGTTGTAATTCGATGATGCAATAACGAGTATACGGTACCCCGTGTATTTATGTCCAGCGAGAGTGCTATAAATAACTCATCCCTTCTCGCAGCTCCAACTCCCGTCACTGTTTTGATTAATAAACGCGGTGCCGCGCGAAGATATCTTATGGCCAGTATTGTGCCCCACTTTAATTTGAAAAAGGAATGCTTTGAGAGCTTTCAAATTAAGGATGACATTGCGAAAAATTTGGGAATTATGGCCGGATTTCATTTTTTGTAGAGTTGACTCACTATGGTGTTTACGAAATTTACTCGTATATTGTTAAAAAGTTAGGAACCTAAAAGATCAATAGATTTACATTCTTTGTTGCATTTATTTTATTATACGTAAACAGTTCTTAGATTTGTGATTTACCTACTTTAAGATACGTCATAGCTTTAGTAGCAGTCTAAAGTTTGTCTCTCCACCGAGAGGTGTTTTACAAGTCCGGTGAAGCTTGATTGGTCGTACCTTTTCGACAAAAGCATAGGTCAATTAAAAAAAAAAAAAAAAAAAAAAAATTGTTTTACAGATCCCCACATTCAGAGAGTTGAGAATTGCAGTTGAGTTTGTTTGTTAATTGCACAGAGCAATATGCTACCTTATGTGACCTCATTAAAATAAAAAGGGTGATAGACCCAAAGCTAGAAACAAAACGGCCTAGTTAGTTTTAATAGTATTTAGATACATGATGATAACAACCTCCGTGGTCGGGTGGTCAAAAGCTCGTCTGACGTTACGGAGGATCCAGGTTCGAATCCCGGTGGGGATCCGGCTTGGTTATTACACTGCGGGCTGAATCACCTGATTGTCCGAAAAGAAAGATGATTCCGTGCTTCGGAAGGCAAGTAAAGCCGTTGGTCCCGGCTACTACCTACGGATGTAGTCGTTATGGGAGCCATGTCGGAAACCTAAGGCGGCTCAACAATTCCGACACCAGGGATTGTGAAGTAGGTTAGCCTCGAGACCCATTCGATAAGAAGAAGAAGATACATGATCATAATACAAACTGATCTCTAGTTTTAAATTAGATACCAACTTTTACAAGAAAATCTAGATTAACACCTTACGCTGTTTCCCTTTCAGAAAATAGACCAAAAGGGGCGCATAAACGTAGCAAACACTATCCCTCACATTGTCAGAGGTAAGTAAGTAGGTGTCCGCCGTTCACATATCGCCATATTTATTGCATTATGAACCATATCGCGAATCGCGCGGTCACAGTCCGTTTACACCATGCCAGTAAATCTTTAGTCTAATTTATTTTACACTACGCTAGTGATTGAATTTTACACAATAATCGGTAGCAGATTTATTGTATTTTTCCATTTAAAATAACTAAATAATTAATTATTTTATTTTATTTCATCTTTTTAATTTCATTTCAAAGAATTAAATTATTATTTTTATTTAGTTTAATTATATGCAAGCAATGAGAAAACTGGTAATGCTTAGTGTGTAAATCTTAAAACTTTAAACTTGTGTTATTTACCCATTCATAACCTGCATCACTTTACTAAAATTCAATGTAAATCAAATGTAAATTAAAATTAAAATAAATAAATTAAATTAAATTAAACTGTGACGACAACTCGTGATAACTCTAACAATAAGGCTGCTTGCACCGAAATTTTGTTTTGTTTTATGACTTATTAATGTAGATGATGTTTTAGTGTGCAGTAAAGTATATTTTACAAAGTATGAAAAGTTCCTTCTAATCTAATCCTATGTGTTTTCCCATACCCGTAAATACTTAAAATTTTCAGTAACTAGGTAAGCTATGTTTAAGTGCGGTTCACTCGCCTAAAACTATTTACTGTCGCACTCCACTAGCGCGTAGTATAACATCCCATATAGTCGATATCGCGAATCGCGCGGTCACAGCGCGGTATGCGCGAACGATGACGTATCTCATATTTATGTCCATACGTTTGTCGCGGTGTAGGCCGTGACGTGATATATAACTGACTCGCGTAGACGGATGGCTACTCATAGGCACCCTAGAGTGGGTGTTGACTAGTGCTGGCCTACGACACTATCGATTCTTAGTGTGTGAAGCCATTTGACCCCAAACTAGGCAAAGCCAGACAGCTGATCCTAAACGTACTAATATAGATAAATACATACTTATATAAATTTACAACAGCTATACACAAGGCAAATACAAGTTTTCGTCACACGAGTATTTGCCCTGGGCGGGATTCGAACCCGCGACCCTGCGCTTTGAAGGCACACGTACTGCCAACTAGGCCACGGGGCCGTCAATTCTTCGATTATTGTAGTGAAACTGCGTCTAATGTGTAACTTTTGCGACCTTTTTTTAAAGAAGTTTGTAATTGGCGGATTCATAATATTAAAAGGACATGATAGATGAGTCAATGGTTTTGAACAAATTTTCCAAAGTAACTTTCCTCGAAAACGAAATTAATTTGATTTTTCTATATAAACTGTCTGATATGTGAAAACTTTGTATGGGAGTGTCGAATGTTTCATTTTACTTCCGAGAAAAGATAATAAAGAGAAAATAAAACCGTTGAATGAACAAATCTTTTCAGTATTTTCTAAGCTGCTACTTACACCTTGTTTAATGAGGCATCGAAAATAAAATATCTGGCAGCATTGGTTCATCATGCAATTAAAGTATGGGATAAAATGGTCGGAGGTTACAAGATTGCCTTAAATGTAAAATTTGTACAATTATAATGCTTTGGATAAAAAATAAAATAAATGTAAGCTTTCGATAGTTCTACAACACTAATGTTGACTGAAAGTTATGGGTTTTTAAAAGAGGGTGGAGAAGGCGTAAGTGAGGCGGTCGGAAAAAGTGTTGTGGAAACGATTTAGATCCCTAGTATTATTTAGCATACTTTATTCACATTTGAACGTCCACAAATTATTTGTGTTTCTAGACAAGAGAGTTAAAATGTATGAAAATACAAACAACTGTTCTGAAAACCAAGTTTGCTTTATGTTCGCTTGTATAACGCAGTCAGGATTTTTTTTTAATTGACCTATGCTTGTGTCGAAAAGCACGACCAATCAAGCTTCACCGGACTTGAAAGCAGTCAGGACAGTATTAACTGTTATGCTAATAGTAAGAAGATTTTTCCTATCAGCACTAAAATATTTTTTCCTCTCAACACACAAAATCCTTAGCAGAATTGGTAGAAATAATTTTACTTCAAGGTGCATAGCAAACATCGTTTTGCCAAAAATAGAGCAAAATAATTTACCTAAGTTGTACCGTGGCTTTCTATAAACTATACAAATGCCCGTGTTAGGCCGCGTTTACACTTGCTACCATGTCGGGCGCATCCTTTAGGGGCGGCCCATGTACACACTCCCGGCACCATAACGTGGTAGCACAGAGTAGAGAAAGTAGGGAGAAAGGCGTGGGGAGCGTGTTATCCTTTGAGTATAACATATAGATAGAGAACGGACGTTATTTCCTGTTTGCGTGCAGTAAACTGTTTTGTATTATATTGTTATTTTCTTCTCTGTTGTGTTAGTATAATGCTAAAAGAAACCTTTTGGGGTAGAGTCTTCTGATCCTTCGCAAGTCCATTTAAGCTTGATTGGTCGTACTTTTTTTCGACACAAGCATAGATCAATTAAAAAAGCTGAATGAAAATTAGGGTAAAAACACAGTCTGTACTTTTTTCAATAGATACTCTATTCCCTCTTTAAAGATATTTCCTATACCCTATGCGCAATGCATACAATACTGTGCGTACACGCATTGCGTTGTCACTTGCACTCAGAGCGCCGCGGTGACCGCGCTTTGCATAGCTATTCATTGCGTCGCTGATGGACAATGGATACTTCATTCTTTTTCCAAAAAATAGAATGACTTGGGCTTTTAAAATTTATAAGCTAATTTCACTTTTTAATTTTGTGCACAGCGGGTCAAAATATCTTGCCGCTTACCAAATTATTAAACTAAAATTTGCTAATAGTTTTCTATTAATACATATTATTTCTACAAAGTTACGGTGTTTCTGTTTTATGTTCCCAATAAACAATGACCTCTAATTAACCGTTTATGTTTTCAACACCACCATGGTAGTAAATGAGCATAAACATGCAAACATAAAAAAATAATTTTGAAAACATAATATTTCCTTGAAAGTTTAATGAAACATCCCAGATGCTGCTCTGTTACACATTGAAAGATATTCAACAACGCACGGTGTGACAGCTGACCCACAAACACGACCAAATTATCAATTGCCCGTTATAATGATGTATTCGAAACCAACATAGGTTCTGAATTATTGGAGAGAAGATGATTTATAATATAAGTGAACTCGTCAATATAGGGGGAATACATTATTAGCAAGAGTTTATAAAATAAATTTTATAAATCTAACTAATTAGAATCACTGTTGTCAAGTATAGTTAAAATAAAACAAAATCAAATAAAGTTACAAAGGTAAAAGCTACAAGCAAAATATTAATCTTGAAAATTCTGCTTATCATTTAGATAAAATTATGGTGTCATTTTGTATTTTTTTCTTCTTAGTCGCAAGAATTGTCCCACTGTGCAAGCAAAAGTTTATAGAAAAAACCTTTAGCATAAGTAGATTCGCCTTTCAACCCGTAGTCGGCGAGTCTATTATAATGTCAATTTGAGACCCCCGGGCATAGCCACCAGTATACAATTACACGATGTGTTCATTCCACAATCTGTCAGTCGCGGATAGCTCGTCTCACCATAAATATACAGGATTTATTAGTGAGCATTGTGTCTAATTTATTGTATTTCGGACACACTGTGCGGGGTGATATCCTAGTAGAGGGTACTACGATGGCATTATTCTGGACAAATTAAATAACAGAAAAAATAAATTTAAAACTATTTAAAAAAAGTTTGTTAGTGGTTTTAATTTTAAGCTAGCTTTCCCGCTGGTGGCTGGCTTTCGCTTTATTTTTTTACCCGTGGAGCTTCGATATTTTCCTGTAGCAAAAAGCAACCTATGTATTTTTCTGTAATGTTTATGTTATCTATCATCCTGAATTCCTTTATCGTGATCTTTTCTCTTCTTTTTCTTTTTCTTATCGAGTGGATTTCTTTTCTCTAGCAAAATATTAGCCGTTCAGGCGTGAAAGCGAAACCGTTTATCCGTGCCTTTACGGGCTTTGTTAAATCAGTAATTAATATTTTATATTATTTGAACAGCCAAGTAAAAAATAAACGGCGAAATAATACAGTGGTATAAGTTTTTTAAATTTTGGTGCGATACATTTTTTGTCTCAGTATATATACAGGTTCTTCCAGAATACGCCTTCCGGGTGCGTAATAAAATCTTTCCTCCCCGTGATTTAGGTCTGACGCAGTCTGTCTACTGTCTGCAGAACCGACCACGTTGAAGTCATGGTTGCGATCCGATTTACGCTTCTGTGCTTTTGGTGTATACAAAATCTGATTCTATCAAAAGACAAAATAATATTGTGTAAGTTTGAAATTTTGAAACGAGTAAAACTGAATCTAATATGCGGAAGAGATACTTTTTAATATTTAGGAATATTACAAAAGAAATTATGAAAATCCTTCCGCTCCGTGAAAATCTTTAACTATCAAATATGCCCTTGTATTTACATTCTAGCTACGCATTGATATCAGCAAATTTTCGATAACACCAATAACCTAACGTGAAATCAGTATTTGTAGGATATAAAACGGAACGTAACTTAATAAGAAAGATTACAGACCAAACATGAAAGAAGAATTGGACGTATCCCAACGATTTACTTACTAGTATTACTAAAATTACCATTAAATCAAAAGCGTATGGAAGTTTATCTTAAACTGTGTGGGGGTTGATATATTTCTGGATTTTTATAATTTACATACATTCCTTTTAAAAGTAATATAAATTGTTCAGATAGAACCCTCTTGTTACAAGATTTATAATTGCTACCAGTTTTTCTGATATTGGTTTCTTTTATTTTGAGACTGATTTTAAATATTTTTTACATATTTATATTATGTTCTGCTCAGATTTTTTTTAAAGACTTACGTACTGTTTTTCTTTTGAATTGATGTTAATAAATGTACGTAAATTATTATATTAACATGTTTAATGAAAAACGGTGAAGGGATAATATGAGTATGTTACCAGATCAGAGTTTACTCTAAGCACTGATGGTCTAATGCAACACATACTCAAAATTGATTATTAGAGTAGTAGCAAAAATGATTTTAAACGGAAAACTAAAATCTCAATGAGAATATCAGGTCGGTCTGTTGTATAATATATATAGTGTTTTTCTGAAAGAAACAGTATGGTTGATTATATCAAATAAATTCAAGTAGGTACCCTACTCTATCAGAGCAACGGTGGCCAAGAGGCTAAGGCCGTTAACTTCCATTCATACGTTCGCTGGTTCGAACCTCGGCACGTACCAATGTGTTTTAGAGCTTTGGATTCATTATGTACTTTTATTCGACGCTCTTACGGTGAAGGAAAACATTGTGAGGAAATCTGCACACATCTGCGAAGTAATTCAAGGGTTCTAAGTGGACTAAGGTCTATTCACCCTGATTGCAGGGTAGGATCGAGTCCCGGGACGTGTATGAGTTGTTAACTTGGTAGTTAGTCCTATTCTATTGCTCGTAAGAAAGGACCTAATTACTAGAGATGCAGCCAGATACCCGTGTAAAGGCGCGGAGTCAAGGCTGGCCCAATACGAACGCTCCATACTATTTGCTGCGCCGCCTGCGACACCGTATAATGCACTAAGGTGAGCGGCTTCAGTACGCCGGGTGTAACTACTTCCACTCATTATGATAGCCTAGTCAATGAACTAGGATGCGATGTTATAAAACAGATTTTAGAACCAGTGATTATTAAGTGTTTATTTACTAAAATGACAATACAAATACTGTTTATTAATTTGACTTTTACGATATAATAAATATAGAAATATCTTAGATGATCTTGGGTTTATTTAAATTCTCCTTTTATCGTTATCATCCGCTAGTGTCTGTCATTTGCTGGGCTTCCAGGCCTCTTCTGAAGCATGGCTGAAAATAAAATTTTCAGTTGTCTTCATCTTCATCAAATTTGTAGGCAGTGTGTCACAATACATTTGTATATAATTGACAATTTAACAAATATCAAGGAAGTAATACCTTGCATGTATACTCTGACGACATTTTCTTAAATGCTTACACGAAACAAATAGACATAGTAACTTTTTAGTAAAATTTGATTAATATAATTTCTTGCACTCTTTTTCACCGAGTGACTTATAACTCCAAGGGGTGCACCATTCCACTATTCGCTGTCGTAAGATCTTTAGGCGCCGCACGCGCCGCTACATAATGAAATCATAAGTCACGATCAGCCTGTCTCTTCCACCACTCCGCTCAAACAAAAACTTACCTTATCACCCTCTATTTAAACCCTAAAATAAATTGTCTTATTGTTAGCAGCGAAATGCCCTATTCTTTAGAAGAATGTAGGTATTTATTGCGGACTATTTTAGTCTAGGCGTTGTCTAAAGGTCTTATTATGGTTGATTCTAATTGCATTGTGACCTATCGATCGATAGAGTCGTTATAGATCAATGTGGTTAATAGAAATTTAACGTTGGAATGGTTTACTTATCAGTTTAATGATATGTCAATCTTGTCACATAAAATCTTGTCATTAGTTTAAAGAAATGTTATACTTTTACATATAATTGAAATTACAATGTTTACAATGCAACTCCTTTTGAAAAAAAAATTTAATTAAAAAAACGTTATGTTTTGATTTGAATTAAATAAACAGATTTTTATACGCTTAGTAAAGTCTCTGTTTTATTTGATAAAAACCACCCACAACCGATTATTTAGGGTATTTTATTTTTGTATTTGTAAATTGAGAAATATACTTTATAGTCCAACAAAAAATATAAACCTATGCAAAGTATGCAGCTAGTAATATAACTAAATAATTAACTAATAATTTTAAAAACACGTCATTACAAACGCCCACAAATTTTCCGTACAAAAGACATCAACGCATGCAGCAGAAAAATAAATAAAACAACATGATAGATAGATAGATAAAAAAAAATATTTAGCAAAATTGACACACAGTACATTGAAAACATTGAAAACATCATAATTTGAAACGAACATAGTAAAAAACCGGCCAAGTGCGAGTCGGACTCTCGCACCGAGGGTTCCGTACAAACCTGCAAGGTTTACAAAGTTCGTTCATTACGACAATCGAGTCATAACTATGGTAATCTTATTGCAAAATGAAATTCATAACATTACAATGGGGAAAGATGGGGGAGCGTAAATTTAAGACAAAGATCTCTTTATCGTTTAAGTAATCCTTTATTTTATATTAACACATATCATTTATCTATAATATAACTGAATCACTTATACTAGCCTTGCAGCTGACTTGCAAAAGTTCTTTTATTTAAGACAAAGATCTCTTTATCGTTTAAGTAACTAAGTAAGTATTTCAACTTGATAGCTCTACGCGTTCATGAGGAAAAAAGTAATAAGTTTATATTTATTAAAAAATATATATTTTGTAATGTAACTAAAAATTTAAGGTTTTCGGAATTTTTACTTTATGTGTGCTATAAAACGTTGCTTCATGCCAAATTTCAAGATTCTAGGTCGACTGGAAGTACCCTTTAGGTTTTGATTCCCTTGCGAGTACTTGCGAGTTTCAAAATATGCAGCTTAAATTGCTGTTTCTTTTGATTGCGTTGACATAGAAGTTTGATTTTGTTACAGCTTAAAGGTATTATAGACCTGAGTATTTGGTATGAATTTCAATTTAATACCTCTACGCGTTTATGAGGAAATGGGTAGTAAGGTTAAAATTATTAAAAAAAAATATATTATGTGATGTAACTAAAAATTTATGGTTTTCGTAATTTTTCCTTTATCTATGCTATAAGACGTTGCTTCGTACCAAATTTCAAGATTCTGAGTTCACGGGAAGCACCCTGTAGGTTTTGATTCCCTTGCAAGTGTCGAAAATTTGCGGCATAAACGGCTGTATCTTTTGATTGCGTTGGCTTAGAAGTTTGATTTTTTCACAGCTTCAAGGGACAGTAGACCTGAGTAATTGATATAAATTTCAGCTTCATACCTCCACGCGTTCCTGAGAAAAAGGGTCTTGACAGACGGACGGACAGACGGACAACAAAGTGATCCTATAAGGGTTCCGTTTTTTCCTTTTGAGGTACGGAACCCTAAAAATCACGTAAAAATTGAGAGATTACGTTACTTATGCCAATAATAATAGCACCTCTGTTTCTCTATTACTGCAGTTATATAAATTACTCGGTACATTGTTTTATTCTATTACCAATAACTGGTTAGATGATCGTGAGTTAGGTTGTACCATGAAATCAGCTGTGTCGACAGCCACAGATATTTTCTATCTCTATTTAGGTATCTTACGTTTCAGTTACGTAATCAATCTCTAGACGATATAGCTTTATCTTAAGATGGAGGCAAATCAATCACGTGATCGATACCTACTTTAACCCCAGCGGGTATATAAATTAACCAATTATGAAACTAATCGTTCCAACTGTCACATCCATAACTCAGAAAATATATAATTCGCACTTTTATACTTCTAGGTTTAAAGGTAGGTAGTAACAACATTAGAAGCGGCGGGGTGGATCAACTAGCAACCGCTCAGTAGCCATCATTTTGAAAAAGGTTAATTTTGAGCAATATCAGTTTAAAAATAGGTATGTCAACCAAAACTAAGTCGTCACACAATATCTATGTCGACTTATAGCTGTTTTCGACTTTTCCTGAGGGAATAAGGTATTTTCCTGCGGTAAAAGACAGCCAGTATCCATCCTTAAGGTATAGACCTGTGTTCTAAATTTCATCGAAATCGTTTCGGTAGTTTTTGGTGTAAAAGCGTAACGATCAGACAAACAGAGTACTTTTGCATTTATAACTATAGTAAGGATAAGGATTACAACCAAAATACCTACTATCGACACCGAACTAGATATAAGAGAGGTATCAGTTACTCAACAAAACTCGAAGCTCAACGGCCAAGCCCAAATTAAGTTACTTAAAGCCCACAGCCATTTAAAGTTGGTCTTATTAAGGCTATTGTATGGGGAAGGTAGTTTGACAGTAATTGGCTGGAATGAGCCGATCAGGCATCAATACTTTATAATGAGTGCTGGTTTGATTCTGGGGCAATCGTGTGTTATCAACGTAAACAATCGGTTTTAGTTTGTGATGTGTTGCTTAGTTGTCTATGGATAGAACATATGATTCAAGTTTACATGTACATCGGAAAAATGTGAAGTAGATCTATCGGCATGTGAAAAATTATTACAATTGTTTACGGGTCTTAGCGCGATAACATACCTACCTATTTAAAATTATCGCGCTAAGACCCGTAAACAATTGTAATAATGTGTAGTAAGCGCGAAAGCCTCAAACAATAATAATAATAATGTTTTATTTCAGACAGTAGGTATACATAGTATATACATTTTGTCCATAGATCAATTTCAATTATATAAAATAAATTAAAATGTTAAAATTATATTTTACATATAATTACCTAAATTAAAATTCGATTCAATGTCATATCTATATATGTATCATATACAGTCAGATTCAGACTAATTATCTACTTATTGGCTAGGATAAGGAAACATGCAAACAAACATGTGAAAAATTACTCGCAATTTCTCTTCAGTCGTCCCGTGATCATGATGCATGCAACTGTATCGAAATATCGGGCACTCACACAAAATAAATAACACGGTAAATATCGTTTAATCTTTATATGTAGTTATGAAAATTATTGTCTTGATGTTTTATCTCATGAGTGCAGGCGAGCCATACTTGTGTGTGTCTTGTGTATACACATTGTCTTTGTGTGCGTAGCGCTCAGTTTAGTAGTACGCACACAGAGCGCGTGTCTATACTACACTACAAGTGGCTCGCCTGGACTCGTGAGATGAAATATCTGTAAAGTAGGTAATTTACACTAGCTATGGATATTAGTTATATTAAAATTCAACCGACAATACCCGCTCAAAGAATAGTTAAGCACAACTAATATAGCTTATAATAATATGCTTATAATATGTGACAAGTGAAACCTATCAAAACCATAATCGTTAATAGTTCCGATACAAGTTTGTATAAGATAGCTAATACTACTACTACTAATCATAATAATATTCACATATAAAGCAATATTTTGATACTAAACTTATGAAATATTTATAGAAAACGTGAGTTATATTTTTTATATATTTTTTACATATCAAAGCATTTTAACTGTAAATAAATGTAAAAATTAATTTGTTACATAGGTAATGCAAAAACACGGTCTGAATTTGAAGATACTTGTACAGCATTTATTTACACATGCCAATTTGTAGTTCAGTAACCTTATAATCAGATTCAATATTATCATTGTTTATTTTTTGCATATTTCTTCCTTGTCTAAATTAGATCGATGTTCTAAGACATTATTGGTCCGCTTTTTAATATGTGCTTTAATATCATTGTAATAAAGCTTATCCTCATTGTGCATAAATATTCTGGGAGGTAGATACTTATTGTCATCCGTTATGTTGTATCTAGATTATTGATCGCGCATGACAGAGTATGTATTGGTTTAGTTCAGTTACCCTTTTTTGTTTAAGAGGTTAAGTGTTTGATAGGCTGCTGTGTCAACGTACTGTTATATTTTTAAAATCTATCAAGAGCACAAATGTTTAAAATTTGTCTGGAAGAGATCACTTCACATAAATATTTTCGACTCTTACATAGCTGTCTTGCTATTTTCAATATTGTGTATTTTGTTTTATTCAAAACTCATACAGTTTAAATTCGAGGTAAGGTTTTACAAAAACCATACTTAGATGTCAAAGCTAATGTAAACAATATACCTATCTATATAATATACTATTATGTATAGTAAATACTAAAAAGCAAAGCTATTCATGGTTATTCGTTCAAAAGTGGCTTTCGTCTGTGGAGAAGAACGAATAATAACAAATATTAAATTTAAAAAAAAATCCATCGCCATATAACTGTTACTTGATCCTTTCAACAACTAGAAAAGAGATAATCTTCAAATGGCTGAAGATATTGTCTTGGATCATAGCTAAGAACATTCTCGATTGCAAACAAAAAACTAGAGCAAAATCGGTGCATCCGTTAAGAAGCTACGATGCCACAGACAGACAAACATACAGACAGACAGACACACACGTCAAACTTATAATACACCTCTTTTTTGTCGGGGGTTAAAAAATAAATTTCATATAATTTTGCATCTCCTACTTTACCAATTTCATCGTTATATCAATTACTTACTTAATACATAAGTGAAATACTATGCTATGTACCCAGATTTTTACTAACTACTTTTTCCTTTATTACAATATATATCATCATAATTCTATTGACGTCATACTATGACTTCATATTGTTCATATCTCCACTTGGTGTTACCTGTGTGACATTTTGCAGACATTTCACAGGTGTGCATCGAGTCATGCTTCGCCTAGATTGGGATGTAGATAAATAAATATCATTTTGTGACTGTATCCAATTGAAAATTACAAAAACACCTAAATGACGAAATCTTTCATTTTGGTTACAGGTCCTCATAATAACGTAACCTAAGACAACCTTTGAAGTTTTGGGTAAGTATTTATTTTATTACAAACATTTTCAACGTAGATGATAATTCAATGTCTGGAACATAAATAAATACACTTTAGTTGCAAGGTACTAAGATCCAACATACTATTACACTGCCACAAGTGCACTATTTAACAGGTCTTAACAAATATCATGCATGACATGATATCAAATTTTGCTTTTTGCTACGTTGTCTACCCGTTGTCTTGTTGTATTCCCGCCTTGAATCTTTCCTAGGTTTATACTTAAAAAAAAATACATTTATTTTATAAATCTTTCTTTAACATAAAGCGAGGTTCTAGTAAGTATAATATAGTCAAGGGCACTTGTAATGGGAATGCCATAGTCTTCCATGTTAGGTAGAGCAAAACAAATTATTACTAGGTCATTGAGCTACTTAAAAAAAAGTATAATTGTACTTTTGCTATTGATATTTGCATTTTTATAAATTTAAATTAAAAACACAGAAGCATGATATAATACCAAGAATCATGAACTGACTGATTTTAGTAATTATAACACGCAGAGCAGACATTCCGCGTCGTTTCATTTCATCTAATTAAGTAACCCACGCCAATACCTTTCCAAATGAATTTGCATGTTAAAACAAAAAAAAATGAAAGTCGTCCAAACCGGCAAAGACATTTTTATCTCATCGAACTTAATACAGAGTCTTGAAAATATAGTTAGTTACTGTGATGGTATCACCATTTCTCTCTCTTAAGTAATTGAATGGAAAAACGTTAAACCCATTAGGTGGTAGTTCAGTCAGTCAAACTTACTAATAATTCTTTACTTTATTAATTTATTAAATATAAACTATTTTACTTTATTCGTACAACTTGACTATGAGTATATCAGCTTTTTGTCGGCGTTGTTTACCAATTTTTGCATAGGCGTTTTAAAAACATATTTTCAGTTTCATATGGTAAAATCACTACCTAATAGATAATGAAGTTAATTAATTTAAATTTTGTTTCACATATTAAAACAATCTAAATAGGTAACTGACAGTACATAATTAAAACTGCTTGACACCTTTGTCATTAAAAACTATCGAGAGGATAAAAAAATTGAGGTGAGCCCAATAATTCTGACACCACGACGGTTTGTGAGGTAAGTTAACTTCGAAACCCAAAGATAAGCAAGCATTGTATACATATAAATAATATTTTCAAAAGACCCAATATCCAAAGCTAAACGAAGATTATCCTTATATTTGGCAAAAACTTTTGGGAGTATAAAAAGAACCATAAACTCAAAACATTATCGCCTAATCCGAGTCAAAGGCCTCGGCAGGCCCTTGAACCTTTTCATTTCATATTACACTTATAAAAACCGCAAAATTAAAGAATCTTATAACATAAGATTACGCAAACGTCGAAACAAGAAATAAATCTGATAATTAACGTGCATTTGGTAAAATATTTCAAAAATAATATCCGTAACTTTTATTTACTCAGTGATAGACTCATCTATATACCTATAAAGATACCTCTTTGCACTTATGGGATCGACTTACCCTAAATAGGGGTTAACAGGACAATAAAAGTGTAAAAATGGACGGCCTTATTGCCAACAATTACTAGCAGGTAGGGATGGGCCGAAGTTCGTTTCACATTCGGTTTAACCGAAATTCGGCACATTAAACCGAATTTCGTCATTCGGCCGAAATTCGGGTCATAATACCGAACTTCGGCCGAAATTCGTTACATCATCGTCATAGTATTAGGTGGACCAGCATACATACATATCACGCCGATATCCCTTGCGAGAGAGAATGAGCATCGATAATAATTATGTTCAATATTTAATTATAGGTTTAGTTAGGTGAAATGTATTATGAAGTCACAAACTTTATTATTTCTTGAGTATTCAAAGTCAACGCCGTCGACGGCAAGTTTGGCGTATGAATAGGGTGCTGCATTTGCGAAAATTCTCGTGGATGTCTTACTCTCAAATGGTTAAATAACGCATACGTAGACGCCTTTCGTCCACTACCACCACGAGATATTAGTGACTCGCACAAGGTACATTTTACTTTGTTTGGTTCATTTATTTCTAAATAGAACTAAATAGAAAGTCCAGACACTAGATTTTTTTTTCCCACTCATTGTTCTTACACTTACAGCACTATTTTTCAATATTTTTTTGTGTATTTTTATTATTGAACACACTCAAAATAATTAAAACTATTAAAAGTCAATAAAAACAAAACACGCGTGTCACGGATGACGCAATAATGAGCGGCCGACCGGCTCGGTGACGTGCGGGCGGGGAGCGGGCGGTAGGGACAACAACAAATTGCAAGCGATCGCGTAAACAAGTCGTGACGTGACTCATTGAATAAAAGGCGGGAAGATCTGCCGAACTTCGGCCGAACTTCGGCCGAAGTTCGAATTCGGCGTTGTCATGTACCGAATGTTCGGCCGAAGTTCGAATTCGGTTCAATCCACATTCGGCCCATCACTACTAGCAGGCAACCCACATTATTTATCACATTATAAACTTCCATTTGCTGCCCATGCGCGTGCATAGGTTGATAAATAATAATCAATAAAAAATAGAATATTTACGGATGAGTGAGCTAAAAGTCGTCAAAAGCATAAATGTTACTAGTTCCAGGACAATTAAGAAACGATGTTGGAAAATTACTAAAAATATTTTTTTATTAAATCATACTATGACGAAACTCAGCTAATCAATATTTCAATAAACTAGTCTTTTAATTTTGAGCATCGTATTGCTGTTTTAAGTTTATAAGGAATGCAAAAAAACACTAAGAATATGTAACGAACTACAAAGTAGGTACCTACATATATATTTTTTTCACTTTACAATACTAAAAAAAGATACATTGCCTTTGCAAGTAAAATGACAAACTATAAAAAGGAAATATTGTTTCAAATGTGGCTTTCTTTATTCTAAGAAATGCTTCCAAATATAAGGAAAAGAAATTCTTCAAAATAATGCACTAAAAAGAGTTAACGTCACGCATACAAAATGGTGTCGTTCAAATAAAAGGATTGATTCGGATACAAACGAGACATTGATTTGTATCAAGAATCGTATCTTGCGGTCTCAACGGAATTTTAATGATTAGTCACTTACTTAAAAAATAATGTTTTGAATTTACGAATTCTAAGGGGTGAAATATTTTTGCAATGATTGTACGGAAGACATTATATTATTAAAAACATGGATTCATTTATTTATTATATCCTTAGGAATTTATAGTCTAGTACAGTTCTATGTACAGTAGGTGTATTGTTTTTAGCATGCACATACTTATATTATAATTTTAAACATATCTAGATATACTATTTTTACACCAAAGATAAGATACTTACTTTTATTTTTATTCAGATTAATACAGGACTAAGCGGAGTAAACATTGGGTTTAGGACATTAGAATTTAATATGCATTTTATACAATACGCATCAGGTGAACACATTCTCATTTCTAAAACAATGCTTGTGAGATCAGGAATTTTCGCATTACATAATGAGTTAAATATTTCACCAAGCAGCTCACGTAGAGCCTAAGATTAGTGCTCTTATTATGTTTTTCCCGAATTCTTTCACGATCTTCATTTTGGTATTTCGGACAATGGCAATAAACTCTGTTTTACGATATTACATAAATCGCTTGTTTGAATAATGCACATGCACCAAGTCACTGGACTGAAGTTTAAATGACTTAACTAAGTGATGTAACATCCAAAAGTTAAAAATAAATTCTTTGAACTCTTTGAACTCGATGTGTAAACAACAACAGTTTTGAGCAAAAAATCGACATAGTATTGTCAACGAATACATTTTGGAAAAGTGGAATTGGGATCTTGGTTCGGGTTAGTTAAGAGAAAAATATACTATCATTTTCCAACTATAGTAGATCTTACTTGACAGTTGACGCTATGGTTTATTTCATATTAATCCGGACAAAAGGTCATTGACGTCTGTATACAATGCGTACATTTTTTTCTAACGTACGATAAAACTATAGGAAATTATCGCAAAATACGTAATTTGGCATACCGAAAGCGGGGTGAGCGTGTTTTTGGCGTTATATTATTTTTAATAACTTTCAAGAAAAGAAAGAGGTCAATGAAATTTTGTTCGGATTTATAAGAAATAGATCATATAGCCTTTATTTATACACAGTGTAAGTGATGGCTTAGCTGAATGAAAGGACAATTTAATTTACAAGGAAACTTTTCTCGGATAAGAATAGAAAATTTGAGACTCCCATAGTAAATAGTCATTTTAATTAGACCGTATCTATAGAAAAGGTTATTTTGTTTGAGAAAAATGATCAGAGTCATTGAAGGAGCATGATCATTCAGTACATAGGTATTTACTAAGCCGTAAGTACACACTTGCGTAAGTGCACATAAATTAAACAATATAAAGTACTTGGTTTTGGAAGAACATTAAGAGTTTATAAAAGTTCGCCCTTAATAAAAAAAGAGTTTTCTTTTTGTTTAAAAACGCTTCAAAAAGAAGTTTGCAATAATAACAGCAACTCTTGTGCAGTTTACTGACCGTCACAAAAACATCAGAGTCAAAAAAGCGATAAATTTTAAAACATTCTGGCGGTGACGGTTTTGTAACGTTATCCTGTAGTATGTACGTGACATTACTTTTTTGTTTATAACTGTAATGTCATCATAATTTTGATGAAGATACACAAGAAATGAGCAAGTGGGAAACATTGTCATGTTATTGTCGAATGAAATGAATCAGTGGTATGAATGACGAGATCTGTGACATAGATAGCTAAAATAAATTATGAAGTGGGTAATATGTACAGAAGCCAGCATATGCGGCTGGACACTTTAACCTTGAGAACATTCGGTAGTGCTAATTCCGCTATATAATAATATCCAACCGCATGTGCTGGCTTCTGTACTATAATAAAACTAAAGAATCGGCGTGTCTGAACATTATTTGTTTTTCAAAAAACTGATTGTAGGTGATAAAGGGAGTATAGCTGAACTAAAAATACAAGTTTTGAAACAAATGTTTTGAACACGCTAATCTCTGAAACCGTTGGACTGATTAAAATGAAACTTAGCATGGTGGTATTTCAATCCCCGGTCAATATCTTAGATACTTTTTTACCACAGAAAATAATAAAAAAACAACGCGATCGTAGCCGTGTGCGGACGGCTAGTAAATTATATAATTGTATAAACACTGAACTGCTGTTTAGTATACATAATATCAATGGCTATTAAAATAACATCGCAGCACAGAACAAGCATAATAAAACATAAATTCTCACTTAGCTTTTATCTTTAGAATCGTTTGTTCATTTATCTAGGCAGATAGTAAAGTTCCAATTACTAAAAATTTGTAGATAAAAATCTGTCGTATCTCCACGAACAGTTAAAAGGCGTACGTTGTTTCGATAAGATTTCCATAGATAAAGTAAACCTAATTGCAAATTATGGTCCGCTATGTTAAAAGCTTACTACGGGGTTTCAACTAGTGTATTCTCTGTTAATTTTACACAAAGTAAACGATAGTAAATAAGTGAAAGACTCTGGTTTAGTTATATTCTTACATACACTATGTAAGTAAACTTGTTTTTTGTAGTTTTACTGTTCATGCGAGCGAAATTATGAAGACGTAGAGAGAGCTGCCAAAGATAAAATACTATCTGCTTAATATACCTTCCTTAAATTAAGGTAACCTATCTTTACTTATTTGGGTTTAGATCGTGTCGCAAATCAATCTTTACCGAAGTCTAATTTATCGTTAATAATAATACAGTTGCACTAACACACGTTTTCACGGGTATTCTCCACGATTTCGTTATCGAAAAACCCGTGAAAATGTGTGTTAGTGCAGTTAACAACCGCGAAAATCTAAGAATATTACAGTTGTTTGAGAAATATTTTTATATGTAAAAAATATTTTTTTTTTTTTTGAGCATGATCATTACTTTTAAAAATTACGTGCTCGTCTTTTGACATGAAGACCTATGTCCTCGTCCTTTGACAAAAGACAGCAAATAAAAATTGCTCTCACGTAAAGGACACCCAATAAAAACACCACATAAAACTTAAAACTGCATTATAATGGTTGAAGGTTGAAGCGTCTGTGAACTGCATTTTGACCGCCGAAACGAATGGGAAAATCTTTTACTTGGAAAGTACCTGTATTATTGTAATTCAAAGGTTCAAGAGGTATGTTGCCTTGTGCGCGCCGTTATTCCGTAGCAATAGAGACGAACTTCATAATGCAAGTTTCAAAACGCATGGGCTGGCTGCTGTATGTATGTTACAAAAAAAGACTCATATTAAAAATGATTCTGATATTTTTGTGCGTTTGGTTGGTTTTGGGAGTAACGAGTACGTACTGACTATGGTAATTTTAGTCTATGGAATAATAGTTTCAGTTGGATATTAAATGGTTTAACGATGGTGAAGCCTAGTAATAAAACTTTATTTCTTGTGATCTATTTTCCAAATATCTGTATATTTTGGTGTCATTAAAATAAAAACATAAAACAACGTACTATTCGACTTCAATTTTATTTTTTTAGATTCCAGTAATTTTATTTATTTAATAAATACTTATCAATTTAAAATATCATAGAAAATACATAGGCGCCATCTGTCTGTAATGTTTAGAACTAGGTTCGTTTTGTCCGATGCGAGGCTACAGTAACCACGCATAGACGCAAGCTGCCATTCACTTTTCCATGTGCTTGCGTATAGAAACAGGTAGAGCGCGCTCGCGGCGCCTTTATATGTATATTTCAAGTAAGTGAAAAAACTTCATTGTAATGCAAAATAATAAATTCATTTACAGCATAGGCGACCAGAATGTGCTAGGGCGGTCTTATTGCTTGCAGCAATCTCTACCTCTGGATAGAGAATACTCTATGGACAGACTATTATACTACAAGTGTACTTTGTTTAATATTACCTACAGTCAGAAACACTAAAATGTAATTATTTTAATTTGTTATTTTTTTGTGTAGAATATGCCTTAGCTCACTGCCGTGTTAACTTGCGTGCTCATCTACTATTAAGATTTAAAACAGAATATTTACCGTGGCATTTGTTTAATAGTTATGAAAACAACCGTGAAAAGCTCATCTACTGCCATTATCCACTCTGAGGGGCTCGAACCTACCTGATTCAGGGTGAATAGGCCGTCCACGCTGGTCCAATTCGGGTTAGGTAACACACAACCAACACAATCTTTGAATTATTTCGCGTGTGTGTAGGTTTTCTCACGATGTTTTCCTTCACCGTAAGAGCATCGAATAAACGTACATATGAATTGGATAATCGAAAACACATTGGTACGTGCCGAGGTTTGCACCCGCAACCGAACCGTGATTTTCTTGGCAAAGATCGAACCTTGATCTTGATTTTGGATAAAAAGCAAAACTGCTCTACAAAAACTACGCCACCGACTCTTTCTTTAATTATTATCTGTTTGAAACTCACTTCTAGAAAATTTGTACTTCCTTCTTATGCGTAACTTTAACTTACTAGGTAATGACAAAAGCCACTTTCCCTTGCGCTGGACCTAATCTGAATCGTAAGCCATTATAATATCATTTCCTCAATGGCCAACTAGATCATGACTCAGGGCTCAGTTAGGCAAAAGGCTAGACCTAGTGCGATACAGTAGGGTACCTAAATCTACCTGGGTTGCGACATCGGCTAATCTCAAGCTTACCGACCGTTACTAGATTTATACCTACTGACAAATCTACCAGGAATATTTATGGTTTAGTTTCGTATATTATTTGTACAAAAAATATAAAACTATTTTTGTATTTCGTTTGATTTGGTTCGGAAGGATTCACGTTTGCATTGCACCCACTAAAATTTCAAATAAAGTGACATTGTGATGTATCCCGGTAAACTTGACGACAAAATTTGCGAAATTTTTAAATTCTATTCCAATTTTCCAAACTTGTTTATGTTACTATTTTCAAAGTGAACGATAGAGTTTAAAAAGCCATCAACTATTGATTAGGTATTTCAAACCTCACTAGCTGTAAAAAAAAAAACACTTTTATTGTATTTTCATAAAGCTTATATAATTATGAACTTTAGTTATTTTTTTTAAATCATTATTTTAAGTTACATAAACCAAAATACCAGTAATATTTGGTACCTAATTTTACTCTGATAATGTAATTTAAAGAATAAGTAAATTCTTACCTTCTTTCTCGCCTTTTCCTCTTCGTAGTGCTCGTTCCTTTTATGGTTCTATACAAGGTCATCATTTTTGACGCCATTTTTTATTTTTTTATTTCACTCTCACACAGGCCACTGACACTTTTAGTAATAAATTAAAATTAAATATTATTATCACTAGATTCAACTACTGACATTATTTTACATTTATATATTTTAAATATTATACTATGCACTTTCCACAGCTGCTAGTCAACCTGTAAAGAAAATAATAAAATTAATACATATACATTTTAGACAACTAATTAATACATGTTAAAATTCTTGTACAAGATGCGCATAATTAAAGAGTATCGTTTGAGAAAGTGAAACTTTTGAACTTTTAGTGTCAAGTTGAAGGTTAATGAGTTGCACGTAACGAGTTTGTGATATCATCAACATTTTGTGTATACCAATATATTAGAAGTTCAAAAATACTACAAAGTTTTTAGTAAATGAATCGGATTTACAATGTCCAGTGGTATCCTTGACTAATTACTGTTGTGTTTTCTATTTCTAAGTATAGATCAGTAAAGTAATTTTTAACCTTTTTTTAATTTATATAATAATAATTATAACAAATTACAATCTCCACAACGGTCCTGCACTGATCTTCAACGAATTGTTGTATTTGAATAATTTGCATTAGCTACAGAGATAGAATAAAGAATCAGAAAAACTTCTATCGATCTATTTCAACTTTAAAAAGTCGAAAATGTCTAACGTAATATACTATCAGCTATTCCATAGACTCCTTAGAGAAAGGAAAATCGCGCTTCGCAATTTCGTTATTCTAAAAGCTATTCGATATTAAACAGTAAAAAATGTCGTCATATATCAACTAGAATCTCTCACAATAAGTCACTCTTTCACTGATCAAATTAATGACCACCATATTAGCATGAAAATTAGAAACCGGTAAACCAAAGAACTGTCACTCATGTATGAATGCATGAGTTGCGATGTTGTATGGGCGGCGTAGACGCAGGCTCTGCGACGGGAACATAACAGACCGGTCGGACCAGCCAATTGACCTAATAATTCAACAATTATAGCTAACACATAGGCACTTCGGCATTAGGCCATAACAGGCACTTTGAACACATTATTTTGACACCCCTGAATTCTCAAGTCCGATTTAACTTGATACGCCAATTTTGCGACATAAATTGACAATCATACTAATATTACAAAGAGGAAAGAAAGCGGAAAGTAGTAAAAGCTCCTGCAATTCATTTATTCGGCTTTCTTATTTCTTTTTCCAAAATGAAATGGTAAAAAAAATATCAAAAATTTACCTATTCATTCTGAAAGTATGTACTTTTTTATTTATTAGAGCAAATTGAATTTTAACTTCTAAGTTTTTTTAAAAACCTTCGATGAGTTTAGCTTTGACTTTGAAATATGCTTATTTATCAAATTATACTAATCTTGTAAGTGAGTCATTCGTAACAACAGAACCACCCAATGACATCAGTAAACATGATTTCTGTCGACATTTCTCAGCATAACTCCTTTTCACTAATAGAATATTCATCAATTCGCCACCTGAGGAGCCGAGCGACCATTAGATGCGCGGGCGCTTATTTGAATACATACCGAGCGTGTTTGCTTTATTCTACTGTTGTAGATTTATTTAGGATACAAATGAGATCGTTTTTCGTTGTTTTGTAACCTTGTAACCTTTCTACTTTTCGTCACCCTGCTGAAAAAACCACGTATATGTTTTCAACAAAATTTTACAGGAAACACAAATAACTATCCACTAAAAAAAAATATAGTTAAATATTAATTCTGTTGTTTGTTAGTTATTATATGATTATCTTTACAGCTTTAAACAATTGAGTAAATTTAATAAGTGCAAATACTGCGAGTTTTTTTGCCCAATTTGTAAAAAAAGGAATTAGACAAAAGCTGTCCTTTAGGAGGTTTTCTCAGGAGGGTGACGTTGAGAAAATTTTAAAAATTTTTTCAACAATTTTCATTGTAGTGATCTTATACTAATACTAATCATACCACTATGCTAAACTTCGCAACCATACAAAATTCAAAACTGTCAGAAAAAAATATCATTAAAAGATTGCTCTGGAAAAGCGTCAAAGAAAATACAACGTTTGAAAACTTTATAAAACTAATCTTATGCACGTTCTTAAACCCTTCAATTCAGTAAAATCAGTTAATTCAGTTATAATATGTATGTATGATATCTGTTTAATTTAATAGCTACATTCTTATTCAATAGGTAGTATTTGCACAACCGGCTTTTATTTCCTTTTGTACGTCTTATACTCTCGCCTAAAGGTTGCCTGGAAGAAATCGCTTAAAGCGATAAGGCCGCCATTTGCCACAAAATTATTTTCGTGCTGTTTTTTATATGTAAATTATTTTATGTGCAATAAAGAATATTTATTATTATTATTATTATTAAATCTAAACGTTTAGATTGGCTACGTAGCTAATAGTGAAATTTTATTATCTTAGTTTCTCGACCGGCTCATAACGCGTTATTTTCTAAAATGAATTAACTTGTTTACTACCGAATTTAACGGTTTAAAATTAAACGTTTTCTACAAGCAGTGATTGCACTATGCATACTAATTATACTGATACGTAGATAGAGTAAGTACATGAGGTTAATATGGGCCATAACCGCTTGTGTCGAAACTCGCTTATAAATAAGCGTTGGTATAATAACACATGACTTCACCTAAAGGCTAGCTGCCCTATAAACATTCACTCTAATAGATACTTTGGCTTTTCATTATGTATTAACAGCTTTCCGCCCGCGGCTACGCTGGCGTTGTTTTTGACTTTTCCGTGCAGTTTCTCGTACGAATGAAATATTTTCCTGCGGTAAAAATGATCTAAGATGTTGACCGCGGATACAAGGTTCCACCATGCAAAATTCATTCGGATCGGTCCAGTTTCGGATATTAGCCCGTACACACAGACAAACAGAGAAAAAAAAATTGTTATTATCTATATCACTTTTTACATATCCCTGACTTGGTTTTAGCATTTTTTTTTCTATGTACAGATTTTCGATCTCTACAGTTTTATTATCTGGGGGCACGGGAGTGCCCCCGCCAAGTCGAGCGCGAAGCAACACTGCCGTACCATCTTTACTGGAACCATTTCGCCGCATTTTCAGGCCCCTATTTGAGAACCTCTGGATAAGACCAGAACGCAGAAATTTTAGTCATCCAGTAAGCTATGTTCACATGCTAAAAATCCAAAATTTCAAGTCTGTAGGTCATTTAGTTCCGAAGTTAAGCGAAAGCAAAGTTTCGCATTTTCGACACTCACTCATGATCATCAAAATAGAACTAGCACTTCCCATAAACTCAGCGACCTGAAATTTGCTACAGAGTTAGGGTTTAATGGCTACATAAAGGGAAAACTATAAAAACTAGGATAATCGAAGATTTGGAGTACCTGGTGACCAATTCTAAAAATATGATGGAGGAGTGGAGGTGATACCCCGCACACGTCGTTAGATGGCGTTGACTGTATTTTAAAACGCGCTTAAGAAAAGAAAAAATTGTAATAATAAAAAAACAACTTCTAAAAAGAAAAAAGCTATGTGAAGTAAGAAAATCTAATAAAATAAATCAATATACCCACGTTTCGACAAAAAGAAGTGAAATCTCACCAAAAACATTCTGTAAAAAACTAGCCAACTCTCGATGGAACTGCTTGTTTATCTCTAAAAAGTAATGAAATCTAGACAAAGTCGTACCAAGTCTAAGGTTAATTACTGCGATTTCTTTATTATTATAGTTAATGTTGTGATACTTGGCTGTTGAAGGGTAGGTACACAAGGAGTTTTATAAACCAGGTGCTCCATGATTCCATTGCACCAATCTGTCGCCAGAACCGCTACCCATTGACGATGGAAAATCAACGGCCCAGTCACACAACATTAACTATAATAATAAAGAAATCGCAGTAATTAACCTTAGACTTGGTACGACTTTGTCTAGATTTCATTACTTTTTAGAGATAAACAAGCAGTTCCATCGAGAGTTGGCTAGTTTTTTACAGAATGTTTTTGGTGAGATATACATGTCAATGTTGATAATGTACAAAAGTCAATACTTAGATTCAACACACAGAAATAACGTGTTACGATTTCTGGTCACAGTCGCTAATTTAAAATGAGTTCTATAAAATAGCAAACTTTTTTATTTTTCTAAAATGCCCTTTGTTGTATTCAATATTATAAGGACCAAGATTTTATAAACTTTTTGCAGCGGGTAAATACCCCATTCCCACGGGAAACACGTCAAAGTGGATAGAGACGCGCGCCAAACATATTTTTTAGAATAAAATAAAAATATATAAATAAATATGTGGGGACATCTCACACACGGCCATCTGACCCCAAACTAGGCAGAGAATATTTTCTAGACTTCGTATTTATGAAGATTCTATTAGCACAAATACATACAGTACAAAGAATGAAGATTGGCTAACATTAGTTTACACGGTGCATGGCGAGACCGACACTGAAACGCAACCGGTTCTTAAAAATAACAATTAGCTTGTAATTTGATGACAACATTGTTTCCATTCGAATTAGTTTCTCCAGCAATTAACATCGCTGGTTCAGGGGTGTCAACAGACACGTTTGATCTAATTGATAAATTGATCGTTTATATAAATTATAGGCTTTTGCCAATAATTAGGGTTGGTCACCATCTACAATTACTGACAGCAACGTTTTGTGAAATGAGATTGCTTCCTTAGCAATAAGGCCGCCGTTTGTAACCTATTGTTTTCATTTCTTGGTGTCATTTATATTTTCAAAGAATGAAAATTTGTAGGCTGAATTTTAAATAAATTATCAAAAACTGAACTAAATAAACTGAATAGATTGCGATAATAAAATACAGGCATCATTAACAATATAGGTTAAAAACAAAGTTATCACTGTAGCAAAATTTAATTCCTATATAAATTACTAGTAAATTACTTGATACTAGATTTTTTTTTCCATTTCACTTATACGATAAAAAATACTTCGCTCTGCTAAATTAATATCTATTTGTTCATATCAAAAGAAGTGACTTTCTATTGGTCGAAAATGACAGAAAACAAAGATATCTCAGTACCAAATCACTGAGGTGTTGACAGGATCGGGTCGCATTTTATTATCCTAACATATCATTATCATTTTATTATTGGCATATTACGTCTCTATACTACCAAAAAAAATTCTTTCGTACTCTATGATTCAGATTCATTAGCAAAATAAATCTATTTTATTATATATTATATCTCGCAACCCTATCCAACCATCTTGGCTAATATTCGTGCATCAATCATGATGCACCAACACGTTTTTTAATAGATTTGTTTTTAACCGACTCTTGTACCTAAAGTCTAGTCCAATTAAAGTGATTATCGGACAAAAACTGTAGTCAAAACCCGAATAGTTAACCCGGCTGGTTTACATTGGTGGCGATTCTACCAAGTCACACTAAAGTTAAATTAAAGTCAGCTGTATTTTTCGTTCATAGGATGGGAAGTGATTGAATACAATTTTGAACGAATGATATTCATATCCATACTTATAATATTATAAATGCGAAAGTGTGTTTGTTTGTTTGTCTTTCCTTCACGCCTAACTAAGCACCAACACCACCAATCGACTTGATTTTCGGCATACAATTAGTCGAAAGGATGAAGAGTGACATAGGCTACCTTTGACCGCGGGAAAATACCTCATTCCCACGAGAAAAAACTTTTAACGCGAGCGGGGCCGCGGGGCGGAAAGCTAGTTTTAAATAAGAGCGCACGCAGCCCTAAAATAAATCTGTTTTTATGAATGTATGTGTTACTACTGAGATCGATACGTTAATTCGATGTTGGACGTCTCTAAATTTAAATTGAAAATCACTGTCCCTTTTCTTTCTTATCAACGTGAAAAGGACAAATGGTTTTTTTAAAATAAGTCAGAGTTAAATAACTAGAATCGGCTCTATTGCCAAATATGCTGTAAAGTATAATGCGACCGGCTTAGCCGTAATTTCCAATTTAGAGTGCGCGGGTAGTTGAATATAAAGTAATTACCTTGAAGGCTTGAAGTGATTATAGTAAAATTAAAATTTTAAATTAGGCGGATAATTTTACAGCATGTCTTGTTGCGCAGTCGATGTATTATGTCTATTACTGCAGTAGAGATTTACGCTAATACTTGCTTAGTATAGTATGACCTATGAGTAAGGTATGGTCCCTAGAATAGAATATTATACTTTATTGCATACAAAATAAAAACAAACAGTTTAAAAGTAGATACTATGTCGAGATGCATCGCTATCGATAGCGGCCCCGCGCAACAGATGAATTAAATTATCCTTGTGTTGATATGATCCTTGTGTTGGATAGATTGAAAGTTCAAATCAAATGAGACTATCTAAGGCCGCGCACGGCCGTAGAAAATTCGTTCAATTTGAGCTTTAAATCTATTCTTACAAGGCTCTAATTTAATTGATCGGTCGCAATGAAAACTGGCGACGAAAATTGGCGTTCGTCTATGGAGCAGAATAACCAGAAGACAAAATCCCTCCCATACAAAATAGTAATTTTAATAGGCAGTTAGAAAAAAAATATATATATATATATATATTGTCTCCGGGATGAGTTACTTTGGGAAAATTGCGCAATACTATGGACTGAGCATGTTCAGTACCTTTAAGTATTTGCTGAGCCGTCACTCTTCTGTCCATATCCCAAAACCCTGCCACCATCTGAACAGTTACGATCGAGGACTTATTTGTCCTTGTTTGTAATTGATCGACTAATTATTGCACCTATGGGAAGAGAGGTATTAATTACCTATTTAACTATTGATATAGATAGACAAACATGTTTCAGTTGTGTATAAATGCCTGTGTGAAATTCAATCTTCTAGCTAGAGAAACCGTAACGTCAGTAACGATAAATCAAAGCAGCTTACTAGCAGGAACTTTCCCTCGGCTCAAATTGAAGTTAGAAACCAAGCCCATGGTAAAATATTAGTGCAATAAGACCTCAACTTTTGCTATTGTCGATTTATATTAAGTAGGGTAACTGGTTTACCTTAAATTGGAAAGTAAGTAAATAAAAAACAAAACTACCGCTTGGATCGTGTGTGTCGTTCAGATGTTTTCTGAAAATGTTATATCATAATTATTGAGCCTCCTATAGCTTCTGACATGACTCGAATAATGACTACATCCGTAGATAGTCGCCGGGACCAACAGCTTTACGTGTTTTCCGAAGCACGGAATCATTTTCCTTTTCGGACAATCGGGTGATTCAGCCTGCAATGTCATAACCAAACTGGGGAAAGTTTCACAAAGTGATATTTGAGCGACGAGCTTCCCACCAGGATTCGAGTATTTGACCACTTGACCACGGAGTCAAATTAAATCAAATCAAATCAAAATGTTTTATTCGAAATTAGATGACATAAATCACGTTCTTATTTTTTTTGTTCATTCCTTCTTAAAAAATAATAATTTATCAATACAATATTGGTTATTATTATTTATTAATTAACAGAATGCAAACGAAATATACAATTAGAGGAAGACAACCAGTCAAAAATAGAAAAAATAAAATAAAAATAATCTAGATAACCAATCAATCTATCACCACTGGCTATCGACTAGAGCAGACCAGTCCCCCAAAGCAGCACCCGTCCACGAGTTTGACGTATGGTCAGCCATCGTCGGACTCAACCATATTAAGAGTTTGGTCACTTTAGTGAGCATGAAATAGCGGAGGCTATTGGGATCTGATAACTGTACAACAATACAATGCCTATAATGAAACCAGGTGGATAGATGTCGTGACGTGATATTACACGGCACATCTGACCAGTGACTCAGGAACTTGTTCATTTGATATTGCAAAACTTCTCTTCTCTTACTCATTGTACTGGGCTGCAAAAATTGCTAAAGACGTATATACCCAGGTAAGCAATCATGGTGTAATTCAGAATGTTTTTGATTGATATAATAATATTATTTATCTCTGGGTCACGCTACAAGTGAATCTTAGTGTGTAATGGATAAGAGTGAAATTTGATTTCTTTCAAATGTGTAGGGTTAATTAGGTAAATATTCAAATAGATTTTTAATTTAAAATATGCCCAAAGAAATATTTCAAGACAAAATATATGTTTTTTTTAATTTACTGTTTATTTAGGTACCGTTTTTATTTCGTCTCTTCTTATTCGTGTGATTAACAGCTTCCGAAAAATCCACCCTTTACTTAAATTTCAAATAAGGTAATATAAATGTAAAATTTACCCAAAATTGTTTGTATCACAAAAAACTCTATTTTAGACAATTAATAAAAAAACTGTACTAAACATAGTTAATAAATTATAAAAAACAGTCTTCAAAAAAACTAAACTACTCCATAATAACGAACAAACAATTTATTGTTGCCATATTTGTTAGTAAATAATTAGAGATGATTGCAAACTATTATTACTTTTATGCAACGCACTTGTAAGATATAATTCGTACATTACATATTGATACATTTTGATGAGTTTTTTTTAAGGTCAATAGGATAATCTAACCAAAATACCTCTGTAACAGTTAACAACCATAGGTATTTGGAACGGCACTTATTTAGCAACATCTTGAATTCGGCGCTACATCACTATCAAGTTCATCTCTTCGGGTAATATTTGCCCGTTTTTATTTTATGATACTAGTGAGGTTGTTTTATAATTATATTATTACAGTAATTAGATTTTTTTTTAACTTATGACAAACAAATTACCTTGAAAAATCTTTAATTGTTTCCACCTAACCTATGTATATAATACATGTAGCTATATGTATTTCTTTATCTTTTCGGGTCGTTTCCGCGAAACATACATTGGTACAGTAGCCATCATATGCGGATAGTCGCTTTTATGACAAAATTCGTCTCTATTTCTACGGGATTCCAGACGTATGTGCTGGTAGGTAACTGTACATATTCTAACTAAATTATCAACTAGGTAAATATCAAATAAACTTCGTGACAATAACCAGGTTCCCAGCGGATCTTTCTTACCCTTCCAACCATTCTAATGCCCTCACAATAAAGTTCATTGAAGCTGCTAAATACCAAGACACGTAAAAATAACTGTACTGCAACAGACAATTGACTCCGATACGATATAATACGCAGAAGCTACGTGCTTGCCACCTTTGATCTGCCCTACAGAACTATACCTCTATCCCTTTCATTAATATAATGAAAAACAAAGACCGATAGAAATGATTGGTCATACAGTAAGCGTTACAGCTATAAAGGCCATTTTACTGTGTCGTATTTAATATTCAAGCATCGATATTGCATCCTGACTCCTGACTTGAATTCGATTAGCCAACCAATTTTAGGAGACCACTTCCTTCAAACGATTTAGTCTTGAAATTGGGTCTTTTAAACTGGTGATTCAAAAAGACCTATATTGCATCATATTTGAAGGAAAAAAAGTTTTTTTATTCGAGGATATTACAATGTTCATCTTCCATGCTGCCAGTAATTTCGTCATATTAAAGAATGCGCTGGCTGCTACTAGGTTAATGAAGTAGGTACTAAAGCCCTTGCATAAGGACCTATCAACTTAAGTAAGAAACTTGGCTGTAAATCGAAGGTGTTTGGTAATTAGGTACCTTCATAGCTTGTCCTAATGTTCCTTAAAGTGCTACTGATTTCTTGCTGCATTCGTTGACTAGTTATGCCTGACTATTACATATTTTTTAAAGATTTGGAACGTTTGGAACTATTTACTGCAACATATTATGATAAAATGTGATGAGCAATATTTATTATTAATAGAAATAATATAGAGGACCTGAACGTTCAATTAACTGTTTACACCTATTGCGATATGTAACTAGAGTTATTTTTTAACTGTTTTAACGAAATTTTTATAACCAATCAAAAAGTGAATAGTGAATCCCTTTCAGTTCTCCTTCCCTTTAATCCTGGTACACCATATGAACTACTTTTACTTAACGTAATTTTTTAGCTTAAGGTGGTTTTGCAATGAGGTGTTCAAGGCATCCTAAAATTGTCTGTAGCATGTTTGCAAACTGTATTCAACAGTTTCGGCATTGAATTAGTGCGTATGTATTTGAGATTGAGCAACACTTTACTTATATCAATGTCACCACCGTGCCTATAGCGACAGCAAGTGGGTGCAGCTTTGACGAAAATAAGTATCGAAGTTGCTAATTATTGCGATAGCTTATACCACACTAATTAGTAAGATCTACCTTGAAGTGAGAATTGTCTTTATCAATGTTTACAACAAGGCTTATTTAATACATTATTTTTTTATGTAAAAATATTTTTATTCTCACTTTGTAAATACATATTTTCGTTTATGCAACGTAATATAAAGCGCGAGTTCCTTGCTTTTAATTCTATACTCACTCTCATTATTTTGAAAGAAACTTCAATATGGCAGATGTCTCACAGCACTTGACATTTAAATGTAAGATGTTACAGTGCTTCATTCTACTGCCCTCATAGCATGAAGTGCATGACAAGAAACTGTCGCACATTTAATTGTCAAAATGCTTTTCAGCCCATATCTATAGATTCCTAAATGCTGTCGATTTTGAGAATATGGACATGACAAAACTATGTCTTGTCAAGCATGTCACACCATACCCTCCTCGCAGGGGATTTACAGCCATAGGGGTAGTTGTTCTAATTCTAAGCCGTAACCACACGCCATGACCCTAGCCCCAATTAATGCTAATAAATCGTTTAAAGTCCAAATCATGTCTTCATAGACTCCCAAGCTATAATTTCACGATGTGTCGAAAGCCTATCATAAAATCAATAACAGTAGATTAATAAAACGGTAAAGTTCAGGCCACGATTGAGCTATGATTTCGATTGAACGATGGACAATTACGTCAATATCGAGGGGCTTATTTCGCGAAGTTGGAATTTATAAACTACAAGAACAATTCGTTATACACTGCGTAGTATATACGGTACACAGAAATATTTGATCAAAAATTTTGTGAACATACCTACACATCGTTCTAAACTGTATTTAGTAAAAGAAGAAGAAGGAGGAGAAGAAGTTTTCAAACTACGATGCCGTTGCCAAATACCGTTTCTGCCGTTGGTTTCCTTGATATTGTTTGTTCTGGCTTGTATTTTGTCTGCACTTTGAGAATTCGGCTACGCTCTTTAACATTTCGTATGACTTTTTGTCCTTTTAATGGGGCAGTGAACGTCTACAATAATACGCCTTTCATTGATCTGTCTTCATTTTTTTTAATTTGAATTGATGACTGCTCCCATAGGCGAACGCCATTTTCAAACGGCCAACCATGGACGGTCTGGTACTTGGTATCTATTAGCTTTGACGTCAAATTTGTTTTCATAAATTCTTACTTCGAATAAAAACATTTTGCTACGCAATGAACGTGAAAATTTACTTGAAACTAGTGACGACTCTCATTTGATTTGGTATCGATAGTACGTCTATTGCAGATGTAAGTGCTATGGAGCTATAACAGTGAAGTAAGTTCGCTTTCAACACGTCAGTAATGCGTGCACATATGGCAAATAAATTGCTGCTATCTCACAAACAGCCATTTCGTTATCTCCCATTTTGTATGGTTAGCGAAAACAACATAACCCCTATATAATAAAACTGCATAGAGGTCGAAAATCTGAACATAGAAAAAAAATGCTAAAAACCGAGTCAGGGGGATGTAAGAAGTGATATAGACCATACCCAGATTTTTTTTCAATTTTTTTGTTTCTCTGTTTATCTGTTTGTACGGGATAATCTCAAAAGCTGTTGGACCGATTTGAATGAAATTTTGTATGGTCAACATCTTAAATAGATTTTACCGAGGGAAAATATCTCATTCCTACAGGAAACTGCACGAAAAAGTCAAATAACAACGCGGGCGTAGCTCAAACTTATCGATTTTAACGAAGAATATCATAACATAACCATTTTCAAGGTTTTTTGTTTTTGTTGATGTTACAAAAACGTACATCCACTTAATATGAGTATGATTGGTATCCCGTTGTTGGTCACTTTCGATCGTCAGTTGCGCAAGAGCAGCGCATCTGCAGATGCATTCAGGGCTGTCAGTCTTAAGAACCCTCTGACGTATTTTGATTATTTTGAAGGTTATTTACTTAAATTTTTAGTTAGTAGAATACAGTTTTGCCTACAGCCAATTAAAAGAAAACATGTACATTATACATGTCGCAGGGAATTGAGGATATCAGGAGAATAACGCTTCTATATAAAAAAATGTTGTGAAGTTAAGATTCTTTTTAATCCTTAAGCATATTGAACATTCTTAGATTTTCGAGGTTGTTAACTGCACTATGTAAGCTCAATTTAAAACGAAATCGTGGAGAAAACCCGTGAAAATGTGTGTTAGTGCACTTAAGCATATTAATATGATGTGTTCGTAATGTCTCAGAAAAAAGCAACTCAGAAAGCTAATTTCTAAATTTATCTATTCTTATCGGAAGGGAAACCAATACTACCACGCCACTGCACTCCATTACATATTGCACCACTGCCAAAATTTTGATTGGAACACTGCTTGGAACAGAATCTGACAACCCTGCTACATGCAAGTGCATTCCATTCAGGCTTGTTCGGCCATCTTCGGCAACACACGGGCGTGATACTAGTTTGAAACTGGCAGACAAGTCTGACGGTTCGTTTCACCTTCCAAATTTGAATTAACATAACCTGAGTGAAAATTGGGTCAATGTCATTATGAGATGTTCGTATGGTTTCCAAAGTAAGGTGGTAGTTATTAATGAATGCCACTTAATTATCTTCTAAGAAAGTTAAGTAAATACTAATCTTCGCTATTTTTAGTGAAATTTCAACATTCTTTTTTCCATGTTTATATGCAAATAATACTCTTGGTCTGTAGTAAAATATTGAGTGACCTAATTAGCACTAAAATACATAATTATATTTTTTTAGGCAAAAGAGTATTTAAACTCTAACCAAAATCGACAAAAATATGTTTGTTTTTGTTTTTCCATTCGAATCTCATTCAGATCAGGTCAAAGTGGAAGTTGACTGCGTTACTGGCTCAATCCATACAAAATAATCGAATCTTACAACAAATATATTATTAATAGTGCACTAAAAATACTAATCTTGCACCAAATATCCAAGGGCGTGAACCAAAGCGGGGGGACGGGGGGCCGCAGCAGCAAAAAAAAAACAAATCTACCCAGAATCAAATCGGTTGGTTAGGTTAGGTTAGACTGATGTCAATAACAGAGCGGAGGGAGCCGAGCGAGCGGAGCGAGCGTGCCGAGGCAGCGGCCGGCGACCGCCGTAGTTTTGGATTTTTCAAAGTTGATGACTCAAGAAGTCTCAAGTTTGCATGTTTTGGTGCACAATTAGTATTTTAGGTGGAACAAGAGAATAATTTGAGGTACGGTTAAATACTATCCAATACAAAATAACATTTCATGATTTCATGTAACTTTTGATATTTTGTTTACCTTACGTTATATTCCTTAAATTTCGGTACCACTTTGGATGACCAAGTAGCCCTATTTAGTTTTGCTTACTCGCTCGCTTAGACGGAATGAGCTGCCATCATCTTTTTTTTTTTTTAATTGAATTATGCTTGTGTCGAAAAGGTACGACCAATCAAGCTTCACCGGACTTGAGCTGCCATCATCATATCAAAGTACCAAACATACACTCTATGACATTCTTTAAGCCCTAGGATATTGATATGCCATATTGGATACTACTCTCTTCATGACCTCATACTCTTTATAATTAAATTCCCATACAGCCAGTTAAACCAGCTCCCACTTTTACTCAAGACCTCTGACATCAGCGCTTCATAAACCCACCTAATATAATCATAAAATATAAATGAAAGCTTAAGTTAGTAACTTTGACCTTTAATCATATATTATTTTTTCTAACAATAAACTTGCTTTCTCTTGTAATGATAGGGAAAGTGATATAGCAGGTATGTCATCCGTCATGTCATTATTCAATTACGATAAAACTCAACATTGTAATGATGATAAATTAAATTAACGGTTGTGTTATGATTAAACTGACAGGCGAATACGCAATAATGAAGTGCCAAGTCAATTAAAAAATAAGCAAATCAAAAAGTAGCATCAGAGACAAATAAATTTATAGTTTAAAAAACTCTAGAACAACACGCTTAAGATGCTTACTTGAAGAGTTTCACTATCTAACTTTGGGATCATTCATCAGACCCTGGTTAAGTGGTCACCTCACCTCGCCAATATAAAGGTCTTATTTAGACAAATCAAATGAGCCCAAATTCGGGGGGTTTACTAGTAGCCGTTGAAGAGTCCCACTATCCACCTTCCAGCTCCAGCATCAGATCAGCTTGTTTGTATCAAATTATTGTGTTGTCATCGGAATTACGTATACATTATAATTTCACTAGGCTACGACCCTTGGAAGATGGTTAAATTAGTTACCTAAGATTCCATTACATACTTAGTTACATACAAGTGGACCTAGCGTGTAAAAAGTAACTTGTAATGTAAAAGTAATGATATGCATGCATTCTGCCTATAGTATTTAAGGAAATGTAGACATTTTTGTACTCAATTGATTATTTTTTAATCTTCCATCACCTCGAGGCTCGAGCCTACCCTGAAGTCAGGGTGAATAGACCTTAGTCGACCACGCTGGCTCAGTGCGGGTCGATCAACTTCACACGCAACCTTTGAATTACTTCGCAGGAGTATGGAGGTTCGGAATATTTTCGTTCAGCGTAAGAGCGCCAAATAAACGAATATGAATTTTAAAAACGAAAACACATTGGTATGTGCCGAGGTTTGAACCCGCAAACTTCTTAATGGAAGTCAACAGCCCAAGCCATTTGGCCATCGTCGCTCTCCAATAAAAATTCATCATAATATAAACAGAAATATGAAAATGGAAACCGAAAACATGATCACCACTTAGGATGCCAACTAATTACATATTATATACCATAAATATTGTTAATACACAAGGAAATACGTTAGGCTAAAGCTAAGTTCACACTAGTACAGGTATATAATATCGTTTATGTATTTAATGCACTAAGCACATATCAATACAGCCACGCTTCTTTCCCAGAGGGGTAGGCAGAGACCACTTCCACAGACACTTCCTTCCACTTGCTACGATCCAGACACACTTCTTTCGCTTCATCCACATTCATTAATCTCCTCAAACATGCTCGTCGTGTCAACTAATTACCTCCAGAGAAATCTCATCAGAAAATTAAACGTTTGCATTGGGTGACACAAATGCTCCTACGCATAGTTAATGACATAAAGTAAATAGAAACTCAAGTTTACTTTAACTACTTGAGTTAGCGAATACCAATCTCAACAAAGATGGTATTTATTTAACATTTCCTTGAGAATGTAGAGGTTGGGTGGAAAAAGGGTAAATGTGAATATTAGTAGCTTTTTAAAACTATAATAATTGTTATTGACATTTGATTTCCAATTTTCACTGGACGAGTTTATATTAAAAAACAAAACATATCCAATTTCAAAATTCTTTAAAGAAAAAAGTGTATCACTTCATACCTTAAAATTAATTTGATTAATATCAATATGAATAACTGTTTATATTGTAATAATAATAAATAATAAATCCATTTATTTCAGGTAATATTTACATATAAATGTTAAATATGTAAACAGAGGCCTATATTATAAATACCTTACAGTAATCAAATATTCATCTATTCATTAAGAGCGTCGGTGGCCAAGTGGCTAGGCCCGTTGACTTCCGTTCCGAAGTTCGATGGTTCAAACCTCGGCACGTACCAATGTGTTTTCGATTTTCGAATTTATATGTACGTTTATTCGACGCTCTTACGGTGAAGGAAAACATCGTGAGGAAACCTGCACACACCTGCGAAGAAATTCAAAGGTTGTGTGTGAAGTTGACCAACCCGCACTGGGCCAGCGTGGTCGACTAAGGCCTATTCACCCTGGTATCAGGGTAGGCTCGAGCCCCTCGGTGGGGACATATATGAGCTGTTAACGAATCAAATATTCTTTTTTATAGTCGTAACAAAACAGTAATTTTAGAGATACGTTCCTATACTCCATCGCCTATCTTAACAAATAGTCAGCCCGAAGCCGTCTCACCTTTGCTACTATTTGGTATTCTGTGCCTTTAGCAAACAATTTAGATAAGTGAATTTAAGCACCCAAGGTTAGGTCACAGAGCTTGATACAACACATAAGGCTAGGTCACATTTATAAGACACTAGTTTCCCGCCCGTGGAGCCTTTTTCCTGTGGGAGTGGGGTATTTTCCCGCGGTAAAAGCTAACCTATGCTAACCTAACCTTTGTCCTTTGCTGAGGTTTATTCTATCTCTGTACCAAGTTTCATCAAAATTGGTTTTGGCATGAAAGGATAACAAACAGACATACAGATTTACTTCCGTATTTATAATATTAGTAAGGATCACAAATAGGCGCTGACAGACGGACGGACAGACAGTAGACACCCGAGTGTTCCAATAAGGGTTTCGTTCTTGAGGTACGGAACTAAAAATAATTCTTTTTGTAGGTTGAATTCTTAATACAAATCCTATATTTAGCCGTAAAAGATTTTTTAAAGGTTTTTTCACTGCATTATTTACTTAAATATTTATAGAATTGAGGCTATAATTCGTACTAAATTGGATCAACTTTATGTATTGTTTTTATTTATTCTTATTTTATTTTATTTGGGGAATTTACAGCCTAATTACACAGTGATTCTATATCTAATATAACAGAGGTCGATTAAAAAGTTACCACAGATAGAGATGTTTTAGATAGGTATATAATCTATTTACATTGGTAGCTTTTTTCTAGCATTTCGTGTGCCAATTAAGTATATTTTGTATTGTACAATTTTGTGTGGAAATTGTTTCACACTATTTATCGCTCTATTACATAAAGGTTTCTCCATTCACTATCACAACCGAGTATCATTTACGAATTTATTAATCTGTAGCACGCGACGGAGGTCGTAAAATAACTAACTACACAGAGTATTACAAATACTTCGATCATATATTTCATACTTTATTAATACCTACTATAACGCGGTTATATGTTTCGGCCCTAAAGGTGATGACATAGTATAAAACCAAGTCGTAATTTAAGTTATAAAGCTGTAGATAAAATATAAACATGTAGTCTATTGCGTTTCTTAATAACTTAAACGTTATATTTCCTACAATTTAATAAATAAATACTTCTGAAATGAATTCTGTTAACAGCTCATATAGTCCCCACCAAGGGGCTCGAGCCTACCCTGAAATGAGGGCGAATAGGCCTAGTCGACCACGCTGGCCCAGTGCGGGTTGGTTAACTTCACGCTCAACCTTTGAATTAGTACGCAGGTGTGTGCAGGCTTCTTCACGATGATGGTTTTTTCCTTCACCGTAAGAGCGTCGAATAAACGTACATAGGAATTCAAAAATTGAAAACATTTTGGTAGGTACAGTCGCGTTCATAAGTCCAGTCATATCACGTGCATCTATACTTTAAATTAACTTTCTTTCCGAAAGTATTCAGGACATGTCATTTGTAGTAAAATATTGAGTCCCTTACACTGTATACGTAACACACAAAAATAAAAATAACTAGCCTTTAGGAAAAAAGAAATTTTAAAGTTCAAAAACACGTGATATGACTGCAGTTATGAACTTGACCGTACGTGCTGAGGCTTGAACCCACGAACTTCCGAATGGAAGTCCTAGGGCTGTTGACAAGTCCTAGGGCGGTTGACAAGTCCTAGGGCTGTTGACAAGTCCTAGGGCGGTTGACAAGTCCTAGGGCTGTTGACAAGTCCTAGGGCGGTTGACAAGTCCTAGGGCTGTTGACAAGTCCTAGGGCTGTTGACAAGTCCTAGGGCTGTTGACAAGTCCTAGGGCGGTTGACTTCCATTCAAAAGTTCGCGGGTTGGCACCACTTTGCCTCCAACGCTCTTTACTAATGAATACTGGCAATCTTTTCACGATTTTTGTGCATACTTTTGATCCTCGTCACTTAACAAATGTTAACAGAGTTGCATATTTCTACATACCTACTACTTTTACTACTGCAACTTTCTTTTTGTTTTTTTACTTACTGTTTACTTTATAATATTACTAGAGCGCCCACCCCGGCTCCGCACGGGAAAATGATTATTGTGGGTTAAGTATACTATGCATGTATTATACATTGACTAACCTAGAAAATGACGTACAAAGAATATGACGTGCCTCTAAATTGACTATCTGAGAAATTGACCAAGCTCGCCTAAAGGATATAAACCTCCTCTTGAATCACTCTATCTATTAAAATAAACCGCATCAAAATCCGCTGCGTAGTTTTAAAGATTTAAGCATACATAGAGATATAGGGACATAGGGACAGAGAAAGCAACTTTTTTAATACTATGTAGTGATGATGCAGGTAACTGTAACACCCGATATAAAAGTGTATCACACTATAAGTACGCATATCTGATGATTATCCGGCAGCGAAGCTATTCGCACTACAGATGTTCTGCACCGGAGGAATTTGAAAGTGAAATTGTGCACAATAGCGGTTTCCAACTGATTGATGTTTCGTCTGCGATATGATAGCAGGGTGTTACATGTAATTACAAGTGATAGATAGTTATATGAAAGTGATATTGGGCCGGAAGTTTCTGTAACAATCAAAAGTAACGAGTTGGTTAATTGGCTGTCAGGTTCTACGTAATGATAAGAAAAGATTTGGTTGTTGAAATCTAAATTCAAAGTACATTGGTTGACGTAAGTTGACAGCCCCGTAGCCTGATTGATAATATCAATGGCTTTGAAGCACATGGTCGCGGGTTCGAACCCCGCCCAGGGCAAACGTTCGAGTGATAAGCACTTGTGTTTGCCTTGTGTCTTGATATTTGTAAATAATATGTTTTTATCTTACTTTATGCTTTATCAGCTGTTACCTGAACCATACTACAGGCTCAACCTAGTTTTTTGTCAGATATTTGACCGTTGTGAGAATATTATATATAATATACATATTATAGTAAAGTAATTCACCAAGAAATTGTCGAAAAGGCAAATAAATTGACAATTCCTCCTGAATCCATTTTTATTTTATGTCATTGGTTAAATAATTATTTATTAACTTACACAACAACTCAATTAAGATCAGTTAGCTAATATCATGGGATAGTTAAACATTACAAATGGTTTAATGGCTGAATAGAACGCGGTTAATCGCTTGTTAGTTAATGTTTACTTGAGTTAAATAACCGATGGTTGTATAATGTATGAAATATAATTTATCCATCTGTTTTTTATTATTAATTTACTATATTTATCCATTATTTACGAGTAAATACTATGTACTATAATAGCTGCTGCGGAGCCCACACTAAAATTTCCTATGTATGTATGTATTTATTTTTATTTTTAATTATATATTCAAATTAATTGTATCGCTTTTAGTAAATAATTTGGGATGGAAAATTATTTATAGTTTATCCCTTTACTCAACTTTTTATTTGTATATTTCGTTATTTATAGGTTAGGTTAGGTCATTTATATTCCATGTGGCTAATATAGTCTGGATAAGTTCTTGCTTTATAAAACGGTGGGGTACAAAATAAACACACGAATGTAGGATTTTTCACTGACCCTTCTTTATCATATTTCCGACATAATAAAGTCTAGAGTCCTTGGCAGAGGCCACCAGATATTTTGCATTTATATGTTCTCCCTCTCTCTTTCTTTCTCTTTAATATTTTCTTCCAGCTTGCAAAGGTTATATGAAATGTTATATTTACATATTATCCCTTTTTTACGAAAGTAAGTAAAAACTAAAAACACTAAAGTGTCATAAAGTGTCTCGTTTCCTTTCCTATCTAATTGTGGTAAAGCAGTTTCTGGTTATTGTATGGCGATGATTATAGATTATAGAATAAGTAGTCGGTGAGGGAGATTGAACCATGTTTTTTGTAGGCTCAGCTTTCTTGATTGCGGTTAGAAAGTGCTGTAGGTATACCTAACGACTTATTCTTATCGGTTTTTATTATTCTTTGTAGCCTTATATTGCCGTGAAGCATAGATTATCCATTTATTTTATTATCAGATGTTGATTAATTAGGTGCGCAAAAATAGCTCAACGATCGAGTATGACATGTACTTAAATTAAATTTGTGATTAAACTTCTTCTCTCTCGCACTCTTCAATTACTGGAAGTTGTACCTAACTAGATCCGTTTAGATTAATATGAAAGCAATTTTTCCTCTTAATATTGTTGTATATTTTTATAGAAAAACCACAAAAAATGCTTTCTAAACTTGTATTTAGGGTACAAAGTTTAAATTACTAAGATGTGTCAAGTAATTAGAATGGTTGCCTTTATCGTTGTACACAATTTAAACAAAACATTTTTACTACTATAAATATTTTAATCGTATCGTAATTCTTACCGGTGACATTCGATTATTTTACATAACATTGGGTTTTCCACACACCGAAAAGGCCTGTCCACTCCTATATTCAATATGCTTTGCACAATATGAAAAGAGCAGTTTGTCTTGATGTGTGATGACGGGTTGTAATTTACGAGTATTAAATATTGACCACTACTGATGATTTTTTATATAAAGATTTACGATTTCAAAATGGCACAAAACGTAGAGTCATTTTAACTAACATACCCTTATTTTTCTAAAATTACGAGTACCTACAATTTTAACTATTTAAATAAATTTGCTATAATATAATTATTTAGTTTGTAACAAATCATATATTGTATTGCTTAAATATGTTTCATGCACATTTTGAATACACTACTACAATGGCGTAGCAAAGAATCAGGCAAAATATAAAAAAATATGGTAGAAAAAAACAAGACACAACTTCGTAAGTCATAAGTATATCGTGATCAATTAGTTTGTACAACAAACAATCCACAGTTTTTCATCTGCTTCAAATAATGACGAACAAAAGGATAATCCATTTTATATTATTTTGATGCAAATTTCAAAAGTTATTATCTTTTTGCATAAAATTTGCATAATTTATAAATTTGTCGATGATCTACGATATATTTTACCGAGGTCAATACTTGGTTGGGTTTAGTCCTCAGTTCCGTATTTGGTTTACTATCTGACTCATCATTAAGGAGAGAATATTTTTTATAAAATTGTTATTTATACATATAAACAAAAAACTCCCTAGCATGGCGATCAAGCATTCGCACCGCTAACTATTAGTATCGCACAGTTGCAAACTAAGTTGTCTAAAATCTTATTTAGTCTATTTTGTAGCAAGTCTTTTACTGACGAACTCTATGACTTTTCTCCTAATGATAACTTTTTCTATTTATTGTTTATAGGCAGATTGTCTTGTTTCAACATCCCATAGAAATGTATCTTATTGAACTATATAAATATTTACTACCCAATTTTTTAACTATTTACTAATTTAATAAAAAGAAAAATAAATTGATACCGAAATTACAAAATAAATGTTACTTTTAAACTAAATCATGTTTTACGAAAAAATAGCAAAAAATTGTAAAGTTGTATAATTTTCATATAATATTCATCATTTATTGTTCTCTTTTTTTTGAAAAAGGTAGAACGGCCAGTTCATCACTACTTTTATATTCGTAACTTCTAGAAACAAAATGTATAACCTACCGATAGAATTATTATCCTTAAATCTGGAACTGAAATAAAATCACTTCAGTAAACCACTTCACAGTCCTTGTCTCACGCAAAAATTTCACTTCCACTGAAAAAAAAAAACGCACAAATCGAATTTCGATCGCGGTACTCGTGGAGCCTTGACTCGTCGTGATAAGGTGCAAATTTGCGCGGCGTGACGTATGGTGCGCGAGCGCTGCACGCGTGTTGGCGGCGTCGGGTGTGCCGCTAATTTGCGCGTGCGTTTGTGCGGACGAACGGGGCGCCCACTAAGCGCCGTGACACGGAATTTTCGGTAAAACTGCAGGTTTCCTTTGACATCAATTTTGGTATTTTATGTTTGAATATACATTGTGACGTTCCACGTGAAAAGGTACCTTAAGGCGGGTTTTAGTACCTACGTATATAATCTTTTTGGATTTGAAAAGCTTATTAGTTGCTGATTACAGGGATATGCATAACTCAGTACCAACCATAAGGTACCTTTGCATGTGGAACGTCACATATTTCTTTTCACATGTAAGTAGAGACGCTAACGCCTCCTGTAACCAGGTGAATTAATAAATATGTGGGACATTTCACATACGGCCATTAGATCCCAAACTTGGCAGAGCCTCTACTATGGGTGTCAGACAGCTGATAATGCAGATATATATAAATACATACATATATAAATATACAACATCCAGACACAAGGCAAACACAAGTACTCATCCATCACACAAGGACTTTTATGCGGGACTGTAAGTTACATAACAAAATTAAAATGTTCACAAGTAAAGATGTATCAAAAAGTTTAATTTCAAAATTAAGTTGTTTTGTAAACGTTCATAATTTCAAAACGAAGTATTCTTACTGTATTAATTAGTGGGTAGTTAGCAAACACAATAATTTAAAAGTTTGCAGTCTGTTTTACTAATTCTTCCTCTTAATTATTATACATCTATTTTTATGAGGTTCAGTTTCATTTTAACAGCTGCATAATTATTTTTACAAGCGTTGGTTTTTATGAGTGTAGTGTGCAAGTGCAATTAAAAATAAATCTTAGACACTTAATATTTAGTAATTTATTTTTAAAAGCAATTTACACATTCGAACGAAAAATACTAAAAATAACTGATATCTCACATCGGTTCGAACATTATATTGGTTACTTTGCCCCCTGATACCCTTCAAAAGTCCTGTTTGGACTCAATGTTTGAATGTTATTATTGTCTCCACTACTACAACAACTACTACAGGAATTAATTTATAAAGTAGTTTATGAATAGATCGATCAGGCTATAAATAACACACAGAACCAAGTGGGATATAAAAAAAATAAGAACAGCAAACAAACAATAAATCAAAAAACATTACCGAAAGTATATTATCACTGGCACAATTCGATACCTCTCTCTACTTTTTATTTTAGAGTAGACAGCAAACTCAGATAGTCTCTGCTCAAATAGGTACTTCTAATAAAACATATTTTTTTGTTGAAAATCTCAGTAGTTTCAAAAATTTACTTGTGCTTGGTAAAATAATCATACAAAGTAAATACATTTCTAAGTATCTAAACAAAACGCATCTCTAACCATGACCCGGCGGCGGTACCACCCACGCCGCAACTATGATCATGCGCCGAACACAACGCCTATTGTTACACACTTACCCACCAGATGATTCAACTCATCGAATAAAGACATTTCAAATAATTGCTGGTTTTCACTACCACCGCTTTGTGGGTCAAAGTCAAGTAGGAAACTGGCAGGCAAATATTTAGTTTATTCTATTCTACTCGTATTTTAAGGACGCATAAATAAACTAAATAAATATGTGGGGACATCTCACACACGGCCATCTGACCCCAAACTAGGCAGAGCCTGTACTATACTGTACTGTAACCTACAATATAATCATACAACTTACAGACACAAGGCAAATACAAGTGCTCATCACACGAATGTTTGCTCTGGGCGGGATTGGAACCCGCGACCCTATGCTTCGAAGGCAGAAGTATTACCAACTAGGCTACGTACTACCAAATAGGCTAGGGTATAATTCAATACAATTAAAAATAATATCATATTCACAAAAAAGAGGCCCTTAACATCTTATTATTTTTCTATAAGCCATTTACTTGAAAACATTTATTTTTATAGCTACGCAAAAATATGAAATAAGCGCAAAAAAAGATACAAGTGTCAACATCTCTAGAAACAAATACTCTACTTATTGTGGGTTAGAGTTGTCGGTAGTTAAATTAATTACTTAAGGTATTGATAGAATTTGGACATGCGAGTTTACCAACAGACTTAACGGTTGTTTAACAGGACTTGGTGGTTAATCGTCCAATTAAGACAAATTTCATGTTCACCATGTACTAATGTTCGATTTAACCCCGAGTTCACCAACAAACACAACGGTTGGTTAATATTTAAACGGCCGTTTGCATTGCCGTTTGGCATTAATTTTGTATGAAAATCAAAGAAGATAACCAGTGTGGTATGTCGCCAAAATATTGTTTACTTACATAGCCAATTTATGTTTGCATTTTAAACATCGTCAAAAATTGTATACATTTGGCCATGACCTCTTCATACGCCGTCGATTACACATTTATTGCACCTTTGACATTTTATCAATACCCAAAGCTGCAATAAATGTACGCGAATATCGAGTTTTATTTTCTGGCGATATATAAGACACTATAATGTCGAAAAAGTTTGATGATGTAACTTTTCGTGAGTGGGAACATTTTCGCAATACAATAACAGGCTATCCCACCCTGTCACAATTTATTAATTTCTTACCAACAGAGCAGATTTGTTAGACACCATACAACAAGAAATGTAACACAACAATCAATCACAAAAATCAACTACATCATATTCATTTTATACACGAGTGTTTTGGTTTGCAAATAATATCTTTAAACTTTATGCTTCTAGACGTTACTTAATGCCAGACGGTCCCTTTTTCAAATTATTCGTTTGTCAGGGGTGTTTCACTCCGCAGTTTAGGTATGATCGGCCGATACGCCCCCCTGGAGGTTTAAGATAAGGGAGGCAGCAACTTCGTGTCTTTATCTAGTGCCGTGCGATCTGAATTGCACTTTATTGTGACGGAGCTAGGGTTGCTATTTATTTGAATTATGTCGCTAAGTGAACCTTCTGTAGGGACTACTATATTTGGTATTCTGTGCGATTGTCTCGATAGTTATAATTTGCAAGAGGGGTTGGGCGAGAGTTTATGCCAAAAACTACTGTGATCCAAGTTGACCTACTATTGTAGTCGGGCTGTGGTCGGGCCTTGATTATGGCTAAATAGGTAGCGTATTCCAATAGTATGAAAAGACCATAGAGTTAGATTCTTTTTTATGAAAAAAACAACCTTCATTATGGCCATGGTCCAAGAAAACAAGGTCTTACAAGATGATCACGTGACTGACACAAGCCTACCTACGTCATTTCGCATGGCGTCGCCTGTTCATCCTTGTTGAATGCGTGTAATATAGACAAGGATGAACAGCGCAAAATGACGTAGGCTTGTTTTCAGTCACGTGGTCTTCTTGTAAGACCTTGTTTTCTTAAACCATGATTATGGCTTAATAGCGTCTTTCAGGCGCAAATAGTTAGTATGAAAATACTATAGAGGTAGGTTTATGGAAGAATTAGTAAAATGTAAAAACTAGGTACCGATAAATCTTTGAGGGGTAAAATTCAATGCTCATTAGGTTTCTAATTTTCCAATTCTAAGTTGATCAACGACATTAGTACGGTCACGGACTCGATCCCGCGTACTTTCGTTGCCGCGTGCCTACATTACCACTTTCCTTGCTGCACCACTGTGTCGGGTAATTGCTTGTTAATCAGCTTGTTAAGTTCTAATTGGACAATTGGTTCCCTGTAAGCTAGTTTGGAAACTTGTCTGTGGGTGGACAATGTAACCCTTACTTACTATTTCTGGTCCAGTTGCATTACAGTCTACATTAAGTGTTCTAAAATAACTTGGGGTTTTAGCACAAAAAAGTTAAACACTAGTTAAACACATGTCTAAAAATATTTAAAATCTCATAGAAGAATTTCAAATTGTGCTTCTTTTATTGTATATATGTAACACGGTATGAGTTTAAAGGAATAAGAGTTTTTCTAATTTGTTATATTTATTTTTAAACAACTGTACATTATTTTTAAACAATAAAAAATGGAATATAATTTTCTGTTAACCAAAAAATCGAATCTTACAACAAATATATTATTCGTGCACTAAAAATACTAATCTTGCACCAAATATCCAAGGGCGTGTACCGAAGCGGGGGGACGGGGGAGCGCAGCAGGTTGGTTAGGTTAGGTTAGACTGATGTCAATAGCAAACCGGAGGGAGCCGAGCGAGCGGAGCGAGCATGCCGCGGTAGCGGCCGGCGACCGCCGTAGTTTTGAATTTTTCAAAGTTGATAACTCAAGAAGTCTCAAGTTTGCATGTTTTGGTGCACAATTAGTATTTTAGGTGGAACAAGAGTATAATTTGGTGAAGATATTCAGGTGGAACAAGAGAATAATTTGAAGTACGGTTAAATACTATCCATAAAAAATTAAAATAACTACCACATTAAAAGTATATACAATATAAAACTAATAAATATTACAAAAATCCACCTTCCTGGGGGAAAGTACCCATTACGCTGGCTGCGTTTCCCCGCTGGATTGCCAAATTTTCTAATTTGGACAAATAATTTTCACCAGTGGGAACGATATTATATTTTCTCGATGCAAAATTTCATTCAAACCAAAACAAAAATTTCATGCAAGTTGTGTTTACAATGAAAAACGAAATATATTGGGTTTTTGGTAAAGATTAGTTTGAAATTCACGATTTTTTATTATTACTTACTAGCTTTCCGCTGCAGCTCCGCCCGCGTTAACAGTTTTTTGGTAAAAGGTAGCCTATGTTACTCATATCAGGATGAATGTAGTTTACTAATGGTGAAGAATTTTTGAAATTTGTTCAGTCGTTTTTGAGTTTATTCATTACAAACATACACACACACACAAAAATACAAATCCTTCCTCTTTATAATAATAGTATGATAGTATGATATGATTAAAAAGTCAGTATTGTGTTACTTGTGTTTAAAAATTATTGAACTTTCAATGTAGCATGTCAACAGCCTACTTAAAACATCAAATATTCAAGGAAATCTATTCACTGGTTGGAAAAACTGTGAAAATTATCAGATGGTCGTGTGAAGTCACGCGTAGACGATGACTGTATAATGCAATGTGCTATGTGTAGTGAAATGTGGGTACATATGTCCACATCCGTGACAGCCATTCTGTCAGCCTAGCATGAAGCACCGTGACAAGCTATTATGTCACATTTATCTGTCAAAAAGCTGCGAGATACTCGCCATATTGAAATATCCGCCGATAAGAGTATACGCACGACATACGTTTAGCGTAACGTACAAAATAAATTTTATGAACAAAGTTTTTAACAAAAAAGCTGCACTAAGCCCTCCCACAATGAATAATAAATAATAATAAAGTTTATTTAGACACAAAGAGTTTTCAAGAAAAGCTTAAAAATACCATCTTAGACAGCAAACAACAATCATTTAAAATTCCATTCTAAGTTCCTAAACTAGGTGTTACCTCTAGAAACGAAAAAGAAGAGGAAAAAATTAATGGCTCTCCATTGCCCTAATCTAACGGCTTCTCGCGACCTTCATTCACAACACAACTAATATAATAAAACAACTTTACTAGTATTGCAAATAATAAACAAAATCCAAACTAGTCTGCGAATATTTGACCCACTTCACAACCAGATCATATATCACAAGATAAAATAAAAACTTTGTCGTTTTTTGTCAGCCTGGCTATCTATTCTAGACTTATATGGAGGCGAATAAGTGGGTCCTAGGAGCAGGTAACATTCTGATCGTGGCTACTGGGCTACTGAACACATGTCTGTGTGAATATCGTTAACAGCTCATATACGTCCCCACCGAGGGGCTCGAGCCTACCCTGATACCAGGGTGAATAGGCCTTAGTCGACCACGCTGGCCCAGTGCGGGTTGGTCAACTTCACACACAACCTTTGAATTTCTTCGCAGGTGTGTGCAGGTTTCCTCACGATGTTTTCCTTCACCGTAAGAGCGTCGAATAAACGTACATATGAATTCGAAAATCGAAAACACATTGGTACGTGCCGAGGTTTGAACCATCGAACTTCGGAACGGAAGTCAACGGGCCTAGCCACTTGGCCACCGACGCTCTGTGTGAATATATATTATTGCAATTTGAAGGACATTTAAAGGCGAGCTCGACTCACAAAATTGTATTTAAAATTTCTGATCGTGTGGCTTGCCTAGTAAACGACTGACTTGAGAGACAATTAAGGCTACCCTATTATCAAAAACATTTTATACTTAAATATAAATCACATGTTTACAACTAATAGAATAAAAAAGAGATATTGCTACATTTGCAAGAACGCCGCCTTAGACTCTTCTATTTTGTTCTGTTTTTTTTTTACGTCTTTCTATATTGGCATCGGTGTAAGGTCCAAAGTGTTCAGCTTAGCGTGTTTTTGACCGTACAACTTACCTGGTGATTGTCAGCTTGATTACCTTATTTACTTAAACTGATATCACCGATTTCATAAGTCATTTTAGAGAGGTGTAGATTTTCACTGGACGTGACTAGGGTAACATAGGCTTCTCGCAAGTTTCTTATAACACCTCTAAAACTGTGCCAAAGTGTAATGATTACAAATTAACACTATGTAGAAATGTTCTTACTGTCTCTTACTTAACTGTTTTGCTACCTCCGAATGAAAAATACTACAAAGCCGTGGTTAACATACATACATACAGTCACGCCTCTTGCCCGGAGGTAGGCAGAGACCATTGACCCGTGGTTAACCTACTTATTTTTTAGTTACTGACAGATCTTTACGACACATAATAATTTGTCCAATTGTTTACTTATTTTAGGAAAGTTTTCTGTTCTTTTCAATTTCCATTATGTAGACTCTTCGCGCACTAGGCAGCCAGTTAAACGCAATATAATATGACGTTGTATTTGTACGGAAGCAGTGGGAGCCCACACACTACGTGTAGCCACGAAGTACGAACCCCACCAAATGTTCTATCTATTTATCTATCAAATATTTGACTGCACAGCCTATGCGTAGGTAGCTTTAATGATACAACATCTTTCACCTTTATACGTAAGAACAAAACAGCAGTTATTTCGGTAAATGAGTTATAATAATTAAACAAATCTGTGTAGAGCATAGTCCGGCTTTCACTGACCGGCGCACGGGCAATTCCGCGCATCACTAGCACGCAATACGCATGCGCCAACACGCAACACTCTCGTTTGCATTCTGTCATTTTAGCACGTAGTTGAGATGCTGCGGTTTGTCATGCGGAGCTCTTGAGCAAAATCGATATGTAGCCACCGCATGGTTTTTAATAATTTTATAGTGAGCACTTTGCTTTCATCTGTTTTGTACAGATTTCAACGCAGGACTTTATATTTTATGCCGTTAGTTAGTACTGATAGTAATGCCCTTAAAACATTGGATTTTTATTAACACTATTTACTTAGCACCATCTATACAGTGCTTAGTAAATACTAAATACTGATAAGTAAATTGACTCCCAAAATGTCCCAAGTTCCTTTTTAGAACATCCTTGATATATATAATGAATTTAACTTATGTTTATCATTTGGGTTATTTATCATTATTTGGTTTTTTAGATGTATGCACAGAAGCCAGCTCATGCGGTTGGACATTCGCACTACGAAATTCACCCCAACCGCTACGGAATACGGGCGCTCTCAAGATCAGCATGTCCAGCCGCATGTGCTGACTACTATACTTGGCCTATGTTACACATACAATAATGAAGCAAAAGTCCAAAATTAAAGGCACCTGCGGTATATACCGCTTATGAAATTTATTACACAACATTAGTTCATAAAAATAAAATAATAAATCCTCACACATACCTGTTTGTAAGTAATGATGTTATTTTTCCTACAATTTGCAAGAGAGGTAGAAATCTTTACCTCAAACCAATTTTCTTAATGACTACCGAACGGAAGTTACGTCAATTTAATACACATGTACAGAACGAGAACTCTTCTGTTTATGATGAAAATTAAACACGCAACTCCAAATTAAGACAGAAATATAAGAAAGAAGTGATGTTTAATTGGTATCAATCATAATAATAATAAAAAAACTAGTCGACAAACATCTACTATATCAATCGAATAAAATCTTTAAATTTTAAGAGTTTATTCTTCATTAGTGCGAGACGAGAGCCAGCCATGGTTTGAGCAAAACTTAGTAACTACATTAAAATTTAACGTTGAAAAGTGATTTGTGTAATGTAATCTTATTTCGAATAAATAATTTTGCTTTTTTTTCCAAATCATCAAATTAATCGAGAATAATATTAAAATTGAATATTTTTAAGATATTCACGGAACTTAATTTTGCATACAGATACGTAAGAGTGTCACGGCTCACTCATTTAGAAACCAGGATTGGTGGGACTGGTCATAATAACCTATAGAACCCTCAAGGGTCAACAAAAAAATAACAACTAACTTAAAGTGACACATCAATTTATTTCTCACTCGATATCAGTTTTTGGCAATCTCAGTTTCTAGATTAATTGCTATGTAGTTTACAAATTAAGATAATTCATTACCTATCTTTCTATATTTGGCTCAGTAAAGAGCAAGGATGGCTAAACAACATTCAAGTAAGGCATGCGAGTGGAACATCCGTTGCGCTAGATAGCAGAGGTTTTAGAACTGTTGACAACCTTGGAATTGCTTGCTTTTCGTGCAGGTTGCGAAGTTAACCTACCTCACAAACCCTGGTGCCAGCATTATTGAGCCGCCTAAGGCTTCTTTAACGACTATATCGTAGATCATAGCCGTAGGTCCCGGCTTTACGTCCCTTCCGTAGCACGGAATCATCTTTCTTTTCGGACGATCAGGTGATTCAGCCCGCAGTGAAATAACCAAACTGGTGAAAGTCTCACAAAGTGATTATATGTTCGACAAGTTCACCACCGGGATTCGAACCCGGAACCTCCGTGATTCAAACCCAGAATATGCGATACGTCAGGCGAGCTTTTGACCACTCGACCACGGAGGCTGTTAATTGCCTTGAAATTAACACCCCCCCACATTAGCGTGCGTCGCATCCGTCTTTTGATTCACTCGCCTTGCTGCCTATGACAATATGCGCGACGCTTGAAAGTTGCTAGTGTGGGGAGTCTCTTACAGGTAAAATACATCATAGCTTTCTGGACGAGAGAATTTATTATGTAAAAGAGCCACTTTTGAACGGCCAGCCATGGACAGTCTGGTCCTTGATATTTAATAGCTTTGACCACTTTATTTTTATTTATACTCTAAGGCTTTGACATTGAAAAATTAATTGTCAATCTTACTTCTAATAAAAAAAAAACTTAATTTGATATCCATTATTTCTCAAAAGTAGTGAATAAACATGGTTGCCCTTTTTATTTTTATATCTGAAAGGGACACAATATAACGTACCAACGCACTAAGCATGTATTGTACTGAAAGAAACGTAATAATTAATTTATTATAATTATTCGGATGAGTCAACTCAACAGGCGGCAGCAAGTACACCTACTGTTGCCGTTTTATTCATAGGCATATCTATGAATAGATGTACTAATATATAACCAAGAAAGTTTGTGAGAATAGATGTATGAATGGATGGATGTTTGTTACTCTTTTACGCAAAAACTACTGAATAGGTTTTAATAAAACTTTACAATAATATAGCTTATACATCAGAATAACACATAGGTTACCTTTTACAGCGGGAAAATCTCTCATTCCCTCGGGAAAAACGGGCGGAGCCACGGGGCGGAAAGCTAGCTATGTCATATATCTCTCGCTGTCTCTTTCTCCTTCTTCAGCCAGTCAAAGTGTAATTTAAAGGTTGTTCTAGAAGGTCTAATAACTCCATAACCTTTCTTGAAAAGATCCTTAATGATCTTAACTGTAAACAAATAATGCAACTTCTAAAAAAAATCGCTATATTAATTACTGGCCAGCATAGCAGTCCGGAAATGCGCTCTGTTTCCGGTGAATAATTAATCTTGTGCAATAACCAATCACTAATCATCGTGTAATCCTTAGCATTATTCAATTGTATCATCAATCAGAATCAATCGCGCCAAATTAGAGCTGACCTCGCCAATAGTGTTTAAATGAAAATAATACGGTGTATATTAATTTGTTTTGATTTCTTTTTGTACTAATATTATAAAGAGGAAAGGTTTGACTGTTTGTTTGTTTGCATCGAATAGGCTCCGAACCTACTGAACCGATTTCAAAAATTCTTTCACTGTTGAGAAGCTACATGATCCCTTAGTAATATAATATACATAATAATACATATGTTGCACTATAGATGAACAACATTTTCCCGGACCCAATAAGATGAAACTGCGCTTTGAAAGGCATGTTGAACCGCTTTTTTGGCCTTATCTGATATGTTTATATTAAAAAAAGAGGTGTCCTTTCAGGTTCCGAAAATAACATAACTTGTTTGTTGTTAGTACTCTTATGTGCTACAAAACCGAATGTTTATATAAATACTATATTAATAGTATTGTGAATGGTTACTCATCTGTACCATCAATGAACCCACACTCCCATAGACAATGCGACTCACTACGGCTAGGTCACGGACAGAGCTTAACTTTTGCTTTATGACATTAACCTCAAAAACAGATGTGTCGGAGTTCTGGGTTATGACGTAGGTAATTAATTTTCTTGTTTTTTTTTATTAAAAATAAAAAAAAAACCGGCCAAGTGCGAGTCGGACTCGCGCACCGAGGGTTCCGTACAAACCTGCAAGGTTTACAAAGTTCTTTCATTACGACAATCGAGTCATAACTATGGTAATCTTATTGCAAAATGAAATTCATAACATTACAATGGGGAAAGATGGAGGAGCATAAATTTAAGACAAAGATCTCTTTATCGTTTAAGTAACTAAGTACTAAGTAAGTATTTCAACTTGATAGCTCTACGCGTTCATGAGGAAAAAAGTAATAAGTTTATATTTATTAAAAAATATATATTTTGTAATGTAACTAAAAATTTAAGGTTTTCGGAATTTTTCCTTTATGTGTGCTATAAAACGTTGCTTCATGCCAAATTTCAAGATTCTAGGTCGACTGGAAGTACCCTTTAGGTTTTGATTCCCTTGCGAGTACTTGCGAGTTTCAAAATATGCAGCTTAAATTGCTGTTTCTTTTGATTGCGTTGACATAGAAGTTTGATTTTGTTACAGCTTAAAGGTATTATAGACCTGAGTATTTGGTATGAATTTCAATTTAATACCTCTACGCGTTTATGAGGAAATGGGTAGTAAGGTTAAAATTATTAAAAAAATATATATTATGTGATGTAACTAAAAATTTATGGATTTCGTAATTTTTCCTTTATCTATGCTATAAGACGTTGCTTCGTACCAAATTTCAAGATTCTGAGTTCACGGGAAGCACCCTGTAGGTTTTGATTCCCTTGCAAGTGTCGAAAATTTGCGGCATAAACGGCTGTATCTTTTGATTGCGTTGGCTTAGAAGTTTGATTTTTTCACAGCTTCAAGGGACAGTAGACCTGAGTAATTGATATAAATTTCAGCTTCATACCTCCACGCCTTCCTGAGAAAAAGGGTCTTGACAGACGGACAGACGGACAACAAAGTGATCCTATAAGGGTTCCGTTTTTTCCTTTTGAGGTACGGAACCCTAAAAATGTGAAAGGTTCACATCAAATAGAAAAAATAAATAAAGAGTTTAATAATAGGAACAGATACATTCTACCTATCTATCTTCTTCGCAGTATATAAAATCTGAGTCTCTCCTTTATTTAGCCAGGCCGTCGCGTCGCGTCGTCGCGTAGTCTCGGCCTGTTATCGCCACTGGATAAAAGGTTCTACGCAATCGGTCATAGAATGAACAACACTACAACCCGTCGGAAATTTCCGGGCACCTCGCTGGAATGCGTTTCCCCTCGCGCTCCCCCGCACCTCAACCCGTTTTCGCCTTTTCAGTACGGGTGCGAACGCAAGCACCGACGCATGACGTCATTAAGCCAGGTGCCCAGAAATTTCCGACGGGTTGTAACAATATGGCGATGTGAGCATAGACTTATACACATTAGCAATCAATTTGCAACCAGTTGCCAAAGAAGAAAAGATGTTCTGCCAGAATTTTCAGGATTCAATTTTTCAAATTCTTGGTACTGACAAAAAGTTTACTTAGTTTTTAAACTACTACTATCAGTTTTTTGCAAAGAACATCGATTTTATGCGTAAACTACGAGTAACAAATGATAATAAAAGTAAACAAGTGAACGCACACAATGCTGTGTTATTGTAATTAATTCCAGCAGTGGGCGGGGATTAGCATCGCGTTAGTAGGCAGTTAGCTTGTTCAGACCACTTAGATCGTGGGTGGTATCTCTGTGGTATAGGGAAAGATAGAAGTTAAATCTAAAGGCTTTGACAAACCAAACGCAGGGCAGAAACAACACAGGCCCGATAGCAAATGCCGCCGCACTGATTTTGGTGAGCGGTGACCTTATTTATTTATTTATTTATTAAATAAGTCTAAAACAGCAATTACAACCAGAGGTAATGCGCTGATAAACTTAAGATATTTACAAAACAAATACATAACAAAAAACTTAAACCTAGAGACTAAGTTAAGAGATCGTAATTTTCTTCATAAACATAAGATCTAGGCCAGCTGGAAGACATTTCGCGAGAGATAAGCTGTGCCTGTTGTGTCCACTTATTTTAACATCTTTATTTGTAAAATTTTTGTGTGCAGTAAATAATAAAATAAATAAATAAATAAGATATTTACAAAACAAAAAGAAATAAGTACTTAAACCTGTACCTCTAGTATAAGTTAGGAGATCATATTTTTCACAACAATATAAGAAAATCCACGTAGATTAGAAAACAAGCCGCAATCTGGTTCTACAGCGAAAACTGCATTGATCTACAGCGAAAACTGCATTGATCTGATCTGTTTTTTTACGAGGGGAGAATGTTCATGTGCAACTGTGCGTGCGTACCACCTCCTCAGCGAGCAGACAATGGCTGCGGCCGCGAAGATACTTGTCTGTCGGGGCCGAACAGACAGCACTCCCGCGAAACAAGAGTCGGACAATCAGACTCACCTTGTAATAAACGGCATGCTGTAGTCAATAAGTCTTCGTGCCGTCTGGTTTCGATAGAATGAAAACCCAGCAAAAAAGTCAAAAAGTCAAAAGTCAAAAAGTTTTTATTCGAAGTAAGATTTTACAAATCACATTTCGACGTCGAGGCGAGTTCAAAATTTGGCTGTCTTCTGTGGAGAAGAACTCGCCGAAGAAGAAACTCCACAGGCGTTGCATCTTTTCAAAATATTTTTACAAAATTACAAATTATTATTTTATACAATTTTATTAATATAACAAAGAGTGCAAACGAAATATACAATTAGAGGAAGGCAACCAGTCAAAGTAAGCTGGTACGGGCGTTGTTACCTGAAGGGTAATTGTTACCTGAAGGGTATTCGCTACCAGAAGGACATTCTGTTATGTGTAATCTAAATTTATTGACTGCTTTAACTGCATCAGTGATTTCGTCGTCAGGTTCGGAAATGATGTGTTTGGGACGGCGGCGGCGGCGGAACCGCGTAGTAAGGTGTGGGAAATGGCTCGTACACTTTACAACATAGGGATTGGGATGGGAAGAGCCTTCATCAAAGTAGCGTTTGGATGCTTCTTTCATGAAGCCTCTAACGGTAGGGAGTTCGGAATGGACATGAAGGTCGATGTTACGAACGAACTAAGGACAACCAGTGGCCCGGCGGAAAGGTTAGTTTGGGGTCAGAAGGCCGGCCGTGTGTGAGATGTCCCACATATTTATTTATTTTATATACCATTTGACTTTTTAATGCTTTCACGGTTGTTCTCGCCAAAACAAATACTTACCACGGTTAATATCCCGTTTTAAATCATAATAGTTATGTACCATTAGTTTGGGTGCGATCATCGCTATTATATTGTTTATATTTAGTAAAATATTATTAGTCATAGTTATTCATAGTGTAATGATCTAGTTGTCCTTTTACTAATTAGTTTGCGTTTTGGAGGTTGAAAATTGATCCGTATTTGATTCTGAATACTTGTGACGGTGTTACTATGGTTACTCGATCTTGACATTCTAAAGGTATATTTTGTTCTCTTTAGAATTCGTTTTCCCAGAATCTTCGACTTTTCAGGTAATAATATTATAATATTATTTATTTAACATATATATTTAATATTATAATATTATTTATATTATTTATATTATTTATTTAATATCATAATATTATTTATCTAAATTTTTTTAGTCCATTGCTATTGTTACTTCTGCGTGAATAACATCATTTCTACCAAACACTACCTACCACGGCTTAACATAATGCCTATTAAAGTCAAGTCGGTTTTAATTTGCCTGAAGATCTCTATATTTATAATTCGACCACGAAAAAAAATCTAAGTCTAGTCTATAGTGAAGCATACATCAATTTTGTGAAACAGGCGTTTAGTTATTTTTTTTATTAAGAGTTTAAGCATAGCCATCTTCATGTGGTGCGAGTAATCTTATAACACACATTATAAAGGATTTCATTACTTGTGTAATAGATAACGAAATTTTTTAACGCTATACTTCAAGAAAGATGTTACTATTTGTTACTATGATATATTTTATTGGCCAATAAAATATTTTTCTTTCTTTGTTTCTTTCTTTCATGATGCTTAAACTCAACAGCTATTCAGATTAAGAATTATGTAAATAATGAGTGTGTGTGTTGTGTGTTTTGTGTTCGTTATTATTAATTCTTAATTTAAATAGCTATCGAGTTTAAGCATCATAGTAACATCGGGACATCATCAACACGCCTATTTCGATGACATCAGAACACCGACATAAAGATTACAACATGACTCGTGTTCATTAGACAATCCTAACGAAGCAATCTTTGAAGCAATGTTCAAAATTATACATGGCTGACATTTGATACGAAGTTTGACTATTATTTTTTGTTCAAGGGTGAAGTTGAAGACCTTAATCCGTATTTTAACACAGGTTGGTATACACAGTGAAATTTAACTGGATGTTTATCCGCAACGTAATAATGGTAGTACTCATGAAACTGAACATCTTATCCTAAGGAACATAGCGTCACCCGGGTGAGAAAACCTCCTTAATGCTTTCAAAAAATCTTCTACACTTCTACACTTTTTTTTATTAATAGCCTATTTCGTGTCCCACTGCTGGGCAAAGGCCCCATGAGTCGCGGTCAAGAGCATCTGAACACCAATCTTTGTAAACGCGTCCAAGTCGTCACGCCAACGTCTGCGAGGTCTGCCTCGTCGTCGACGACCATTTTCCGGTATGAAGTCAGTGGCAAGTTTTGCCCATCTTTCCGGATGCATGCGGACGAGATGCCCCGCCCAGTCCCATTTGAGCTTTGCAGTTTTTATGCCGACATCAGTTAACCCAGTTTTGGAGAACTACCTACTGAAAAAAAAGTATGATAGGTAAATAATAATTCTGTAGTTTTTTAGTTACTATAATATGATTATCTTTAGAGCTTTAAAACAAATGCGTAAATTTTATAGTGCAAATACTGCGCGATTTTTTGTCCAATTTGCAAAAAAAGGAAATTTACAAAAGCTGTTCTTTACGAGGTTTTCTCAGCCGGGTGACGAATTAGGTTGAAATATCTGTGATTTAGGTATGAGCACAGTATGAGTTAAGTTGAAGTTAGTAAACTAAAATGTTTATTCATTTTTGGCCTATATTATATATACTTACCTAATAAAGATACACTTTCACCATCGAAAATAGAATGTGTGTTGAACAATTCCGATTAATTTTGAATGTTTGTCACAAATAGTGACAATAATTTGAAATAGCACAAAAATATAATAATAATTTGCATAATTTGAAAATTTCTGCGTTCTGGTCTTATCCAGAGGTTCTCAAATAGGGGCCTGAAAATGCGGCGAAATGGTTCCAGTAAAGGATAGTACGGCAGTGTTTGCTTCGCGCTCGACTTGGCGGGGGCACTCCCGTGCCCCCAGATCTTCTGCGGCTTCGGTCGCACCATACAAACCTTGTCCTGACCACAAAATAAAAAGTTTCCAGAAAGTCCACTCCCGCCGTCCTTGAAATTAACTAGGTACCTAAACTTGGTTGACTCAATGAAAAACGTGTATCGTCATTTTTGTGTTGTGTTTAAACAGCTAAATACACTACAACAGTAATAAGAACACTTATCCATTGTTTTAGCACATCGAACATCTATTGTTTTAGCACATCGAGCATACGTTGTTAATAATCGCGAGAGCGACGACTGCACGTGGTCCGAGCATGGTCGGAACACGGCCTGTAAACGCAATGATCAATGTGTGCGTAAAAATATGGCGCTTAGTTTCAAGTGGGCCATCTGTCTAGGCGCGCCGCGCGCCGCCGCTATACGTAATTTGTGTCCTGACAATAACAAACGCAACAAAAAAAAAATAACAATTAGATTATGAAATATACCCTGTTGACCTAAAGTTATCTTGTGTCGTGAAGTGTAATTATTTGGTATAAACAAGTGGAAAAAAAACGCGCGTTTTATGCGTGCGTCTATTACAGTATTACGCGAAATAACTCGAGAAAGAGAGAGGGGAGAGGAAGATAATAGTGTCAAAATGGAAACAGTTAAAAATGGTTTGATAAGCAATACTGAAGATCCACAGATACATTTCAAAGAGTTCCCATCTACATATATTGATGATATTGCCAAGAACGAAGGCTATATAGAATATGGTGTTCTCAAAACAGCTATAAACACCGCAGGTGGTAATTACACAGCAGATTTGTATGAAGTCAAAATTAAAGGTAAAACCATTAGTGGCGATAAAGAAACTAATATATTTGTAAAAATTATGAAACCCGGTATCGATAACAGTGTATTTTCTATAACTGACTCTTATTTAAAGGAATACTTCGCTTATAATGAACTATCAAAAGTATTTACACAAATACAAAACGACGCTAAGATACCCGAACTGGAAAAATTTAAAATGCCTAAGCATTATCAAGCAACTAATACAAAAGCAGTGTTTCTGGAAAACTTGAAACAGCAAGGATTCACTACGCTGTACAGGATGGATGTGATGACCATTGAATATGGTGAACTATCTGTAAAACAACTAGCCAAATTTCACGCGCTGTCCTACGTACTTCAAAGCAAAAGACCTCAATATTTTGATACTTATCTCAAAACCAGGAAACCAAACTTTAATATGAATGACGAATGGAAAAAGTTTATGATGAATTTAGTCCAGATTACTATTAATGGTCTCAGCTATGAGTCGAAGAAAAAAGTTGACCATTTTGTAACAAGAATATTCGGAAGGTATATTACGTACATGACAGATACTTCTTCTCCAGGCTGCACAATTTGTCATGGAGATTATATTCCTCCTAATATTTTGATGAAAATAAGAGTAAGTTATAAATAAATATGTTAATAATAATACCTATCTGAGACGATGGTCATCGTCATCTATGATGAGCGGTTCGATAGCTTTGACGCCAGGGTTTGTGACGTCGCGATCCACAGGATATAATAATTTTTATAAAGCGGGTCAAAGTTTTGTCATACATTCTCACCTAAAAGATAGACGCTTATTTGTTATTTATGTACTAACAATGTCTAACAACAGCAATTTTAGTAGTAATTATTTCTACCCCACAGTTGAAAGAGTCAATCATGCGCTAGACGACTAACTTATTATGTTCTTGTTACAGAGAGGACAAATAATAGAAGTGATACCAGTGGACTATCAAATGTTCTATTACGGAAGTCCAATCAACGATTTCATCATGTTCATGTTCTACGCATCTGATCGTGAATTCAGGAAGAAACATCTCATTGAACTTAAGAACCTTTACTACGATCACTTGAACATATTTTTGGGTTACTTTAACATCGATGTTAGTAAGGTGTTCCCTCGAAGTGAATTTGAAAGGCAATTCTCGGAGAGACTTGATTTGGGACTTTTTTTTGCGTTATACAGTACTCCATTTCAATTTACCAAGAAAAACCATGTTCCAGACATTATGCAAGACGACTTAACGAAGTTAGAATTTGTTCTGGATAATCAATATTGTCCAAGAATTCAAGGAGTTGTTGATGATTTTATCGATTGGGGCTATCTGTAAGTAACGTATCTAATTTTAGAAAGTCTAATCACTGATTTATTCTCTGTAATAAAGCTGAATTGCTTTTACAATTAATTTTTTTTTACATAGGTAGGTAAATGATATAGGTGTGGCCTACACAAGTGTTATGGCTTTGTTATGGTTATTGAAATTGAATTGTATGATTTTTTGTATTATATATTAGAGATTTTTGTTTTGTACTGACATTTACAATTATTGTATTGTAATTTATAAACGATTTTTAATTTAAAGTAAGTTAGTGCTTTGCAATAAAGTATATTTTTATTATATACTAGCGACCCGCTCCGGCTCCGCACGGGAAAATGGTTATTGTGGGTTATCCTTCAGTATATTATGCATGTATTATACATATAAACCTTCCTCTTGAATCACTCTATCTATTAAAAACCGCATCAAAATCCGTAGCGTAGTTTTAAAGATTTAAGCGTACAAAGGGAGAGACATAGGGAGGGACATAGAGACAGAGAAAGCGACTTTATTTTATACTATGTAGTGATGAAGTATATTCGGTATTATACTTTTTTGTAAGCCAAAATTATGAGTATCAGAAAAAAAATGCAAATCTGTTTCCTAAGTTCAAGCTTGTTATCAATATATTATTATTATTATTATTATCTTATTGTTTTATTCTTGGAATACAAAACTTTTTTGATCAATCCTTCCAAACGATTCGTTGTTTCAAACTAGTTTTAATATCTAAATGCATCCCCCCATCCGTGTATAAAAACCTTATTATTTATCTTAATAAGGTTTTTATACCAGGATGTCACAAACATTGACTCATACTCATCATAACGGCACGTTCGATTGACCTAGTCTTACGTTTATTTATTTTTATTGAAGTATTTAGTACATCAAAATATTTGTGACCTAGTTACAAACAAGGTGTAAATGTGTCCTAAAAGTTTAATGACAGATTAATAGATTAATAATTTCTAATACGGTAGTACTTAAGATATCCTTGTTTCTAATATCCTTGAATACCTACAGATATCCTGAAATATAATATAATTTAAAAAAAAAAATTAAGTGATGCGTTCTAAAATTGGTTGCTTTTTTTTGTCACTCAGAATTTGTATTTTGAGATTTACTAATTCTTAACATTACTTGCCAAGTTTTATACCATAAACCAAAAGATTGCAATTATTTCAGCGTTTTCATAAGCCATATAAGCTACTCCGATATTGCAGCTCGGGTAGGATAAATCAATGACCTTGAATAACTACTAATATCAATATATTCTGTGCTAATATATCAAATACAAAAACAAGGTTGTCAAATTAAATTATAATTTTTGCCAAGACAAGCTGTTACCATTGACCGAACCCAAAACTATGCCAAAGCGATTTTTTTTTGCCGGAATCCAGTTACGAGTATGGCATCTTAGCTTATTTATACGAGTAAATATTAAGGTTAAGCAAATTAATTAAATGAATACAAGTCTATTCGTTAAATAAATCATTTATTTATTTTCACAAGTACAACAGGTTCTAAGAAATTAAATTCATCTATGTTATAAAAATTAATTATTCTACGTTTTGTATTTTGTGATAAATAATTGTGCATGATTGAAACATTATGCAGCCGTGAAATATTTCGTGACTCGTGTAACATAAATAATAGCATATTCACATAAAACAATGGTAAATAGGCTGTAAACATGTCCATTTTGCAAATTTGGACAGTAATTTTAATCAAATAATACAAAATTAGGCTGTTTATTATATCCAATAAAAGTGGTATTAAATCTCCTTAACATTATTTATATTTAATCGTTTAGATAAGTATTATTTTTATTAATATCATTAGAGCGACTAGAATAAAATGGGGTAATTCCTATTTGTTCTATAAAACGGAAACAGAAGTATTAAAATCTTAGAGAAAGGAAAATCGCGCTTCGCTTTTATTTCGATTTTCTGAGATTAAAATGTTCTACAGAAAAAGAAAACTCCTTTTCAATTTTTTGTCTTGCTGTCGTCAGTACAATAGAACAAATAAGAACTATCCCTATAAAGCAAGAAACATATTTTTTTGTAAAAAATACAACGAACAAATCACCATGGTGAAGTGAAAATCTAACCAATAGTTTTTTAATCACAGTACTAACTAACCTCATCGAATTACGATGTCTTATCTAAACCAGAGAAACAAAAAACCTCGCCATATTGCGGAATTTCAATGCAACGTAGTTTATAAGGGAAATTGTTGCCATAGTCGTAAAATTATACTTCGTTGCTGCATCCTATGAGATTTAATAAACTATGTAGTCCGTTTTCTGTGGTACTGCATCATCACACGACATTTAGATTTTATATTTCAGAAAATAAAAATAAAAGTAGGTATTTTTACTTTTTCGTCGTTCCCGACAATCGCCACCGGGCGGCGCGTCGGCTCTGCAATCATTCGTTTTCCGTGTGTTGCATCAGTCACATCGCTCCGCTAAAATAAATACTTACGGTGAAATTGAAGTGATTCGGTGAAGTGTTTTGGTGAAATATGGGAAAAAGAACCAAGGAGAAGACAGATGAAGAAATTGCACGTAAAATTAGGCGTTTAGAACAGGAGTTAAACTCACGTAAAATATCGTCGCGACCGGTTACGCCACAAAATGAAGGTAAGTGATATGTGATTATTATCTAGTCTCTTGTAACTGTACTTAGGTACGAACTTACCCATTATTTCCTAAGGGGTGGCACGTGATGTCATCCGGAAATAACCTAACTACTTTCTTAAGGGATAGCACGAGATGTTATCTAGAAAGTAATTATTAAGCTAATTCAGCTTCATTGTCCTAATAGATCGCGATTGTGAGACTTACGAAGCCTCTTCGTACAATTACGAGGACGAAGTGGATCTCGACGTTTATCCCTCTGATGACGGCGCAGTCAGCGATAATGAACCCAGGTCCGACACACGTGAGCCCGCACATACAGAAGTTAACGGGCACGCCCCGCAGGTTTCACACCCTGATGAAAACACTGCCCCAGACTCGCAGCCCGTCCATAACCCAACTCAAGATAAGATTAGATCAGTAGTATGTGTCCCGCCAACTGCTCAAACTGAAGAAGATACCGTCCCTGATGAAATTATGGAAATACTTGGTGAGGCGAAAAAATCTGAAGAAACCTTCGGAAAGAAAATCCCGCAAGCAGTCTCTGAACGTTTGGGAAAAATCCTAGTCCAGGGTCTGGCAAAGGAGCAGAAGGAAACTTTGTTAACCAAGACTTTAATTATTCCCGAGAATTTCCAGCTAGTAAAAGCGCCAAAATTAAATGCTGAAGTGGCATCGATACTTACCGATCCCGCCAAAAATCGGGATAAGCGGCTTGAAAAATTGCAGAATCAGCTAGGATCTGGTATCGCAGGATTAGTGAACATTACAACAGAATTAATAAACAAAGACCTCGATAAAATGATGATAATTAAACAAATTTCGGAAGTAAACCAAATCTTACTTGACTTGCACTACGAGGAGACTATGAGTCGCAGGAGGCTGGTCATGCCTATGTTAGATAAAAACTTTATTAATATCGTACAAAATGTTAAACGCGATGAATTTCTTTTTGGAACTAACCTGGGTGATAATATTAAGACCTCAAAGGCAATTGAAAGATCTAGTCTTCAGATCAAGAAACCTGTTCCACCACCACAAAGTCGAAAGCCTTTAGGTCAGACGGGAAACTTGCGAGCACCGGCCCGTCAAGCCGGCGGGCCCGGCACAGCGCGACCACAACCCTCGACGTCGCGGTACTACCCGCCACCGCCCCCGGCAGCCACCAGGAGGGCCCCCGCGATGACACGGCGCCCGCCGCCGCCGCCCCCACCACGGGGCCCCTCCCAGGACCCTCGCGGCCGCCGCCGTTAGAAAAGGTACCTTATGCTGGTCGTCTTCAGTATTTTTTATTCAATTGGTCGCGTATAACAACGGATCCCCAAGTTTTAGAAATAGTTGCTGGATACAGGTTAAAGTTTAATCAAACTCCTTTTCAGGTCGTCGAACCTTGTAACCCACCTTATTCAAAAATCCAAATGAAAAATTCAATTGAAAAACTCAAACAAATGGGATCAATTGTATTATGTTCCGACTGTGAAGGTCAGTTTATATCTCCTATCTTTTTAATACCAAAAAGTAACGGGTCAGATAGATTTATTCTTAATTTAAAAATACTTAATAAATTCATTCAACAGCAGCATTTTAAAATGGAGGATGTCCGCACGGCCACTAAAATATTATCTAATGACTCATACATGGCGACTGTAGACCTCAAAGATGCCTACTTCGTGGTTCCGATTCACAAATCGGATAGAAAATACTTACGCTTCCGTTTTGATAACGAATTATATGAATTTACCTGCTTACCGTTCGGGCTATGTTCGGCTCCGTTCGTTTTCACGAAATTGATGAAGCCGGTACTTTCGTATTTACGTAGTTCACAACATAAAATAGTCGGGTACTTAGATGATATTTGGTGTACGGCCACCGATTATGACTCATGCCTTGACACAATAACAAGTATTGTCGACACATTAGAACAACTAGGTTTTGTGCTCAATCAAGAAAAGAGTAATTTATTGCCTTCTAAAAATTGCAAATTTTTAGGTATTCAACTTAATTCACAAAACATGACATTAGAATTACCTACTGACAAACGTAAAAAAATATATGAATCGGTCCGAAATATATCGAATAAAAATTCAATTAAAGTTCGCGAGTTCGCACAATTCTTAGGTACTTTGACAGCAGCTTGTCCAGCTGTAGCTTACGGCTGGCTGTATACGAAGCGCTTCGAGAGAGAAAAATACCTAGCTTTGTTAAATTATCACGATTATGACGCAAAAATGGAAGTACGGTCTTGGTTGTTGCGAGATGATTTTTTATGGTGGGAGAAAGTTATTAATTTTACAAATAACCCTATTCGCACTGGATGTTTTCAGTACGAAATATTTTCGGATGCCTCACTTTCAGGATGGGGTATTTTTTGTAACGGGGAAAAAGTTAATGGATTTTGGTCACAGGACGAAAAAGAAAAACACATCAATTATCTAGAATTGCTTGCGGCTTTTATAGGTTTAAAATGTTTTTGTAACAGTTTGGAAAATGCAGAAATTCTCTTAAGAATTGACAACACCACTGCAATTGCCTACATTAATCGAATGGGTGGTGTTCAATTTCCTCATTTGAATGACATATCTCGTCAAATATGGCAATGGTGCGAAAAAAGGAACCTATTCATTTTTGCGTCGTACATCAGGTCACGTGATAATATCGAAGCAGACGAAGCTTCGAGGTACTCGAATATTGACACCGAGTGGGAGTTGCACGAGTCTTGTTTTAACGAGTTAGTGAACGAATTTGGCCAACCGGACGTAGATCTTTTTGCGTCTAGGATAAATAGGAAATGTTCGAAATTTGTGTCGTGGAAACGTGATCCAGAGGCCTTCGAAATTGACGCGTTTACTCTCAATTGGAATGAATTTAACTTTTATGCTTTTCCTCCTTTCTCAATTATATTGAAATGTATTAGGAAAATCATTAATGATAAAGCTACCGGTGTATTAATTGTCCCGTACTGGCCAAGCCAACCATGGTTCCCTCTTTTTAAGACCTTAACTGTATCCAATACATTATATTTTAAACCCAATAGGAATATGTTACTCTCCCCTTCCAGGACGCCCCACCCTTTATGGCCCAGCCTTACCCTGGCGTGTGCCAGGTTATCCGGGAAGCGTTCAGAAGACAATCATTGGACAATGACACAATAGATGTTATGATTCAATCCTTAGCTAAGAGTACCTTACAACAATATAACTCAACTTATAAATTGTGGTTTACCTTCTGTAAAAATAACAACTTAGATTTTTTTATTACACCTGTCCCCATGTTATTAAAATTTTTGTCTAATCAGTTTAAAAATGGATCTAGTTACAGTTCATTAAATTCTATTAGATCAGCGTTATCATTAATCTTAGGTAAAGAAAGTTGTACTAATGATTATGTGACAAGGTTCCTAAAAGGTGTTTTTAAAATAAGGCCTAATTTTCCTAAATACAAAAATAGTTGGGATCCTAACTCTGTGTTATCGTATCTTTCTGATCAATTTCCTAATGAATCATTAAACTTGGAAATTATTACTAAAAAACTGGTTACTCTGCTCGCGTTGTCCACGGGACAACGTGTTCAGACGTTATCATTAATCAAAGTATGTAATATAAATATAAGTGCAATGGGTGTAGATATAAACATAGATGAAATCATTAAAACGTCTGCGCCTAATAGAACAAACCCAAGATTAAAAATACCATTTTTTCAAGATAAGCCTTGTATTTGTCCGGCGAGAGTTCTGTCTGCATACATTGATAAAACAAAAGATTTAAGGAATGAACCAAACACAGATAGACTTATTTTAACAACCAAAAGACCTATCCATAACGCCAGTTCTCAGTCTATAAGCCGCTGGATAAAAAGCGTTCTTAAAGATAGTGGCATAGAAGTTGGTGTGTATTCGGCCCACAGCACGCGCCACGCGGCGACATCGGCCGCGCGCCGCGCCGGCGTCTCCGTTGACGTTATTAAACGCGCTGCAGGCTGGAGTGGTTCATCCCTGTGTTTCGCTAAGTTTTATAACTTACCATTAGAAGACCATGGTCAAGACAGAACTTTCGCTGAGGCAGTTCTAAATGGAAATTCTAATTAACTTTGTATCTAGATATAAATTGTCATAATATATATTCTTAATTATTATATTAAAATATATATTCATATTCAATTTGTTATTTCTTATTTTATCATTCCTAAATTTTACTCTAAACATCTACATAGTTTATTAAATCTCATAGGATGCAGCAACGAAGTATAATTTATGGTTAATTGAACTTACCTTAAGTGAACTTCAACCAAAATTATACGAGTTGCTGCATCCGTAGAGATTTAAGGTCCCGACCCACCCGAGGCATTGTTTATAATTCCCCCCATGCTTGATAGAATGATAAAATATATAATACATACTCTAAAACGAATGATTGCAGAGCCGACGCGCCGCCCGGTGGCGATTGTCGGGAACGACGAAAAAGTAAAAATACCTACTTTTATTTTTATTTTCTGAAATATAAAATCTAAATGTCGTGTGATGATGCAGTACCACAGAAAACGGACTACATAGTTTATTAAATCTCTACGGATGCAGCAACTCGTATAATTTTGGTTGAAGTTCACTTAAGGTAAGTTCAATTAACCATAAAATATACACGTGGAGGCCCCAGAGCAGGTTTTTTATTTCTTCAAATCTGCAAAAGCAGCGCGACTCCAGCCAAAGTCCACTTGGAGGGTTTGTCCTTGGTCTTCAAGTTGAAGGTCCACACGTAGGTCGGCCCTCTGGTCCTCGTCTTGTACACTGGACACTCGTACATATTCCTTAAGTCCTGCTTGTCTTGAGTGATGGCCTGAGAAAAACAAATGTTCTATTTCAATCACTGTTACTTGAATCACTGAAAATATAGCCCGACACAGAGGTCATAGTAAGGAGCAAAATTTTAGGTTAAGCTCTGCTCACCCTGTTTAAGAAAGCAGATGTATGTATGAAACTTTAGGTTGAGCTGTGATCAGAACAAGCTGTATATTCCCAAAAAAAATCCAAAGATTAGGTTTATGAGCTTTGATTCGTCTGCCTTTCTAGATTAATATGGATGAATAAATATTTTTTTACAACCAAAAAATTTTCAAACAAAGATTAACAAGTTTGTTCTTCTCAATTACAGTGTGGGTACTAAATTGGTAAGAGATAATTTTACAAGTTTTAAGCATTCCTGCCATCTTGGATTTAATTACTCACGCAAACAGCACACATACTACACATCTGAATACACAGTGTATTGTCGATTGGCAATATAGTGAATTCCAAAGTTCCAGTTGGCTCTTGGCCGTACCCAGTCGTAAAATAGATTTAAAAAGAGTTCCAATTGCGGCTCAATAAAAAAACATTAGAAAATGCCCTGAGGGTATTAAATAAAAATATATAATATAAAATTGCCCTTTAATACGTTTTAAAAGGTTTATAACATTAATTTGACATCCATCACAACATCGACTTTTTTTTTCAACAGCCGCTCATACTATTCCTACTCACCCGGACATTGATAACAGGCATGGCGGGAAAGAGTTCCTTAAGCCTGGAGTCCATTATGATCCCTGCCTGAACGTCCCACCGCGCCCCCTCCATCAGCAGCCCGTGGACGTAAGCGCCATCTTTCGGCGCCGATCTGGAATCAGCGATCCTACAGGACGCGCCATTACAAGGTTAGTGCAACATGCAGTGCCGTTAAAAGCGAGGTGTGGCGCAACCAGATGCATTTTATATATATATTTTTTTATTATTATTTTTTTTTTTTTTTAAATCCCTAACTAATAATGGCCAGTAGTAAAGATTTACTGAAACTGCCAGCGAATGAGTTTATAATAACAATTTTCTTGACTATGACTGAATAATGAATTTTTTATTTAGTTATTCATTGCAATGGACAGAAACAAATATATCCTGAATAGTTTTCATAATGCAATAAAAATCACGACGCACGAACCGCGAACAGATCGGAACATCGAGCATACCATAAATATTTACAATTTAAAGAATAACAAAAAACAATTATAACAACAAAAGCTCAGTAATATGCTAGTGTGATCGAACAATAAGGGTTAGGTAAATAAAGAATATATTATTTTAAACAATTTTATGGTCGTCATAAAAAAATTATGATTTTTTAAAATAGCTATTTGCTTAGAATTGATACTCTCTGGTTGCGCCGCCTATTCGTGTACTGATCTGTATATTGATCAGTTTGACATGCAGTCAAGCAATGTACAACAGTAGGTATATAGTTACTTACATAATTATGCCTTGAAACTGTTTGTTTAGAGCAGGTTATAATGGATACGTCGACCTAGGTTCATATAGGTCTTTGACACAGGTATATGTTAGTAGATGTAGATACACGCAGGAAACAGAAAATCTGCATGCTTTGTTTTTTATTAAACTCTTCTGAACTGATAACTCATGCTTTCATTATTATATACATACATGCTGTTTCAGTTGTAATGATACTAAATATAAATAATATTATTAAAGTATCATCTTGCTGCATGAATATTACACAGTTTGCATAGCGTTCATATCAAATATGACGATATTTTCCATGCAATCTTTTGTGCAAACGAAAAACATGCTAACATTGATCAATCAGCCTATATGATTATTATTATATTTTTAACTTCAGAAAAAAAAAACTCCTTTTATAAATAGATTTATTTTTATTAGTGCCCATTTTACTAAGTAATGAGATTCAGCTTTAGTTTTTAACTTATGACAAAATAATTTTAGGATTGAATGGTTTTAGGAACTAATTTTGTAAATGGTATGAGCACCAATAAAAAAACACTGTAGTACAAATCATACCCATTTCTCCAACTCGGTCCTTCCTTTATACTTACGTGAATTCTTCCTTCATTTTCTTGGTGACGTCACACTGTAGACACATCTTGTCCAATGGCAGTTCATACCTACGCGCGGTGCTTTGCATTATAGCTGTCAATAAACTTTGCGGGTTGAAAAAGCCTGCCAACCAGACTGACGCTGGTAACTAGAAAACATAAAGGCACTGTTATGTAGACTAAAGTTTTCAACAGATTACATAATTTTACATACGCTGTTGTATTTATTGTTCTGTTAAAGAAAAACAAATTTCTTAGACCTCGTACGAACAATGTCTTTATAGCATAAAATTGCTTGATGAATTGATGTGTTACTATCGGAATTTAATTTATCAAGAAATACAGATTCTTGTTTACGCTAGTATTGAAGGTATTTAAATACGATTAGTTCCTTATATAGTTGATATTTAACTATTTTAAATTACACTTACAACAAAATCAGTAGCCCATGTTTCTAATTCTCTCAGTCGCAGCAGCAAATCAATGTACCAAGATGATAGCCCAAGAAGAGATGGATATGCTCTATTCGCCCATATTGCTGGTACCTAAGAACATAACCAATATTATTTTATGAAACAAATGTTGAATTTTATAAGATTATAGAAGTTTGTATATTATAACAAGCTTTTAAAGCGTACTGAAATCTCAGAAAATGTACAGTACATCGCAAAGCTGTATGTGTACTCACTTGATCCAAAAATAGTGCATTTTCTAACTCCTCCATTACTGAAGTTATTGTAAGTTCACCCTGAAAATAGTTAAATGTATAAAATATTTTATTTTATTAAATAAAAGATATACGACACATTCTGGGCACTACAAAAACTCACCTTTAATCCCAAATCTAGTTCTCGTAAAGATCTCTTCATCTCTCCAGTCAAGTAGTTCATCCTCTCGCACTCCTGAAAGGCTACGATGACATACGGTGTTCTCTCTTCTACTTTTCCCATAATCTCCGTCATATTAAACTCTTCTGGCAATTTTTCTACAATTTCATCCAGCATTTGCTTGACCTGTAATGGCGAAATTGTAAAATCTTTATCATCTTCTGCAGAAAATTGGTTTTGTTCTACATGTCTTAAAACTTTGTATCAGTTTGTAAATTATTAAATTAATAAATTTTGGGTTAAAAATATTAAATTACCTTATCCTCCCGAGTTACAGTAGCAGCTCCTGATGACTGTGCATCTCTAGGCTGCATTTCAAAAATAGTTCTAAACAGATTTTCTGAAGTAGTGGTCAAGAAACCAATTTCAGCATTTGGATGTAGACCATACAGATTTGGTGATTCTGGAGGCATAGCATCTTCTATGTATTGATGATAACCGACGTAGTCTGTGTTTGGAGGAGCAGGAAATCCTGGGGCTAACTGAAGCTCTCCATCAACCTAAAAAAGTTTTTTATATGTTTTGTGGGCTCAGAGGGAAAATGCCTCTTACTTAACTCTGCCTATAAAAGAGCACTGAGGAATACAGACGCTGGCAGAATGTCCTACAACTTGGTAGTGTGCATTATAAAATATGATCCAAAGCACGTAATGTGAGTACGCGAAAGGTTAACCATCACAATATAATCAACTATTACTTGATGAGTCATCGATGTAAACCATAGAAAACTTATTCTTACCAAATCAGAGTGCATTAATTCTTCCAAGTAAGCATTACAAAGTCTTCTATCCCAATCATCGGTAATGTGGCCACCGTACATAATCTCTCCAAATAAATACCGTAAGTCCTCCCAAGGAACTCTCGAATTAGCTTCCAAATAATTATAAAGGACAAACACACTAATTGTCAGATCGCCTGAAAATAAAACCAAAAATGATGAAAAAAATAAACAAGACAATGTGCAAATGATTCAAAAGTACTCACCAACATTGAAGGGGTAAATTTTGTTCCAACCCTGAGGCCCAAACTTACGCCTCTCAGCTACAACAGCATGGAAGTAACAGAGCGCAAATAATATTGCTTTAAACTCTGCTTCTTTACCACACATTTCTAGTGTCTCCTGATTAAAGTTATCTAAAGCTTTGTGGATGTTTGCCTGAAAAATACATTTAATGAATAGTGAAGATACCTACTTGTTGATATTATTTTATGGCAAATATTTCTTGAACCTACCTGCATACCAGTAGGAGGCTCATTTGTAATTTTGATACTAGATTCAAGGATCCCCTGAGGAATAATATGAGCGGCGGCAGTGGCAGCAGGTTCGGCTGACATGAAGAATCGAAAATCGCTGTGGCAACCTAAAGCGAAACTTTCCATTTTCTTTTCAAGACTTGGAAGCCATTTCTTTACTAAATGAATATTCTGAAGATGAAAAAGTCACTAATTAATGGTTATCATCTTCTACATACAGACATAAAGCCACGGTAGGCTAAAGCCACTTCCTTCCACTTGCCAGATCCAGACATCCTTCTTTCGCTTCATTCACGTACATTAATCTCATCATGCATGCTTGTTATTTATTTAGAGTACTTCTGACCTGATTTTTTGTCAGAACGTCCCCTATTTAATCGTACAACGTTCGCCTTCTTCCTATTGACTTATTGAAGTGAGAGAGTTGAAAACATTGCACAAGTTTGAATCTCCAATATATAGGTACCTGTAAAACCACCCAATGTCCCTTTTGTAAAGACTCATCCATCGCTTGTTCGGCTACAACTTCTTGCCCCTGACCCAAAGATACGTTATGAAAATTCCCATTATCTGCTGTGAATCCCATGACTTTTCCTAAAGCTTCCACATCTTTGAGTGGATTCACACCAGGAGATAAGATGAAGAATATAGGAGTAGTTGGGCTTGTCTCTTCAAATGACTTGCTAAATTCCATGGTGCGGTTTTCAACGTACTTGGCACCCATTTTCTCTTCTATATAAGCCCTGTAATAAAAAACAAAATAATGATATCCTCACATTACCTAAAAATATCAGAAAATATGGTTACGTATATCATAGTTTTACTTACGCAACAGCATAGGTCATTCTGTCAGGCCTTAATGCTCTAAGCATACATAGTCGCTGAAGCGCAGTTTTATTTTTCCACTCCTGTTATTTAAGAAAAAAAAGATAAATTATTTACCATAATACTTCAACAGCAGCTTTCAATAACAATCCATGATTCAAATACCTGTGGAAATTTCTCTCTTTCAGGGCATTCTAATTCAACAATCTTCTTCCATCTCTTCTGAGATGTTTCAATATCCCTGTCGAGATTTCTAAACTCCTCTTTTCCAGCTAAAGAGCATATTCCTCCCCAGCTCGTGTTAGACAAAAAGTCTACAGGGCTGGTAACATGGGGTTTAACAGGGAAACGAAGGAAAAAGTCTAATTCTGCAGGTGATATCTCTTCACTCATTAAAAGTACCTGGATCATAAGTCAATAGGGTACGCGTAAAAACATTTATAGAAAACGATAAGAAACTACGAGTAATTCACTTAATTTTTCGAATTGGTTTTGGTTTCATAACTGGTTGTATCATAGTCCGCTATTATTAACCTTTGACAAGAAAGTTTACCTGTATATTAAAATGCAAAATTAAATGAAAAACATAAATAAACATGCAAATTATGATTGTTCTCTTTAACTTGCCTGGAATGTCATTTGAGATGCAAAAATCAGTTTATCACATTCGAATAAACCTCGTGACGTATATTGGAAGACGGAATAACTGATGCAATCGATAAGGTTTTTAATTCGCTGGCTTACTTCTTCCGCAGGCTCCGCTTTCGATATAGCTTTTTGGAAGACTACGCTAAATGCCTGTAAATAATAAAAATAATTACGGAAAAGCTATACATACAACCAATGTCGTTCAATTATAAATCTTACCTTCAAAGAGAACTGGTAGATAGGATTGATGGTATTTAATTCGTTTAAGATGAAATATAGAAGTGACGCTCTAGCAGCCGCTGGTCTGTAAAACTCACGAGCTAAATCAATCTCTTGAGATGTTATTTTGGCTTCAGCGACCTGAAATCATATAGTGATTTATTATTTATTCCTACACATCCTCCCCATCGTAAAAGAACTTATTAACTATTAAATTTCTTATGACTGTTCGTTCAATACCTTCTTCTCAATATCGGCAGCAGTTTTTTTCGTTGTTTCCAAGTTTTCCACCAAGGCAGTATCACCTAGAATGTTGTCTCCTGCTGACGATAAACGGTGTAAGAGATCATCTTCGAGACCTTTTAACTGAATTTTGAACTGATTTTGCTGTCTTGTTAAATCGGCTTTGAGCTCTTCAAGGTCTGGCCGTTCAGCTTTGACTACTTCTGCTAGTAGCTGGTCTTCTAAACCATCTCTCGTAACGGTGAAGTTAACCAATGTTGTTTGAGCCTGCATTTCTGGTTTGTAATGAGGATTTGCTAATTTAGTATGTAATATCAGTCTAAAATGGGGACTGTACTCTATCTCTTTGTCACCTATTTTAATAGCTCTGAAAATTGCAATAATTGTTAAAATGCTGTTTATTTTTTTATCTCGAAATGATAGTCGGATAGACGGCCCCGTAGCCTAGTTGGTAGTACGTCTGCCTACTGAGCACAGGGTCGCGGGTTCGAATCCCGCCCAGGGCAAACATTCGTGCGATGAGCACTTGTGTTTGCCCTGTGTCTGGATGTTGTATATTTATATATGTATGTATATCAGCTGTCTGGCACCCATAGTACAGGCTCTGCCTAGTTTGGGGTCAGATGGCCGTGTGTGAGATGTCCCACATATTATATTATATTATTATTATTATTATAGTTTCAGCCTTGATGGACTTACCTTCCTTTTTTAATTAGGTTTCTCCCAAGTAGTGGATCTAGCACTGGATCAACAGTTTCGTCTATGTTTTCTAACAATACTGTTTCTCCCTTTATAATTGAACGTTCTATAGTGTCTAAATAACCTTTTTGACCAAGACGAATAACTTGCAGCTTTTCTCCATATTTTTGTTTTATCCACTTTACGCCTTGTAACTAAAATCCGAAGTGAAAAATAATTTAATAAGTATTTTATTAATCTGATCATATCAATGGCGAATTTTCGGTAAATGAGATTAAATTATTTGTCACCTGGGGGTCAATCATAAGCGGCCATCGTTCAGAATTGGAAAGTATTGTGGCGTTTTCTGTACTCATTCGATCTGACGGTAAACCTTCGTTTTGCCACAATGCTATTGTTGTATCGTCTGTTAGCATGGTTAAAGGATCCAACCCTTCAGTGATTGGTATTGGTGGCTAAAATACATTATACGATCAGTACCAAATATAAACAAACGTCTTACAAAATCAATACATAGGTATTCGTTTGTTAAATCTTACCTCTAAAGTCTTCAAGAAAACAAGCCAGTTCTTATGAAGTAAGTCCAAACGATACTGTTTTGTGAAACAACCCACGTAGGAAATAAAAGCGCACACGAGTAGCACATCTCCTGGTAAAGTTGTACTCTGCTGCATGAAACTGAAATAAACGCATTTTTATAAAGCCTGTACTTAATCCTTCTTTTTGATATTTATTCTAACTATTTTACTGGTAGAACTTACTTTGCTACTGATTCGGCCCATCTGACGTTTTCACTGGCGAGACCATTTACAAGCCTGTTTGCTAACTGAATAGTCCTATTAGTGGCATCAGCTTCCTGTTGACATTTTAGTTTCTCTGACGTAGCTTTTTCAAAATCTGCAGTGAGGTTTGCTAATTTTTCTTCTAGTGCCTAAAACAATATTCTGCATTTATGTAGGTAGTTTTTTGTGTAGGTCCTATATTTCTGATGTTATTTTATAACTCACCGCAACCATAGCCTTTATATTTCTTAGTTTTTCAGAAGCTGCAGCAAGTTCAGCATTAGCGGCTGCTAAAGCTTTTCTTTTGGGTTCAACATCACAAAATACTTCAAAGAACTTGATGATATTGATTACCCAAGCACATAGACCAGCAGCTGCTGCTGACTTAGATTTGACAAATTCTGAAAATATATCAAGATTAATATTTCTTTGTAATATTTATAATAATTTATAAATAATTTGAATACAAATGTTAGAAATCTAATAATAATATACCAGGCTCAAATTCTGGATCCTTGAGATAAGGTTGAATTGCTTTTATAACATCGGGATGAATATTTTCTTTATCGTAGTTTATAAGTTGTTCCAGAAACATATCCACTTTGGCCATCACAACCTGTAACGTAAAAAGAACTTCACTATGGGTTACCTAATAAAATTAACTGACATTAATGATTTATGAGAGATTTAAACTCATCTACAAGAACGAACCTTTGCAGCTTTCCAACTACGGTCTTTTGGAATTTTTCCACCAGGAGCCAGCAGTACCATGACAGCTGCAGTAACGTTAGTTACCACCCCTGGGGGAGAGCCAAACGACTTCAATTCTGTTAGGTTAGCTTTATTCAATGTATTCAAAGCTTCTTGAGCAGCGACTAGGGCTGGTTCTGCTTTTATTAGATCCTCTTCGCAATCTTTCTGTTTTTTTGATACCTCTTCAGCTATTACTGCTACCTTTTCCTCTTCCTCATCAGCTGCAATAAAATATACAATTATTGGAACAGTTTGCATGAGTACTGGTAGTCACACAATCAAAACGTGTCTTTTGACAGAATGTTTACCCTTACCTAACGCTTTTTCGCTCTGTACTTTAGCAGTTTCAATTCCTACCATTTCAATAAGAGCATCTGCAGCATCGTTTTTCTGTTGCAATTCTATTTCTTGTATTGCTAACGTCTTTTTTAGTTCATCTACTTGTGATGCAGTACTGCGTAACTTTTCAAGACCATTTTCTAATCTAAAATCAAAACAAAACGTTATGAAGTAGATTATAATATAATACCTGAGTATTTAGAATTAAGGAGCCGTTGAATTTATGAGTAGTACTAAACGTACCTAACAATTTTAGCTTGTAGTTCTTCTGTCTTATTTAACACTAATTTTCCATACAAATTAATTTGCTCCAAATAACTTTTAGGCGTCGTGTAATTGTATCTTCTTTCATTTGATAGATAGGCTTTGGATATTGTATTTACAGATGTATGAACGTAAGCCATGAATCTTGCGATGGAATCTTTTAAAGCAAGCTAAAAAAAGAAAAAATATATATTAAAATATTATTTTATGTCCTGTTAACACTAAGGAAATATCGAAGAGTTAACTTACAGGCAAAACACGTATTTCTTCAAGAAATCTCATTGCTACTGAAACCAAAGCTTCTTGAGGCCATTCGTGGAACCAGTTGATTGACGTGCAATTGATCAATGCTGGAAATTTTCTAGATCTGACTCGTAAAGTAGAGCCTACTGGTGAGAAACACAGCACAACTTTTAGTTGTCTCCGAACTCTATCTATGAAGAATTTCCAGCAGGTCTCTCTCGTATCTGGCAAACCTGCTCCTTTTACCTGAAAGAGAGAGTAATGATAATTTGGTGTGGTTTTCCAATCCAGGATGAGAATGCCATCGATCGTACCTAAATACCTTGTGAGACTTTAAAAGTTAGATCATTCCGTGCTTAACTGATATTATGTTAGAAGAGATGACTTACTACATTTACTTATTATTAATTCAGAAACTTATGGTGACTCAGCAAATTTTGCCAGTGTTTATGGAATAGCTTCTTGAATATAAAGCACACAAAGAAGGGCTTTTTAAATGATTGTTTAATTTTTTAATGCCTTACCTCATTCCTTACACCAGCAATGATATTTTCAATTTCATCATCAGGAAATAGGTCTGCTACTTCGCCTGAAGCTAACAAGTCATTGATAAGCACCAGGAACTGCTCATTGGCAACCTGGGCATCAGTCATAAGGAACATAATGCCAACGTTTTTGAGGCCAGTTTTTATATAGAGACCGGATAATTCATGCTGAAAAAAAAACAGATAGATCGTATTTTATCTAATCTTAGCTTACCTAGTCTAGACTGTACCACTGTTCGGCTAAGGCCTGTCATCTACTGTGGCAAACATAGAATAAAAAAATCTTTGAAGATAATTTATCGCAATTGCAAACATACCTTTAAATCGCTCACACCATAACCCTTTTTGAGCTGAATCTGAATCACTTCTAAACTTGAAATGAAAGCCGCAAGACGCGACAGCGATTGTTTACCAGAGCCTCCGACACCAACTAGTAGAGCACTACCTCTTGGGCTCTCTAGTATTCGGCTTATTCTGAAATGAATTCAATAAAAATTTCGCATCCAACAGTAAAAAAAATGGCAACTAAACTGTAGTATTTAAATACCTGCAAATATGCATCATCGCGTCTTCAAAAAGTACCAAATTCATAGCAGCGATCAAATCATTATAACTAGCCATGGCTTCTGTCAAAAGCTTGTTCAGTTGTTCCCAAGTTTCAATAGGCATGTATTTTGGTTCACCAATGCCGCCGGCAAAATGACAATAGATGTTAGGACGTTCAAAGACTACGCCTTCATCGATTTCCTAAAATGGAGAAATTATTACTTTAAACTGCTCTTAAATTCAGTAAACGACACGGTGTTTGTAAATCATGACTTGAAGATTTGTACCTCAAAGTTCTTCTTGCAAATGTCAACTTGCATTTTTAAGAATGCGTCAATGTCCTTATCTTCTGTGAGCTTGTCTCCATACACTCGATGAGTCTCATGTAACCACAGACGCAAAATATCTGATGGGTTAACCAGACATTCATTTGTACTGAATAGAAGCCCCTGATAACAAACAAACAAATTTTAATACACCCGATGTCCTTATAATAAATGTAATAGAATGAAATAGAGCTTAGATACCTGGAACATATTAGAAAGGTCTCTCAAATTAAAAATGTAGTGGAACTTGATAGCTGTCGGCAGAAACACCTGTGAAACTTTGTTATGCAACGCTATTGATGCAGCCACGACATTTGCTGTAATAAAACAATAAGGTAAACTGTAATATGTTAAAAAATATTGGTAAAATTATGTAGTTTTGCATAAACATTTTACTTACGGGCTAGTTTTCCAAGTAGTGGGTTAATTCTTAGTTCTGGATTGGCTAAATGTTGACTTAGTATAGAAAGGTAAATATTATTCAATGCGTCATTATTTGGAAAACTTATAGCAAATACACAGAAGTGCCTCTGCAGTCGTGGATTTATTGTAAAGCTTCCTGAAGTTGGGTTCATACAGGACACATATTGAGTATTGTGGATATCTTTTAAAGATAATTTGGTTCGGTCGTACCAATGGTTATAATCCAAATGTTGTCTGATTATTGTATGAGGTTGTACAGTTCCGTATGTATCCACTTCAGGCATGTTCATGTCGTCTATAAAATAGACAAGAGTTTTGTTTCCTGGCGGGCCGTAGTTTCTCCCAGCTTTCTTTTCTAAAGGCTTTTCTAGAATTTTTTGTAACATTTCCGATGATGTATAGAAATTGAACGGAACTGATTGTATTGCGTAGCTTTCTGGGAGTCTGTAAAATATTTAAATAATATTATCTGAATATATACCAAACTTATAAAGGAATAGTTGAAGATTTAACAATGTATGTCAATTCAAAACAATGTACCCAAACAAATAACTTACGTTTGTAATTTTTCATTAACAAGTACGGTTTTCCCACATCCTGCACCTCCTACCAACATAACTGGATGCTTATTTTTTGTCAATAAATCCAAAAAGTATCTTATTCTTATTGTTTCTGCTGTTGGAACTAGGACAGCCTATAAATTAAAAAGGCATTACAAAATATCACACACCACCTTATAGTCAATTAGCCTAAAAAGTAAGGAGTAAATAAAAAAAAATGAACCTGTAACGGAATATCTGAATCCAATTCAAACTTTGGAATTTTCTCGGTCCATGGAGTAAATTGTTTAGTTTCGGGATCAATATAGTAATCAAACACAGTACCACCAGCAGGAAATTTGACGTGTTTGAACTCATTCACCCACCACTTCGTAAATTCTAGAAAACGATGTAAAATGCTCATTAACATTCATGCTTTTTTCTATTTTAGTAATTTATGTACTATTTTAGACGTACTTACCAACTCTATAGTCAATGTTACTATCTTGAAACATAGCAGATCCAAAAGCCCATACACAAGCAAAAACAAAAAAGATATCATGCCATTCTTTTGGACACTCTGCAGGTGTATTTTCAGGTACAAAGAGTGCATTTAACAAATGACATAGCATTTGTACATGTGCCATTTCTGCTATAGGCGTGATTTTTTTAAATCGATTCTTCACTGTTTCCAAACACGCTGGAATGTATTTGTCAAATAACATAACGAGGTTGGATTTTTCAGCTGGTATTTTCCGCGTTTCTACCCAACTTGTGACGTAACTGAAAGATATAGCAGGTAAAATAAGAATCATACCTAAAGATAAAAACACAAAATTCTAATATTGGGACTTAATGTAGGTACTTACGGATTCCAACCCAAATCTTGAGGATTAATGTAAAGGATTCCTGCTCTAGATACCGTTGCAGGAGTTGCAGTTCGAAGATTTGAAATCTCAAACATTAGCCTCATAGATGGTGTAAGAGCAATCCTTTCATTGCTAGCCAATGTTAAAATTTTATTGTCATCCATTACTGTGTTTAAAGACTCAATCCACATGGGATCGATATCACCATCTAAAACGATCCATTTTGGATTTTCACCTGGTAGATTAGCTTGATCTCTCATGATTACAGAAAAGAGACCATCTTTCCATTCTCTAGTAGCCGGATTAATGATTCCAAACAATTCATCATTTGTTACTGCTTTAGGATTTAAGTCAGTAAAGATCGGTTTCTTCCGAAGATTTTGATAGGTTTTGAAAAGAGATTTCCACACTTGAGTCTTCCCAGTACCAGCATTGCCCACTATGAAAACAGAATGACGGACTTCTAGTAATTCTTCTAATTGTACTACTTTTAGAATAAAATTGTCTTCTGGTTGAAGTGACAAATCCATAGCAGCTTGTTTGACAGTTCTTTCAAACTCTAAATCACGTTTTCTAGGTACTTCTAGAGCTGGAAATAGGTCACCAATAAGACCCATAAAAACAGGCATATCGTCAGTTACGATTTTGGGAATATTAAAGTCGCGAAGAGTCCTCATTAAAACTTCTTCTTCAGGTCGACCTGGATCTCCTCTCTGAGGACAATTATTAAATCTCGTTTACTATACATATATGTTTAAGAGTTATTGAATACAGAATAGATAGATAAGATTTAGAATTAAATAACTACCTTAAGAGATCCAGCAACCACTAACACGGATTTAATCGCTCTCAAGCCCCAATCATAATGATCTTGTTTAGACAATAACTCTTTACACAACGTATAAAGAGTAATGAACTTTCTAGCTAAAATCTTAGCTTCCTGAAATCCTTCAGCAACCAACATAATTTCGCAAATTAGTTCAAAATCCGGGACTACCATAGCACATGGTCTGAACAACGCTTTCAAATTTTCTGGTAACTCGGTTCTTCCAGCATATCCAGGGTTCATAGTTATGAAGATTCCAACCGTTGGAACCAGGCATATCATTTCTCCCATAAAATTAAACGTCTCTTTTTTGTCTCTATAAATAATACATTAATTAGTATGAAACAAATATATATATATACATGCTTTTCAATAACTCTGTTTTACCTGATAGCGTCTTGAACAGATTTAACTTGCACTGCCACGACAGACAATACCTCAACGGAGATTCTATTAAACTCATCAAAGCATCCCCAAGCACCTGTTTGTGCTAGTCCTTTGTAGATGTTTCCACAAGACTACCAAAAACAATTTCATTATTAAAGATTCGATGTTTTCCTTTAACTTGAATTGAATACATGGAATTATAGAATAAGTTATTTACCTGGTAGTCCATTTGCTCTGAACAATTAAATACATAGACCATAATTCCCAAAGCTCTTCCTAAGTCTTTGGTGGTTTCGGTTTTACCTGTACCGGCAGGTCCGGCCGGCCCGCCGCCCATTATCAAATGCAGCGACTGGAAACATTATAGTTTCATATATTTAAAAAAACACAGTCACAGATAAAAGTGACTTCAGAGATGATTGAAATTTTCCGTATATTTACATATTCATTTTATTAGTAAATATGCGTTCAAATTCAGAGAAGACTAAATTTCAAATTGAAATTAAAGATAAATAAACTGCACGGCTTATATACTGCTCTTACTTGTGTTAAAGTAATGTAGCAACGATCAGTCAATGGAGTTATTACTAATCGTGGTGTATTGCCCAAATACTCATAGCTGTACGTAAATTGAGCGTCACAAATATTGGCGAAACAATGATACTCCTTTTCACCCCATCTGCAAACAAAAAAGACGTAATTTAATATGTCAGTACAAAAACCTCTAATAAGGTGAGAATATATTATGGATGTGAGAGTGTTAGACAAAATGATGGCTGCAAAATACGTGAGAATGAAGATGAAAATAACCTGTGACTAAAGTGCAGGTGAAGATCTATTTATGATCTCAAAACCTGTGTCTAAGTTGCGACTGCCACTGGAATGCTGATCCTGCTTCAACTTTCTGTTGGATCATCTTGCTTACTACATCTCTTGAGTGTACATCTATGGTACAAATCGTCATGATCTTTTGACGATCTTGTTTACTCAGCTCTCCAATCAGTAAAGCAATCAAAGTACTGAGTTGCGCTAACTGTTTCTTATAATAGTCTTTTAACGCATTATCATAACCCTCTTCTAATCTCGAAAATGCCATGTTTACTTCAGTAGTCCACCAAATTTGGGAGCCACAAAGAGACACTTGTGCCATAAAATCGAAAAGCCATTGTTCTCTAGGTTTTTCTTCGTAAGACACCATACCTTCACCAAAATAATGTCGAATACTTGATCGCATGATGTCTTGTAGACGATTGAGCCAAATTTCCACCTAAAATACAATATTTTCTTATCGGTTTCTATTTCTACCTATAAACTCCTAGTAATTATATTGACAAACAAAAACAAAATTTACTTACAGGCCCCGTACAATCACAACTCCCTTCAAATGGCACATATTCTCCATCTTTGGCTATCATACCCGAGGATATTTTTTCTCCTGGTTTGTCACTTTCTATGAATCTCAGTTTCGCTATGGAATCGAATAATTTCGTCAAATGTCTGAAAATTAATGATGGAAGGAAAGCTCAATATGAATCACACATAAGCTGGCTGACACAATGTTTAAGTACTTTTTCATCTTTTTATTTTCATTACCTTATCACCAACTCAGCTTGGTTACCGTTAGATAAAATATCCAATAAGTCAGCAGAAGAAACAAAATAGAATCTAGGAAACGCTAATCGCTTTGTCTCTAAGTATTCAGCTAATGCCTTTTCACATATAACTAAATCTTTCTGCAAACCATCTAGTTTCTCCACCAAACCTTCCTTGTTGGTACCTCTGACTACGTTTGGTGTTTTTGACATATCAGAAGACAAAATCTGAAATTTAAATTAGAATAGGTATTAGATAAAATGTACAGAAGCCAGGAAATGCGGTTAGACATTCGCAACACGAAATTCACTCCTACCGCTACGGAATACGGGCACTCTCAATGTCAACATGCTGGCTACACATTAGGTATGTGCGCCGATGCCAAAATAGTCGGCGGCGGCGTGGAGCTAAAATTTGATAGGCGGCGGCGTATACGGCGGCGTAATCGGCGTCATCTTTGGGGGATGAAATAACTGAATAAAAACAGTGAAAATAATTGTTTATTAGAGTTTCATTCTAATTCAAGGCTGGCAATTTTTTTACAGTTTTTGTAATTGTCATGAGTAAAAATAATTTTATTGACTTTACTCCCGGCTAAGCGGGATCTTTTAGCCGTTATAGTGAGTCCGGCAACCGAAAAAACCCGTTCGCTGGGAGTACTTGTGGCTGGTGTACATAAAACCGCTTTCGCCAGGGTCGACAAATATGGGAACGATACATTTCGGTCATTCCAGTATTTCAATATGTCTATGTCGCCTGTAGAATAATCCCGTGGATCGCATCCAGCAAAGTATTTCCAACACTCAGTCTCGATAGAATCATCGCAGTGCTCTTCAGCAGCACGTCTACCAGTACCAGCTGCGGCCCCGTATTTCAAGGGGAGCTGGAAGAATCGAGAGGATGAAGAACATTCTGTTTGAGCAGTGTTAGGTTCTGTTGCCAGTATTGGTACATTTGGTACACACAGATCTTCCTTCTTAACGAGGCGACGCGTGTAGCTAGCTAGAAATGATACCCGATCCAGTCCTTGTAAATTCAAATACTTCGACTTCGCCAATAGCTTGAAATTTGCAGTCAAGCAACGTCGCCGCTACTGTTAAGTCATTGGTTGGTACTGGTCCAGCTTCGATTTCATTTGTTTCTTCATTCTAAATATTTCAAGAGGTTCGTTATCGTCCAATGAATTTATTATGTCAGCAATTTCCATTTTGTATTCGCGCCGATTACGCCGATTTTACTGACCGGTCAGCGGCGTGGTGTCTTGATCGGCGGCGGCGGTCATCGGCGCGGCGCGGCGCACATATCTACTACACATACCTACGATGGCAATCTTTGTTGCTTTTCTCAAACTCACCTTAAACTCTTCATCGATTCTATCAAATCGAGCCGAGTCTTCGGGCAGCTGTTTTCTGATATCTTCAGAACTCATAAAGATACTTTCTAAATGAGTCCAAGTTCTCTGTACTTCAAACCACACGGAGATCACTTGATCAGCAATAGACAGTTTCTGTTGCCAGCCCGAAACTTCTTCCAAAAAGTGTGCAATGAATTTAGACGTTATCAAGTTTTGGAGACACACCTATGAAAATTAATATAGGGTATTCATTGCATCATTATTTAAAAATATATATCTGATTTTCGATGTCATTATACATAATTATGTTCTGATATCTACCTGATTTTCTTCTAAGGTTTCAATTAATTCTTCGCTGGCTCTTAATAGTATGCATCCAGTTCTAGCATGCTGTTCTTGTTCAAATTCCATTTGACTCCATGTAGTATTCAAATCTTTAAGTGTTTTTTCCATTGACATTTCTTTTACTGCCTTGTCTACTATATTCTTCACTTCCTCCTCGCACTCGTGAAGGTTTAAGGCTAGCAAGTCAGCAAGTGTTGTGTTTGCGTCCATAACAATTCTTACCTGTGTTAAATCATATTGCGTCAGGCATATGGTATTTTACATCAGACATGTAATATTTTATATGTCTGGTAAATATAGATTTTTTAGAGCTGTGCATCAACTTACCTTTTAAACAACATTAGTTATGGATATGTGATGAATCCTTGTATACTCTACGTGAACAGATGTTATTTACATTTGACTATCTTATCTAGTCTAATATTCGTGTTTTTTTACTTTTGTGTTATTATTTTCGATAAATAAAAACTACGGTGGCTAAACTTACTTATGTATAATATTTTAGGCATGTATAAGTACAATTATAATCTTACAACATAATGATAATTTAACTACAATGTTTGTATACAAATACGTTTTAAATCTAACGGTATCTAATAATACAGATGAAAATTGAGCACAATGAATTTTCGAGACCTTTTCTTACTTACAGTGAGTTCTGGTGGCAATGCTGCTAAGCTCTGTGGATCACAAATTATTTACACTCGCAAACCACATCGCTAACGTCTCAGTTAAAATAATATTTCATTTGTATAATACAAAAACATCCAATAAATTGTATGATACATTCTCCAGCCAACATTCCAAGAATCAATTTAGAACAGTGAAAGCAAAAATTTACATGCCACATCAATCAAAAACATGCAAGATGCATTATTAACATTTCAAACCCTCATCCAATATGACCGTTTCAGTGTGTTGCAGTAGAAACAGATGATGATAATATTTACACTGGAAATTATATACATCACAACACCATTTTATGCTACAATGTTTTGACTGTACACAAAATGTTACCTTTGTGCTCCTCATGAGTTGATCCCAATGGCGTTCTCTTATAGCAGGATTTTGAAGCTCGCCCACTGCACGTAGTGATGTTAACATATTTTTTACTGTAGCTTCCAGATTTATGTACGTGTCCCAACTAAATAATAACAATTAGTAAGAATTATAGAGAGAATTACAAATCTAACAATTCGATATCATTGTAAAAAATCCATTCTTACCTTCTCATTTCTTTGTCCAGTAATCTTATTTCTTTAGCGAACTTTTTACATTCAATATCCATATTTTCAACATCAATCTTACGCCAAGGAGTTGTTTTCCAATCTTCTATGCTTGTTCGTACGATACAAGCGTAATCCCATAGTTGCTAAAAATGTTAAGTAGACAAATAGTAGGTAAGTAATTAATTCTTATGAAAACATTAAATATTTAACGTAAAAACCCAAGAGAAAAAACCCACCTTAAGCATTCTCAACTCTTTTCTGCATTGTTTCAGTAATTTAAATTCCGGTACATTCACTTCAAACAGAGATCCTGATTCTTGAATACCCTTCATTTCATCTTCCAGTTGCAACAATTCATAATCTACTCTTGACATAAGACTGTATGGATCTTCGCAGTCAAATTTGAAAAACTAGGAAAATAACATAATATGATTTAAGTAAATCAATAATAGTATTAAACAATACATTAAGGTCACTCCGAACCCGTGGTTCACCCCATTAGTCCACCTGGGAGTACCAAGGGAGTTATATCTTCTTCATTTGACTGCAAACGTTATGGCTGACTCACGAAAAGGAATATTTTAGCTACACAGACAGAACACGCACCTAATGTATCGAGTATACCTAGATGTTTCGTAATAATAATGTATATTTTGTACCGTTTGGTATCTTAAGATTCGAAGATGTAAAGACACACGGCTGCCGTGTATGTCTATTATCTTCTGAAGGGTCTTATGGAAAGATGTATAGCTATCGTCTGTTGACCTTTAGTGAAGTAAGTCAATAAATACATACGCTGTATCTTTTGAAAACTTCTCTGTAGTAAGTGACATGTCCATCAAACATAGCTATCTTCTTCCTAATGCCAGCTACTTCAGCTGCCTGAAGTGGGGCCACTTGTTGTTTAACTGTCAAAGCCAATTTCTTGGTCGTTTGCCATTGTTCGGGCAATTCCTGGAAACATGTTATTTCTGTTTATAATGAAGAAAGAGTCTGAGTTTATAAATTCACATGAATTTATTGCATACAGAGAGTTAGGTACATGTACCTATCCTTAGAATGAATACAGATAATTTTATCGATCCTGGCATAGAGCACATCAATAGTTAAAAAAGGGAGATTTAATATACCTACACAAGTGTTGAAGTAGATATTTTATTTAGTCAAGATTATATTTGTTTGTTATACTTGGACATGATGAAATGGGTGTGCGTGTGTTTGTGTGAAGATGCTGAATTCGTATGCGTATATCGCGATACATTTTAAAACGTCAAACATTTACCTGTAGAAGTACATTGACTTCTTCCGGAATATCCATATCATAGAATTTTAAGAGTTCTATAGTTTCTGTAAGAGGTTGGAACATGTCGTCGGTTGTAACTGTACGATCTTTTACATTCATCAGATAACCCATCACATTCACCAGTGCTTCATAGTCACCTTCCGGTACTGGCTGCAATAATCCTAAAAATATTGTATGTACATCTTTAGACTTAAGAAAAATCTATAGTCGACAATTTTTTGAAGATGAATCACAGAAAGGAACATCATAATGAAGATGATACTTAGTAAATAGTGTACCTTCATCTGCTTCTCGAATAAAGTTGCCCAGGTCACCGAGACTGGAAGTTACATTGTTCACTAAATGCTCCTTGTACATATTACCCCATTTTCTTACTGTGTTCAGTAAAGCTTGCCGAAATGGTCGCACATCCACCTAAAATTAGAATTCTGAATAAAACTTTTCTAAGTTAAGTTAAATCTTTAAGTCGGTTATTTATTACCTGGAACCAGCAATGGAACACTTTGTATGATTCAATATCTTCTATATCCATGAACATATTCTCAAAATGGTCAATCTGTTCCCTGAAAGCCTCCATTTTTGGAGGGCATGGTGTTGGCGGTGTAACATCTTTATCTTCTGATCCTATTTTGTCGACCTCGTCGGGCGTTAATATTCTACCATAAGTTAAAAATATGTCCATAACAGCATCTCTTTCTTCCAACCATAGATATGCGTAGTTTTCAAACGTTTTACAAAATTCATTAGCATCCTCAATGACCTGAAATATTTGTTTTTAGAAATATTGAAATATTTATTTTCTTCTTCTTGATATTTTTTGTATAATGTTTATAATTTTTTTATTATTACCTTTTCGATTCCATTTATAATCTCTTCTTTCATATCAGAAATATCATCCTGATTAAGTATTTGTTGTTCATAAGATTCCTCCTTTTTAGGATCAATTCTTTCAACCAAAGTTGCCATCTTCAGTATATCGTCAATAAGTCCTTTTATCATAGCCATGAAACCCTTTTCATTATTTGGATCCAAACTAGGTGAGAAAACCATGTCCGGATCCAGCAGTTCTAGTTGGGCTTCAAATAATGGTGCCAAATTGTTTTTGGGATTCATATGTTCAGTAATATAGCCCATACTAATAAGATGTAAAAACACAATAAAACATTAATTTATGGACACGTTCGTTATTTACCATGTAAAACATTATTAACTTACCTCGTAGCAATACATTTAAACAATGACTCTTCCAGTAAATTGTCGATGAATGCTACATAATTTAACCATATTTCACTGTTCTGATTTTCTTGCATATTGAACAATTCCATATTTTCTTTGAGAAGTTTTTTAATATGATCAGCAGTGGATTCTATGTCACTGTACCGTTTATTTGTTCTCTCTACCCGATCTTCTAAATTAAGCAAAGTATCCTAAACAAATATACACAATCCGTTAGACGATTATGAAGATTTAATATTAATAAAAATTAAAATATATAAAAAAAAATTCTTGTACCTTCTTTCCATCTTTCCTCTCGAACAATGGTTGACTTGACCAAACTTTCATAACCTCTTTAATTTCTACTAAGTTATACTGAATCTTAGACATACGTTCAAACAGACTACCCACTAATGTGTGTAGTTCTTGCAAGTAGTTCCATAGATCTACAATAAATTAAACAATGTTAATATCTCGCAAACTTTTCTTTATGGGAAATAATCATTCGCGTCTTTTCTTACCTTGCGAATTCCAGTTCAACTCATGTTGAGCCATCTCAATTCTTTGATCTATAGCTTTAATTTCATCTTCAACCAAATCAAATTCAACTTTTTGACTATTCTTTCTTATCTGATTATACCAATCTATGGTGATTCCTAGATTAATTCGATACTGTCTATAAGTTTCTTGCTTCTCAAAAAGACTCATACTCTCTTTGGGTAGTAACGCTACCAAATCTGGATTCGTTCGCAAATGGTGGACCTCTTTCATGATGTCTTGAAGCTAAGTTTAAAAAGTCATATCATAACTATTACATATTACACCATTTAAAAAAGTCGATTTTACGAAAAATATACATACCGCAGGGTGAAAATTTAATATAAGATCTTGACCTTGCCTAGCTAAAATCATTTTATTGACGTGCTTCTCTACGACCTTAGGTATAGTTTTTGTCCAGTCGTTGAAGTATTTTTTCTTAAACTCTTCAATATCTTTTATAAGCTTTTCGTATCTCGAAAATATTTTCTTGGCCTCGTCTGAATCTTTTATCCTAAATATGAAAAAGGTAATTTTTGATGTGTTCTTACTCTATGAGTGCTTACTATTTTCTACATACTATTTTTGTTAAGTACCTCTAATAATAGTATTATGTATATCTTTGTTTCTACTGTGATTATTATGATAATAATGTGGAAGTATATATTATTTAACTTATGTGAGTGATATTAAATTAAAATAAATTTTTTTTTATTAAAAATGTTATTATTTGGGTTAAAAAGTTATTCGAATAAGTACTTACTTTTGCCACATAATAATGGCTATATAACAGAATGCTATCCGTCCGATTGATATTTTAACTCACCAATAAAATTTATATCCAAAATTTGTAAGGCAAATTGCGAAAACTGATTACCGGTGTATCAAGAATTTTCTATCTACATCTACTAACGTGGCCCAAGAAAATGTGATATCAAAAATCGTAAATTCTCACAGTTCAAATAAACTTGACAAGGAATTTAAGGTAGATTGGAAGCCAATAATCAGCTTTCGCAATTGCCCCACCCAGTAGACTCACGGGTGCGGCAAATTGCGAAAGCAGGCTATAGGCTTGGTGATCCGCGCAGCCAGGGTAGTCATGTAGAGGAGGCCTCCTGCTATTGGTGGCAGAAATGCATCAATTTCCATATGACCATACTTCTCGAGACGATGAGTTTGCTCCTCAAAAAGTTCCTGGGACAAAGAATTTAACGAAAAAGGACAAATTAAACATATTACCAACACTTTTAGATTGATTAAACATACTTACCTCGCAAATATCAATTTCTTGGTTCAGCATAACTATTATTTCACAATATTTCGCTGTAAACTCATTCCTTATAAGAGGTCTTTCTAAAACTGAACCTATAATATCGATGAGCTAAAAATATTTCATGATTAAGTCAACGTCAAAATTTGAACTTACCACATAATATCAAATCTAATTTTACAGCTACCTTAAAAATTGCTTCCAGGGTAGAGCAATTATCAAACGACTCTACCAATACTGTTGACAATTTTAGATCAAGGTCTATAATATTATCTTCAAACTCTTTGAAATCATCATTGAATTTATCATCGTCAGGGTCTAGGACATCATAAGACTTAGAAGCAAAACCATGGAAATAATTCTCGAATTCCCCTGAAATATCTCTGATTTGACCGCTTAGTACTCTGCCTTTCATTCCCCCAATCTCAATCTTTTCCAGTTTCTGGAATTCTAAGACAGTTTTGAAAAACCATTGAATCGTGTCGAGTCTCCCCAAAAACTTGTTCATTCTCTCGAATACCACATTTGGGTGAAAAGTCCAGGGTATAGTTGTTCTGTCGATAAAATATTTTGATATGTTCTCCTTGAAATAGTCGAAGGTGCTTCTAAAATTCTTTATGATGTTGATAGTGAGTTGGATTCGTTGAGTAGCTTCATCTATATCGCTATGAAACAAAGTGCTTGGATCTAAGCATTTTTTCGCCTATAATTGGAAGAAGATATACGACTTTAAAAATTTTGTTTGAAAGCGCCATTATTTTTTAAAGAAAAAATAATACAAAAAGTAGTTTAAGTACCTGATAAATAAGCAAATTACAAATCTGCTTCAATAGAACCATAAGCTTAGAAGAGCTACAGTAGTACTTGGAATCTCTCCATATCATGCAGATCACGTGGAACAATGGTCTAAATAACGGCTGGACTTCAGTAAAATCTGTATCTTCTAAAACTTGGAAATGCTTTTCTAGGGTTCGAAGATACAAGTCGATCTCTCGCGCTTCAGCCAAAGCTAAAAATAAAGAAAACAAACATTTTTGCTTTAATGATTCCAAAACAGATAAGAAATTATATTTTAGTAGGTCATCGTCTACAAAGGGAGCTTAAATTCAAAGATCAAATTCTTCTAAATAAACTCTTATTTCCATCGTCAATATTATATTATTTTGATGCCTGATTATACGAGTACCTATCAGTGCTATAGTAAATAAATAAAAAATCATACAAACATTTAAAAAATACTCTTGATCGCAGAAAACTGTATGTATATACTTAGGTATTTAGAACTTTGGTGTTTTTTTTTTCATTCTTTGCTTTTTTGCCCTAATATGTGTCTTAATAATCTTTACCTGAAACTATATTCTTAAAGAGTCTGCTGAAACACGGGTAGTAGGCGGAAGTAGTTTTCTCCAAAATGACTGCCATGCAGCGCACTCTGTCAGTCCTCAGCTGATCGTAAATGTAGTTCAGGTTGCTTAGCCTTGACTTCCAAAATGCTAGTTCTGCAAACAGTATAAAAAATGTGCAAGCTATGGTACCGCACTAATTGCTATTTACAATATTTCAGATTTTATTATAATAACAATTAGTCCGGTTCATTTTAGACTAAAAGTGCTCTAGAACTTGAGTTTCATCTGTCACTCCTGTAAATGGCAACGACTCCTACCGTTGGATTCGTCTTGGTGTCCTGAACGTGAAACTGTCGGTCGTCAAGTGCTAAAGTGGTGGAGGGATGAGGGGGGGGTAATCAAAGATCGCTGGATTTTACGTTGTAATTTGAAAACTAGTGGACCGATTTCTTTATTATTAGTATTATTTGAACGGGTATAACATTATCTACAACACGTTCATATACATCGAATACGTCAATGCAGTGGTTACCGCGTAATAATACGAAACATAATAAAAAATAATTGTGTTTAAATAATATCACAGATTACGCTAAATCTATAAAGTTTTTGTGATAAAAATGTTGCTTACTTTAATTCTACAACAAATTACCTAATCAATAAGGTAACAATAATTACTATAGGATTTATAGTGCCTGAGCTAGAGTTAATTAACTAAACGTAGTCGCAGGTCAATATACTACGAGTACGCAATAAAAAATTGTTTTCCGCGTTAATTGTTACAAATTAAACTGTACTAACATGTAATTGTATGTACTGAATTGTCTAAAATAAACATAATTATTTTTTTATTTTTTTATTTTTTTTTTCGACCTAAATTTCTTTTATTTTTATATCATGGGTAGATATTACCAATATAATATCCCCTGGCATAGTTTTTATCCTGTCAGGAACTTTAGGCCAGGGGCTACAGGCAAATTAAAAACTACTATAGTGAAAACTAAAAAAATGTTTTCTGCGTTATTTCAACGTAAATTTCTTTTATTTTTTTATCATGGTTAGATATTACCAATATCTATCCCCTGACATAGTTTTTATTCTGTCAGGTACCTCGGGTCAGGTGCTACAGGCAAAGTCAAAACTACTATAGTGAAAAGCTAAAAGATTGTTTTCCGCGTTATTTCGACGTAAATTTATTTTATTTCTTTATCATAGGTAGGTGTTACAGATATCTATCTTCTGATGTAGGTTTTATCCCGTCAGGTACCTTGAGTCAGGTGCTACAGGCAAAGTTAAAACAACTATAGTGAAAACTAAAACATTGTTTTCCGTGTCATTTCGACGTAAATTTCATTTATTTTTTTATCATGGAAAGAGATTACTAAAATCTATCACCTGACATAAGTTTAATCTCGTCAGGTACCTTGGGTCAGATGCTACAGGGAAAGTCAAAAATACTATAGTGAAAACCTAAAAAAATGTTTCTCGGGTTATTTCGCCTTAGATTTCTTTTATTTTTTTATCATGGGTAGGTATTACTAATATCTACCCCTGACAAAAGTTTTATCTTGTCACGTACCTTGGGTCAGATGCTACAGGCAAATTCAAAACTACTAATAGTGAAAAACAAAAAAAAAATATCCTCTTTATTTCGACGTAAAGTCTTTTTTCAAGGTATTATTTGAAAAATGTAAGCTTGAAATATATAATTAAAGTAATATGGTGATTACTTACCCATCTCTTCTCATTCATTTACTTATATTTGCATACTCGTAGTATAGTGATCCTACGACTACGTTTCGTAAATTAGCTCTAGCTCAGGCACCATAAATCATATAGTAATTATTGTTACCTTTTTGATTAGGTAATTTGTTTTAGAATTAAAGTAGTAAACATTGTTTCCACGAAAACGTTATAGATTTAGCGTAATCTGTGATATTATTTATACACAATTTCTTTTTTCAATGTTTCGTATTATTGCGCGGTAACCGCTGAATTGGCGTATTCGATGTATAAGAACGTCTTTTAGGTAATATTATACACTTTCAAATAATACCAGTAACAAAGAAATCGGTCCACTAGTTTTCAAATTACAGCGTAAAAACAAAAGTACAAATTCGCCAACTTTGATTACCCCTCCCCTCCTCCCTCCACCACTTTAGAACTTGACGACCGACAGTTCCACGTACAGGACACCAAGACGAATCCAACGGTATGAGTCGTTGCCATTTACAGGAATGACAGATAGAATTTTTTCATTCAGTACTGGAGCGAACCGGACTAAATCCCTGGGCTTAAGTCAGGTCTGGGATTTACGAATAAGCAATTTTCCGGAAAAAAACTTATTTCCATGGCAAAAGTAAAACGCGGGGAGTAAATGTATTTTTTTATATGTTTAAACTGTATTCATGAAAGTCTTTGTTATTTTTATGCATGGAGTTACGTATTATCAAAGAATTAAAAGCCTCGAAAAGACAAAAATATCTAACCGACAGTAGGTAGTGGATTCTGCCCGTTCTCAAATGCAAGTGCAGAGTCCTCCATCATAACGTCGCTGATCTGCTGAGCCCACTTGATGACGACTCCTTCTATGGCACTCTTCAAGTACAGATCTACTTCTTCTCCACGTAAGAGTGCCTTTTCTGCATCATGCACTAGTTCTACTCCTACCGGCATTGGTAGAACAGTTTGGCCGTTAACTTTGCCTTTTACCTGAGTTAAAGAAAACATTATTGTATACTGAGTTCTATGATATACTTATCTATGGTGTTTAATAAGATTGCACAGTCCCATTGGTCTCCAATCGAGAATTTTCTATACCTATTTATTAATAGTGTTTTCATCTCATATTTCGGAACTTGGATTCAGGTTAGTCAGTGGGTATCAACTTCAGATTTTTTTCAAAATTTTATACTTTACACTTTCAAACAACAGATGATTAGATTTCATTTCTAGACATTGTTTCCTACAATAACCATTTATATGGTCGTCTACGATCGTCATACGTACCTCATAAACGGTGCTCTTGAGACTATGTATTTGCTTGAGGATATCTTGGGATACCACCAATGGCCACCCCTCGTGGTTAAGAGGATTCGAGAGTAATGGAACGAATACCTCGTCGACTAAAGCAGCCAGTTCGTCTATTAGTCTTGGTGCTAGGTCGCCTGTAGTAAAAGATATTGTTCGTAACTTAAAACCTATCCCAACTTGTACGTTTATTAAGCATATCCATCCACGTTTTACATCCACGGTTATGCACATTTTGAATTAAATTGATGAATTTTTCAGTTCTCATAGCTAAGTTTAATCGTGTATAATAAATAATATTTAAAAGTTAGATCAAGTTAAAGTATCTGCTCTAAAAAGCTTTTTCGCTAAGGAACTTAAATATATTTTTTCTGAATCAAAACTAAGTAAAATGTGATAATATTAATAATACCTATATGTTTATTTGCTGGACATCATCACACAGAATAAAAAAATCGACAAAAAGAGAAAAAAACTATACCTACTTACATCATAATTTACTAATATTTACTCTAGAACCCAACTAGTACAGACCTACCATATTGTATTTACTTTTACATATTTTCATTATCATAACTGTTTACTAATTGACTAGTTTTTAATAGAAATATCTTATATATAAAATTCTCGTGTCACAGTTTTCGTTCCCATACTCCTCCGAAACGGCTAGACCGATTCTCATGAAATTTTGTGAGCGTATTCAGTAGGTCTGAGAATCGGCCAACATCTACTTTTCATACCCTTGAGAGCGGGTGGAGCCGCGGGGCGAACAGCTAGTAGAGCTATAAATTTATTAATTGAGCATTTATAATCATACACTTTTTCACCAAATTAAAGAGTGTATTTGCGCGATATCACCAATAAGACAAAAAAGCTTACCGAAGATGACCATCTCAGCACAGTTCTCCCTCGGGACGACATCAGGTTTTTTCTTCACAAAGTATACAGCTTTATTCTTCATATAACAGGGAAACGATATTACGGGAACTAACTGTGCCGTGTGAGTTAAAACCACTACAAGTAGCAAAGGAAATGGCTTGTTGACAAAATCGTTCAATACAGATCTATTTTCTTCTATACCCAAGACCCTTGTCCATTTTTCCGGTTTCAGTTTTAGAGATTTGACTGCGTATGATCCTATGAAATCAAAACGAGGGTCCTGATTGGACGTCGATGGGGCGTCTTTCGACATCTTGGTGGTACTGCTTTAGTTCTTATTAGTTGTCTAGGTCGCTCCGTAGTTTGCTTGTATTATCATTGTGAAGATTTCCCTTAGCGGGAAAGTCAACATTTTTATCAAGTCCTTATTGGCAAACCAGCCAGTGTTTATGGTCCTCCAAATATATTTTTTTATTTAAATTATTGCTTTTTTAGCACAACCAACCAGTTTTTTGACCGGACTTTTTATTTTTATTTTATTAATTACTTTTAAAGTAGCAACTTGCGTACAGTTTGCCAGCTGGTTCGGTATTGAAGTAAGGCAGAGCCTGCAAATGGCTAGTCACGCAAGTTCCCGTGGCGGCCCATTATGGGAGCCGTGTCTCCTTTGTAACGAGCCATCGGTTTGACTTCACGAAAATAGAATAAAAGGTACAGTTCAACAAAAAAGTGGTTCACTTTGGTTCTTTTTTTCTTCTTAGGTACTGTATGACTGGAAAAATACTTACGGTATAAAATAATTCTAACAATATTTTCATATTTTTTCTTTATTATAATCAACAGTGGGCGTCTTTCGGCTGAAATGATGATGATGATAATCAAATAACCAACCCGATAATTTTTATTTTTGTGTTATTTTCTATTGTATGAGAAAGGTAGCCTGTAGCTTCTTTATTTTTTTCCGTCTTTTCGACTGTTTAATTTTGTATAATATAATAATATTGTACCTTATTAGGATACAGTAGAAAGAAAAGTGTTCCTGTGGTGGTGAGTGGACTCTGCCTACCCCTCCGGGAAAGAAGCGAGACTGTATGTATGCAGAAAGAAAAAGGAAATCATTTTATCCGAATGCCTATTAAAAAAATATACATAGGTACCTAATAAAATCTAAGGAGCGTAAAAAGTCCTGCTTTTGAGAAGTTTTTTATCCAGGGATACCTAGTTTAATTTTTATTAACCTATGCTTGTGTCGAAAAAGAGTACGATGAATCAAGCTTCACCAAACTTGTAAGGATGGATACCTAGCATTCAATCAGTGCTCAAGATATATCTAATACCTAGTGACTAGGTGATTGTAGACTAGGTCCTAGTCTTTAGTACTTACTTCACAACATAAGGCATAAAATATACTTACTTTCCGTCGTATTCCCAAACCTCAAATTCCTTTGCTGTCGGTGCCAGGCAGCAAATGGCGACCACGTGCCAGGCACTGCCCGCACCGCCCCGCGCCTGTCGAGATGACAGTCGCGACGTCGCGAATAAGGTCACCCGACGTACAATCTTACGGTACACGCTTATAGGCGAACGCGAGTAGCTTAGCGGGCGGATATAAGCTCACTAAGTAACTCGGGAGAAGGTCGAGGTGTCAAACGCGTAGTCATAGCCACCTTTCCGAGCTTGTAACTACTATGACTTGTATCATTAACAGCTCATATTATGTTTCCACTTAGGGGCTCGAGCCCACCCTAAAATCAGGGTAAATAGGCCTTAGTCAACCACGCTGGCCCAGTGCGGGTTGGTCAACTTCACACACAACCCTTGAATTACTTCGCAAGTGTGTGCAGGTTTCCTCAGGATGTTTTTCTTCACCGTTTGAGCGTCGAATAAACGTATATATGAATTCGAAAATCAAAAACACATTAGTACGCGCTGAGGTTCGAACCCGCGAACTTTCGAATGGAAGTCAACGGCTAGCCACTACTTGGCCGCCGACGCTCATTTGATGACTTGTATGTAAGAGTCAAATTAGTTCTGTCATTATGTACCCCGAGTTGAGTGAGTTTGACACCTCGAGCTTCTGGTGATAATAATGAAAGAAAATAATAAATAATAATACATAGTTTAAAAAACTAAAAAACACGCTTTCTGTCCGCCACCTTGGACGTCCGCCATATTGGATTTAAGTCACGTGACTTTTTTTTTCGTATTCCTGACAGCAAACCCTTTCATTTGATACCCATATCATGGGGGTGGATTTCAAACAGCCAGTTCGCCATCTTAGGGAGGCCGCCATATTGGATTTGTAATGAAGTTTCTTAGCTAGTCATGCATTGTCATCAAAACTTAGAGCGTGTGCAAAATTTCATCCTAATCGAAGACCGGGAAGTGGGTAAAAATAAGATTCCAAGATTTTTTTAGATACATTAATGGGGAGGCCGCCATATTGAATTTGTAATGATGTTTCTTAGCTAGTCATGTATTGTCATCAAAACTCAGAGCGTGTGCAAAATTTCATCCGAATCGAAGACCAGGAAGTGGGTCAAATTAAGATTCCAAGATTTTTTTAGATACATTAATGGGGAGGCCGCCATATTGGATTTGTAATGACGTTTCTTAGCTAGTCATGTATTGTCATCAGAACTCAGAGCGTGTGCAAAATTTCATCCTAATCGAATACCGGGAAGTGGGTCAAATTAGGATTCCAAGATTTTCTTACATACATAGTTACTTACAAGTGAAGCTAATATAAAGCGTGTAAAAAAGAACTACTGTGACTTTTATAGTTTTAGTTGTCATTATGTTGCATTTAACATCTTCTACAGACAGTAAACGAGAGGTTACAGAGAATAGGTTAGTGGATAGATCAGAAGTAGGATTGTAAAATGTTATTACAATTCCTATGGATCATAACATAACAATCTTAAATTTTCAAGGTCATCTTTACCTTCTCTTAAGCCGAGTGGTTTTCATAAAATTTGGTTATTTATTTTTATCAAAGCACTGGATTACCTTCCTCATAAAATATGATGTCACTGTAACGTTTAAAAAAGAACACGCTGCGGGCGAACAACTAGTTAAAAAATAAATTAATAGTCTTTAAGAATGTTATTTAGAAAGCACAACAGTCAACGGAGAATTAGTTCCATTTTTTTGCTTAATAAAGTGATGTTTGTTTAAATATTTTAAGGACTTCAAATTCCGCTTCCGCTTATGATTTGAAATAAATCTCAAATTTTTCGGCTTATATAACAATATCGAGAAATGTAAATATCGTTTTATTGTCATGCGCATTTACTATATGTACTACATAGACATTATGTACGTAAGTACTGCTACTAATTTGAATTGGCTACGGGCTAAATTAAATTTATTCTAGTATTTACGGTATTCTTCAAAAGTTTTATCATGCAATGTCTATTACTTTAAAGCCATTATGTCAGTAAGAATAGGTACATAGTAAACTATTAATTAAATAATAAAACCAAATAAATATTTTATAATACATTTATTGATATAATGACAGCGATGGTTGACTCGAATTTGCTACTTGGCAAAAATATCTCCACTAGAAGTGAACTATTTTTGTATTTAATTATTAATTAAATATTAAAATCTCTTTATCAATTATGCTTATGTGTACATAATGAAGATGCAACCATCTATGCTACCAAGTAGCTGCCTAATCAGCTTATCACATAAAAAGAATAAGAAATACATTTGATTTGTGATCTATATTTAATTTACATTAAACTGGCAAATAAACTTATTTTCGTCTACGCTAAGTGAACATGCGGCACGATTTCACCAAAAGTCCGTTACAGCATTTAAAATGAGAACAGGATATCGGCTAACTTCAGAGAAGTCAATCGTACAGTAAAAACCCACCTGAAGTTAGTTTGCCGCTTAAAATGGCTCGAACATAATCCAATTTTCACTTCAAATGCGCGTGACATTGACGTCATAAAAGCTATAATTTGTTGAATTGACTGCAATAAATACATAATCTGCTACATGGAACAAAATATAAAACATAATTTCATTTACCTAAAAACTATTGTTTAAAACAAAAGCACAGCACATGGTCAGCTTATTACTAAAAAATTAAATTAGGACCTACAGACGCTGCTTTTAAGGTCACTATTTGCCTAAACCTAGGAGCCCTAGTGCATACACTTTGCCTTGCCCACCGACCGTTTTCCGTGTCAGGCCTCACAACAATGAGATTTATCTTGATTTTAATTAATTTTCACTTTAAAATTGCTATATATTTTGATCGTTAAATATCAAAGGTATTATATATAAATCTCGTTATGTGGGACCGTTCACAATCTCACTCTGCCGATGTCCTAACTCACTACTGGACTGAAGCACACCAAGAGTTCAAAAACACCATCCTACAATATTTTTGGGAATACTTATTCTTTTTTTAAGTTGACTACACATTGAGCTGTCCTAGTTACGGCCGATAATATTGCTCTATATTTTTTATCATTAAAGTTTTAAAAATTTTAAAATGCAAAATTAACGCCATTTAAGTCGCTTCTTTACTATAAAAATCTAACTAATCACTGAGATATCCTACTGAAAGATCTGCTAGAACGATAAAAGTATAGAAAAAATGGAATGTTTAAGTACGACAGTCTAATAAGCATCGATATATAAACTGTGATAATACATAATGGTTAGTTATACGTGCGACAAATATGATGTCAGTCAACGCTTAATTATCAAATTGGCATTAGAATTTCGAGTGCGAAACAGCTGGATTTTAATTATTTTTCGATAATTTTGTATTTACTTAAATTTATAATGTAAATGTTATTATACACGGATGATTACGGGGCAAGTGGCGGGCTAAATGAACGCTGAAGTGACTTACAAACTCTAGTAAATAACGAGGCAGTTATTCTATTTTGTGTACTCAATTTAGTGTACTTACGAACAATTATGCTATAAGGATGGAATATACATTAGGTGAGCTAGACTACGTCACTGCGTAGTGACGGTTGTGGACAATACCTAACAAGGTTATACGCGCTACTCCGCTATTATTGATAACAATACCCGAATAATTAGGATAACTACCACACTTTTTAATGGATAAACAACGAGACATAACATTTTACAGATAGAATTTCATCGATTTATTGTTCGAATGTGGATGGAGATAAATGTATGAGGACATTTTTTAAGTGACATTTTTATACCGTGCTGACACACGACAACGAACATTTTTACATACATTTAAGCATTTACACAACCTAATCAAATTTTAAGTATGGCGCAATTTATAAATGAAATGTCATTTGTTTGTTACTGGAATTGATTAATTTTATTTTCACTGGTTATTTTTTATTACACATAATTTGATTAGTATTATGTCGGTTTATCACTTATGTCGTAAAAGAAAATGTCGTTTGTTTGGTCTTAAAATCCGTCACGTTGTAAATGTACTAAGTACAAGTCTTTAAAAGGACGAAGAATTTTTATCAATAAATTGGACGATTTCATAAAACTTACTACTTTTATTACTTTTCATTTTAAAATAAAAAGGGAAAACCAGGCAAGAAAAAAAATGTTTGCATATTTATTTAGATATTCTAATTGCGTGGCAAGAATCTATCACATTTTAATGTGTCCAAATACAATAAATGAGCAATTTGAAAAATAGAAATGCTATTTGGGAAAGTTTAGGCGATTAGATAAAAGTATCTAAAATACAGGATAAAATACTTTATATTTCATTTTCCATACAAACCTGTGTATATCCATTGATAAGAAAAAGCATAGAGCAAAGGTTGAATGAGCTATGATAGAGTTGACTCATACTGGAAAAGATGTGACAATACCTGTTACGCAACTCTAGTGCACATTAATTTTTAATGCTATTTGAATAGAGTTGGTTTTTGAAGCAAAGGGTTCTCACCTCCTTCCAGTATTAACCAACATTATTAAATTATTTACCTCTACACCACAAACTATATTACAGCAAAACTCCTATACAAATAATCCATCAAATCTTATCAAGTTATCACCGATCACAAAATTTCATTGGTACTAAAATTATTAAATTAACACATAATAATAATTAATAATACGCAAATTCACATATTTACACCAAACTGATATAATAATAAAATTAAATCACATGTCCAAATCTATTTACAGATTGCTTTTGTCAATTAATAAAACAAAATGAATATTAAATAATTTCATGATGTCAATAATAAAAGTTAACAGGAAACATGTTGAATGTGTCTGCGGCAGTTATTGAACGAGTCAATGAATGCGAGACAATTCGGTTTCCGTAACAAATACTCCATAACAGAATGCATCTAATAAAACACAGTTTTGTATGTATATTTCCCTAAAAAATTGGTAAATGCACTATGTCAAAAATTTGTTTTAAGACACAAGCAAGCTCTGTTAGTGAACAAGAATTAAGAGTTACTTACTGCATTTTTAACAAAAGTCAGTTTAATGTTTAAAAATGCGTTAGGGCAGTATTATATGGCAAAAGGAATGATAAAAAAATTTTACACACAAAACTGTGAAAATAATTGCAATTCCTGATCTGGCAATAATAAATAAACAACAACTACAATACATACAAAGCACCATTTGCGTTACATGACTGCAACAAAAAGAAGGATTCAATTATACAAGTAATACGGGTTGTGGACGTTTGTTATAAATTCGGTCCGGTACATGGCTGGCTGTGTCCGTGGGTGTGTGAATGTCGTCAGTACCGAGCGAGCGATGTACGCGTGATTGGGGTACGTACGCGCCGGTATGTTTATTTGCTCCTAGTTTTGGTGCCGACGGCGTTTATGCTGTCGCCGCGACTCCTTGTTCTGTGTAGATTGTGTAGACCGTCACCTGAGGACGATTCGGTTCGTTACATTCGAGGTATTAATAATATTACAGAGATTATATTCTAAAAGATAAATTGAAAAGATGTAGTGACTAGGATTGTAAGGTTGGTCGCCGGACAGAACAGTTTACAGAAAGCAGAAGAAACTCATTATTACGAACCTCAATCAAACTTATGCAGATGAAAATAAGGGTTTCAAGACAATAAAAGATGGAAACCAGCAATGAATAGTATAAACAACAAAATTTATCAATGATTAGGAAATTACGAATAGACATGAGATGACGCTCGAAGTTTAAGAACAAGACAGAAAAAACAAGACAATACCACCAGCCAGAGAAAAAGACAAAATAGGGTTCTTTTTTAAATTGATTTAAGCTTGTGTCGAAAAAGTACGACGAATCAAGCTTCACCGGCCTTGCGGGGAGCAGAAGGCTCTACCCTAGAGTAGTCATGTACCAACGCTTCTAGGGGCGGCTCGAGGGAGCCTTGAACCTATGCCTAGCGCGTTAATAGGGAAAAACATCGTGAATGAAAAGACGCCTGAGAGACTCCGTCTCTGATTATTAGTTTTGATTTTGATTTTGGCCACGCCCTCATCATCTTTACCTGAAGGGAATACTTGGGCTATTACAAACGTGCGAACTGAGTCATAAAATACCTCTCACTCACACTTATAGGCATATCTGAACTCTCGCTCGCACTTCTATTGTTGTGAGGAAGATGATTTATGACTCAGTTCGTACATTTGTAATGGCCCAAGTATAGAAAGAAAACAACTAAGTGGGAAAGAGAAGGCAATATTGGCTCACCCTTGCTGCCGGCGCGCCTCAGCTCGTTCTCCTTGTATGCGCGCACAGACTTCCCGCGGCGATCCTGGACCAGCTTGTCTGGTCGCACGAAGATGCCGTGTCGCGGCCGACACTCGAAGTACCGTTTGCCGCCTACCGACCCGTCGTTTTTGCCTGTAAGAAAAAAATATGCTAGAGATATTGTAGACCTCTTTTAAGGCCGTCGATTGGACTTAATATCCTTGGTACCGATTCGGGTAAAGTTTCGTTCTTAGCTACAAACAGATCATTGCTAATATATTTTTTATATTTTCTTTATTATAGCTTAGGAATTTTGTTGAGGAATTTAAAAACGGTGCAAATCAAGAGTCAGTAATTAATGACGTAGCCTCTCGAATTTAAAAATAATGGTATCTGTAAGCGTGTCAAATTTTACTTGTATGTGCGTCAAAAGGTACCTGTAGGTGCGTCAAATGGTACCTGTAGACGTGTCAAAAGGTACCTGTAAGTACGTCAAATGGTACCTGTAGGTGCATCAAATGTTACTTATAGGCGTGAAAAAAGGTACCTTTAAATGCGTCAGAAGGAGGAAGGAAGCGAAGGAGCGTCAGATGGTACATGTACAACCCGTCGGAATCATCTGGGCACCTGGCTTAATGACGTCATGCGTCGGTGCTTGCGTTCGAACCCGTAATGAATAGGCGAAAACGGGTTGAGGTGCGGAGGAGCGCGAGGGGAAACGCATTCCAGCGAGGTGTCTAGATATTTCCGACGGGTTGTAGGCGCGTCAAAAGGCACCTGTAAATGCGTCAGATGGTACATGTAGGTAGGTGCGTCAGATGTTACATGTAGGTGCCTAGATATTTCCGACGGGTTGTAGGCGCGTCAAAAGGCACCTGTAAATGCGTCAGATGGTACATGTAGGTGCGTCAGATGGTACATGTAGGTGCGTCAGATGCTACATGTAGGCGCGTCAAATGTTACCTGTAGGCGCGTCCAGTTCCACGCCGACCCAGGGCCCGTTGGCGAAGTGCGTGGGCCCCACATAGGCCACCACGCCGGTGCTGTTCATGAGCCGCAGCTGCACGCTCTCGCCCAGCGTCATCCACTCCGGCACTGCGATTACGCGGGCGTTCTCAACTGGCTCTTCTGAAAATAATAATAATAATATTAAAAACTTTATTAGGTTTATAAAAACACAGGCAGCACAGAGGAAAAAATAATAATAATAAAAAAAGTAAAGTACACACAAACGAAACAAACACACAAAGTTACACTAAGGCACGTACCTACACAGAGATAAGAAAACAAAACAGAAGAACAGAAAAAAATTGCATATTAGTGTGTTATAAATTGAGTCTTTATCATCACATCATCATGAGTCCTGACCGGTTTCGGCCACCGTGATGTTACCCACCACCCTATAATATGTTATTCATGCTTTTATTGCTCTGCCACTTCGTAGGCCCGCTGATGGCTGGCAAAGCCAATCTTGGCAGAAAATATGCTGTTGTTACTATGTAACATAGGTATCGCGCCATCTATGAGAAACATTGTATTTAATTTGAGATCTAATAAACTAACAACCTACATGACCAGACACAACCATTGATATCGTACTTAGTTAACTAGCTAAATACCTTCATTAATCCGAATATAGATGGCGCTAATCAATAACTATATATAACAATGTCCACCTTTTTCTCGCATCTTACATTCGCCAGCCGTTTCGCTAAATAAAATCTTGTAAAACTTACTTCTCGCGTTTTCATGCAAACTGTGTCTAACAAGCGGTCATAAAGGGTAATGGAGAATGTCATTCCGGTACGATTATAAAATCGAGGTATATTTTTTTTGTTCTTTCCAAAGACTTTAAACTCACCATCCCCGATCCTCTCAGTGGAGGAAGCTGGTGTGTCGTGCAAAGCCCTGGCGCTGTGGGCCGGCTCGACGGCGGAGCGCGGCCTGGCGGCCGGGTAGGAGGCCCGGGACGCCTGCCGGGCCGACGCGCCGCCGCCTGCGCGCCTCCGCACCACCTGCGCAGGATATTATGATGAATCAAAGGTGGGAGGAAATAGCGAATGGTCAAAGGAATAATGCACGTGACGTGACTTCAAAATAAACTTTTTTTTTTGTAATCTTTATTGTTACACAAACACAACCATACAATTATTTTTAAAATTAAACATAATTTAATTGTGTGATTTAATCGTTAAAAATCGGCTAATTTAATATTCCCTCGCACGAATTCTATTGGTGGTGACCACGGTGACAAAACGTGACGTCAATGCCCTTTCGACGTACTAGCTTTCTTTCTTTTTTTTCTGGCCTGGCTCTAAGTCCTTTTAGCTCAACGTAACTCGTGTATCATCTGATGTGTGCGCTCTGACGTCACACCAACCAACCAATACCAAAATGGCCGCATTCAAATCGATTTTAATTATATTTTTTAGTTTAATGGTTTATTATTATGGATGTGTTTCTTTTTTCGTAATGTAATAACTTGTAGAAACGTTTAAATCAATAAAAAAAATTCGTGCATATTCCCTATTATGCTTATTTGAAAAGTAAATAAAAGCTTTTATGTGGTAGACGCGTCACGAGATTGTACTAAACATAAATACATGTCATGATGTCATGCTAATGCTACGGTCACATGCGTGCCGTGCAGCCCGGCGGGCTGCCTGGCGGGCTGCCTGGCGGGCTGCGCGGCATGCAGCCCGTCCCGGGCCGGCGGACGTTCAAGCTGTTCACACGCACGCCGTCGTGTCAGTCAGTGCCAGAATGGCGAGCAGCGAGGAGCGACATTCACGTTCACAGGCGCGTTCACGGGCTCGGGCGTACCGTTTACACGCTTGTGAATGTGAATGTGCACGTTGAATGTGGAGTTGAACGCGTGCGTGTGAACTAAGCATTAGACATTAATTGGTTAGACGAAATAGTGGAATAAGCCATTACCAGTCGGCGTCTGCCCGGTCAGATTTAATTCCTTGCGGAGGATCATGTGAATGGACAAAATAAAGAAGGCTTATATAGAATAATACGAGCCAATGGATCTGATCAACTTTTTTCAAAATTGATCAGATCCATTGACTCATCATCCATTGACAGATCATTCAGAATTTCCATCCAAAATATCCGATTAAAGTACAGAAGCCAGCACATGCGGCTGGACACTCGCACTACGAAATTCACCCTATGACTACAAAAAAGACAAGTTACCTTTCCAGCAGGCAGCTGCGTCTTGACGACAGTCCGCTCACCGCCGGTTGACGCTGAGTCACTGTCGCCGATAGATGACGCCTCTCGACTCCGCTCCGCGTCGTGGCTCGATTGCTCCGAGCTCACCGACTCCATATCCGCATCCGCTAGGAAAATTATATAATAATACTCATTAAAAGACTGTCTTTAACCATGAAATATTAATTTATAACAGACCACAGATAAAACATGAACGATTCAAAAATGGGACGGCAAAGAGGTGCTCGAGCTCGACAGAGAAAATACAACCATAGTAAGAAAGACTAAGGTTGAAGTTAGTAAAATAATGATAAAAACGCAAGAGATGGGAGCCGCTTTCGCAGCGGCTCTCCAATCTCTTTGTCGTAATGAAAATGCGACCGTAATGGGAGAGAATAAGGTTGTAATTAGGAGTTTACATTACACATGTGTGTCAGACGGTCCCAAGTCTTCAATGCGCTATTATACGATGCGCTAAATCTAGAACCTGTTATAAATCAATGCCATGACACGGTAAATACGAGCTCAACAATTGTCAAACAAGGTAAACTCATTATAATGTATCTTAACATCTTATACGCGACTAGCTTTCCGCCTCGCAGCTTTACCCGCGTTAACAGTGCGAATGTGGAATTTACCCGCGGTGAAAGGTAGCCTATGTTAGTCCCCAAGGTCTATTCTATCTTTATACCAAGTTTCATTAAAATCGGTTTAGAAGTTTCGAAGCCTATTCAATACAAACAATCAAATCTTTCCTCTTTACGATATTAGTAAAGGTAAATACCTATCTATATAATAAATACCTATATAAAAAAATGTATATGTACAGTTGCATACAATAGTTTATCTACACTCATACAACAAATTTAAATTAAAGACAAAATAAAGTAATCATTTTTTATTGTAATAATTATTAACATTTTGTATGGTACAATTATTAAAGGTTATATTTGCGGATGGAACCGATCCTTCTCAAGGATTTATAGTAGATGTAGATGGGATATTTATTATTACAACGAATAACGAATTACATATTATACAAACTGCAAAAGGAAAAATACAAACGTTAATGGCGCGAAAATAAATTTGCAGTAATATCGCACCGCGCATGCGCGCCGCCAAGGTTGCGTTCCGAAACACGCTAGTGTGCTCAAATAGCAAGCATCTGCGTAAAAATTAAAAAAAAACAAACTTCATTTTGTTACAACTTTGCGATAACGAAATGAAATTTGTATGGATCCTTAGTCACGGCTCCATCGAAAGGTATATCATTTGCTTAGCGTTTCTGATAAGTAAATGAAGGATTTACGACATGAGTGTAGATAAAATGTATTAGGTTATAAAGCATAATATAAGGCGCGAAAGTCTCAAACAAACAAAATCAAAATGTTCAGAACAAATCGTTTCAGAGACTCAGACCATTTCTGTAATAAATCAATTTACTATTATAATGACTTAAATTGTTAAAATTTACTTACCCAATGAATTATCATGCGCCTCCCCATTCAAATGCGCGGGCTCACTTTTAGTGGACTGGTTCAAGACTGAGTTTTCCACAGGGATCGCACCGAGCGGGTCCACTAACTGCGCGTCCCCTTTACTCTCAACCACCTCTTCACAATCCCTTAGGAACGGATTGATCCTATTCCTGGACCCTGGAGTCAACACCGGCGTCTTAGTCTTCTCAAACGACGTATCATCCAACTCGTTCTTCGACTCGACGATTTCGTTCTTTAGCTCCGAAATGTCATTTCTCAACTCAGTGATTTCGTTCCTAAGTCCCGCCATGGAGGTTTTCGTTCGGTTTAGGTGTGTGTAGTCCATCGTTTTGTCGAAGTCTGGGGTGTCGTCAACGGACATGCTTCGGATGGAGAGTGTGTCGTCGTTGGTGAGGTTTGTGGATGACACGGCTTGGGAGCCATAGCCGCTGGATGATATTGACGGGGAGTTTTTGTTGGGAATGCGTTCGCAGGCTAGCTCGTGGAGAGAATCGAGGGTCTTCGATGTGGGAAGGAAGCCTCGTGATGTCGCACGAGATCGTGTGCGCTGTTGACAAAAGATTTACTAGGTAAGCTATCCATACTAACTAATATTAAACATTTGAAATTCTAGAGCAACAATTATTTCGATACTTACGACATTTGAATGTCTAAATATTACATTATGTATCTATCCCTTACTTCGGAAGGCACATTAAGCGGTAGTTCTTAAGATCTCAACCAGCTAATATAGCACGTTCAACGATTTTCAGACGGCACAGGTTTTTAAAATTGTTTACATATGCTAATAAATACTAAAGACCAAGCAAGACTGTCCGTCCGTCCGTATCCATGATTGTAGTCCTTTTGTAGAGAAGAATCGATCATATAAACATTCTAAGATTTCCAACCACCATATCAGAAAAATAGACAGCTGTCTTACGTACATGAGATCTGGGTGTAGTAAGCTCGTCAGCTGGCGCCGATTCCGGCTCGGAATGCGAGTCGTCGTCGTTGCGGCGTCCGGGCTCCTCGTGAAGCGTCGTCATCCTTAACCCGAGCTTGCCGCTCGCTGGAGACGCTGTAAATATCATCTTTATTATAAACACTGCCGATTTTTTCACATCCTCTTCAAACAACCACAGATTTAGATTTTTAACATTTTAGTGTAGTTGGAACTGCTATATCGAAGCGTATTGAAGACGTATATTGTCACATCTAGTACAATTAAGAACTCAAAAATGGTTGATTAATGTAATTGTAGGTATAATCTGTGATTGAGAAAAGGATTCGATGACTTAAAAACTACTTTACAACAAAAAATAACTTTGTCTACAAATGGAATTATTTAACGAAATCAATAAACGAAACTTTACATAAAAGCAGAACTTGTTGCTACAACCGAATACATGCTTTTTTTTCGATATAAATACAAGTAAGACACACAGTTAAATGTAGCAAATAAAAGTATCTGACATCTACAAAACAAATTAAAACAAGATTTGGCCTAGAGGCCTCGCAACTAGGCCATAAACTTAAAAAAAGTTTAAAAAGAAAAACGACAGAACAAGCCAATCTAGTGATTCTACGTGGCCACGTACACTTATTCGGTGTTTGCAGTCGCAGTGAGTTCAGGTTCAAATTCAAGTTTAGGAACGTTGGACGAGCTGAAATAAAAACATTATGGTCCACTTCAATATACAAGAACTGCAGATAAAAAGAACCTACATTCGCTGTGAAACACGACATCATTTTGTACAAACTATAACGAGAGAATCATATTTTTTGTGCTACCGGAAATATGACGAAACATACATAAATTACCGATCCAAACACAACTGAACTGAGTACCTATGATAAATAATCATCAAATACATTAAAATTCACAACTTAAAAAAAATTACACAACTATTGATATTGGCGCCAAAAATGGGATGTGTTCTTGTAAATTGGCGCCCACAACGGGACCTAAATAGTTTTTAAAAGTTGCACTTTTAGACTGGTTTCTAAACCAGAATTGAATTGATTAGAATGACACCATGTCTTTATTATCTATAAAACTGGCACTCAAAATATCCTATCATATTAACAATACACAAAACAGTAACACAAAAATTGAAATATTTTTATACAAAAATTCTACAAATTGTTCATTAGACATTTCGAGCACTTACCTACTTTACAAATACATTTAGATACTTTTAACTTCGGCTAAATACCTTCCTACGTAAGTTACTTTATAATTAGTTACTATTCCATGCTATACTCTATTCTATATATGGATACGTTGGTTTCATTATACATCTTGCAATCTTCTACTTTACATGCATCTGTACGAGTACCTAACACACACACAACCTACTTACATCCAAATGTTTCGACTATATCTACGTTACGTATCTACTTAATCATGAACTATGGAACTGCTTTAATAAGTTTTTTTTTACAAAAAATGTTACATAAAGTAAAATTTATCGTCGAGATTATATGGCTGTATTTTTCACTCAAACTTCATGAAGCCCAATTTGTTCATTCAGCAAGATTATTCTAGACAGTGAGAGTCTATGTAGAAGCATTCATTTTATTTAAAAATCCACAGCAAATAGATTTATCGAAGAGGAAGGGAGAAGGAAATAATCACAGGTCATGCTCGGTACATGCAAATGAAAGAGACACGCAAACAAACAGATAGATTAACACAACGACAGAAGCTGTTGCTCGAAGCGCGTAGTTTATTTTGCGATCTAATAGCCAATCAATATTATCCAAGGATTTTATTTAAGAATTTTAAACAATTTTGTTTGATAATTGCGCTAATATCAAATTAAAAATTATTTTTTAGTTACAGCCAATTAACATTCATATTTTTTGTGTAACAATGACCACGACACATCTAATTGTTTCCATAGCATTCAACATTCGTCTAATTTTGTCATACATATGGTTGCCATTCCGGTTTTCTTGTTTACCTGATAAAAACGAGCCTGAAGGAAGCGAGGGGTCGAGATACAGAAAATACACTATTAGTTTGAGTTGGGGTCAAAGTTTTATGCCCTAGACTTGAATATTCAAGCTGTGCGATATTCAATTCGTACAAAAACACACAATTTGTCCAGCAGTGGACGTCTATTGCCTGAAATGATAATGAGGATGCTATAAAATTTGAATCAGATAGATAATACAATATTTACAAAATCTAAACAATTTAGAAAAGTACACCATTTGTACGAACTAGATTAGCGCAGTACTTGAATTCCCATTTCGGGTCGGTAAATTTTTGATAAAATTTTGTGATGATAGTAAAAGTAAAAATGAGACTTTTTTTTTATTAAATTATTCTTTCAAAATACAATTTAGAATTATAGAGTAAAGAATACGTAGTGATGTAAGGTATTTAAAATAAAAAAAGATTACGAACTTTAAAGAAGAAATGGGGATAGAGTAGATATAGAGAGATTGTATCGAGATGCGATAGCTTTGCCACGAAGCAAGTGAAAAATAATGGAAAAGAGTGAAAAGATGATGGTGGATGTCGTTGTCATGACTATTTCGCTAGAAATATTTGTAACAGTGATTTTGATTCCTACAGTATCATTTGTCTCTAAGTATTAAATTAGTGCTATGTCAAAGATAATAATATACTGGTTAGTAACAAATTCATCAAACTAACCTATTAAAAACCGTGCATATATTTAGTTTCTGTACAAGATTACAAATTCGCTACGTTTTTAGACTTAAGGCTACATTGTGCACTACCCGAAAGTAATAGATTTCTAAAAGTATTGTTTTTGTACAATATTTTATCTAAATATTACACGAGTTTTGTAAAACTCTAAAGTGCACCATTACTTTTCACATTAAGTCTTTTCGTAATGAAGTGTATATGAATGAGTGATAGGAAATCGAAAATGTATTGGAAAAGGAGTAAATATGTCTTCGTTTTTCTCGTTCTGTAAAATATTCATAATAAATGTAAGATTTGTATGATTATAGCCAATTATTTCTGTAAAATTAAATTTAACAACAAATTAACAGAGAATTTCTTTAAAATGAAGTTTATTAAATATCAGATGACTTAAGGCTTAAGGTCGTGACGTGACAGACGGCGACTTAATGTTAATCTCTGGCCAATGAAATCTCTTGCTGCCAAAATTTTGTGTGCAAAAAAGAATGAAAGTTATGCACAATAGTAAGTAAGTAAGTAAAACGTTTATTGCTTCATACAAAACACAATAGCAGGTCATTATTTTTAAAATCAGGACTGAGTAAAAGGTCTAATTCAAGTAAACTAACATCTGTCTAGAAACGAATCTATCAGATTAAAATCTGTCCAGTTCAGCCAGAATAGCATGAATTATAGGCGACAGGAGAAATGGTTACTCCAGGACCAAATACAAACCGAATATACATTAAAGTGCCATCTAACGACCTATAAAAACATTATTAAAGTAATAAAAAATATTTTTTTATTACACTAGAGAATAGTTGTTCCAGTATCTTGACAAGTAAATTTTAAAATCAAAAAATTGTATCGACATTCTCCGTTAACTTGCAACCCCCATACACAACCGAACTTACCCAATCCGAATGGCTTGGTCGGCGTCGGCATGTCCGGGTCGTTGTGCGCCGGCGCAGCGTATGAGTGCCTGTGCACCGTTCGTCTCGGCGTCTCGTCGGCTAAGTCCGCCACGCTTCCCGAACGGGTCGCGGCCAAACCGGCCAGCGACTCGAACGAGGAGTCCAAACGCATGATCTGGAAATTTTAATATTTATTTTAAAAAAATTGAATTGTTAAGGGGCTCCCCTATGCTAAGTGGCGCCGCCGTCTGTTAAAAAATAATAACTCGCGAAGTATACATTTTTTATAAAATCCGGTAGGTCATTTTCAAGTTGGCGTGCTATAGTATATATAGCGGCCATAAACTGTATTTATTATAGTCCGCTGTAGTTACAGATAGAAAATTTGCTAAAAACGGCCACTTTTGGCAAATTTTCTATCTGTAACTTCATCGAACTCAAACTAACAGAGTTGATGGCTTCTATATATCCTAAAACACCAAATCTTTAAAATGACCTACCGGATTTTTGAAAAACTGTTTACTCATAGAGTAATTATTTTTTAACGGATGGCGGCGCCACTTAGCATAGGGGAGCCCCTTAAGTTATAGCATTAGAGAATAAATATACATAGAGCACGCGCATCGCTCCGCTACCTTTATGTCAAGCGTAAGCAGATTTTGTATGAGCGGTGAAATTGTTAACATTTTTCTTTTTGGATTTGTTCCTCGAGTCATTTTTGCAACTTATCACTGCACATTTCAAAATGTTCTCCTATTAAATTTCTTATTTTCACTGGGAAAAATAATCAGCTCCGATAACCATTTGATACTAAACGAACGCGCTGAAGATATTCGGACTGTTCATATCCGTGCTTACGGTTCATACTCGATTAGGCGTACTCTATCCCTCCCAGAATTTTTTAAATTTATACTCTAAGTTTATAGCGTTTTATGGAGGCGCAACGAGCAAAGCGATGCTGTGACTTGACTACACTGGTAACAAGAACGGCCCACCGCGGCGCGGCACTGTGAAAATTTTTAAACAGGTCACCATAATTTCATACATTTACAGATAGCTACCCAATTTTTTAAGCTATGATATGATCTGAAAAGTGAAAATCCCAATCTGGGGGCTAATATGGTTTCTGATAACATCAGTCGCCTGATAAAATTCTTTCCGTAGAATTATGGCCCGACTACCTTGACCTTTACTTTTTTACAATTCACAGGAAATCGCTTAAGTCGTTGCGCTTAGTATTATAGAGTACGGGACGATAAACAAATGCTTAGGCTATGTTATGGTACAGTCTAAAAACACATACAGTTTCATTTTAACATACTTCTTTCATAAATGCGGAACTATAGATGTTTGTCACTTTCTTCGTTCTGCTTTCACATTTAAACGGTTTTAAAAATTATTTGAAAAGAAAATGCAGTTAGGTAATTTAAGCAGTTCTAGGGTAACATACAATACAAGCCAACTTGTACCACGGGATAAATATCATTCCCAGCGAGACTATAGACAGCTGAAAAACTAGACGCTTAGATCATAAATAATAGAAGAAACAAATTTCGGTTTATGGTTTAGATACAAAAATAAATATTGCAACAGCGAACATCGAAGTAAAATAAATTAAATCGGTGCAACCAATACCCAATACTTAATTTTAAATATATACAGATGGTTATTGCTATATTAACAGAAATAAAAGTGAACTTAGAAGTGTTGGGTGGTAAACGAATACTTCAACTTAATAAAGGTGGCAATAATAATTCATATTATTTATTTAAACCTTTTTTAATGTCATTTTCTTAAGACTTCTAACATAATTTATGAAATTAATGTAATCAAATCACCTTTATAAAATTGATGGTATTTTTTAACATCCCAGCAGTGGGTCTGACCAAAAAGCTTAAGATCTACATCGAACTAACATTAAATATGTACCACCGTCACAGGCTGGAAAATAAAGTAAAATGTACATGAGTAACTTTATTCAGAGTCATATTTCTGTGCAATTTCTACATAGAAATTTTGCTAATAGAAGAATCTTATATACAATTATAGAAATTCGTGAGTAAGACACTTAGTACTGTGACCATGAATAAAGCCGAATAAACCAAAGAAATGCTCCCTTGGAACACCAATGTCTTGCTGTAAACAAAAGGGGTATTAATGCGACCAAATACAAGAGTGCTACATCGACAGGCCATGCGTTGGACTCACGTTCGTTCCGTTCTTGGCCGCGTTCTCGAGCGCCGCCGACAGCTGCGAGGTGCGAGCGACAAAACACGTTAGCAAGCGACACTGCTTCGCGACATATATAGAGGCGTTTGCTTTTTGATATTAATGTTCATATCGAATTTTTAAAATCTTTTTTACAAGCTTTTTTAATTAGGCCTATACTTGAGTCCAACATCGACATAAAAAGCTTTAAAAACATAACTGTAAAATGAGTCACTGATTTGTGAGTATTTAGGGTTGATTAGAATGGCAACACTGAATACCGTAAACATTTAATTTGTTACTTTTAGCGGAAAATATTTTCTTTTTATAGCAAATAACAAACGCCAAAATATGTACCAATAATATATGTGTTAGTGTCCTACTTTATATAAAAATAAATGCTATGTCATATTGTACATTATTATGTATGTGAATATGATTATCAAGTGTTAGTGACAACATTTATTAGCATAAAATAAGCGCTTATTAGTGTTAGCTTTGTACGCTTGACAACACATATTAATTACTATTCAAACCTGGTAAATTGACAGGGGACAATATGATAATATTGTTAGGATGTTGGGCTATAATAATAACTTACTATCTCAAACTAAAAAGCATTGTACTGTGTGGTCAGTGCTATCTAAATTAGTACTGACTACATTGTTATGTGTTTTAAATTTGCTTTTGTGTTTTTTTTCTTCTATCGGTGTGATAAGAATAAGTACCTAATATTAATATTATAATCGTCTATCTAACTAAATGCCAACAAATACTGGTAAGGGTTTGTTGAAAAGAGGAGAGGTAAGTTTGATATCAAGATATATCACATAGAACTCAAACGGTCTAGATACCTATTTTGTAAAATCATATTGATAAGGTTACTGATGGCGGAAAGATAAAACATAGATACATACATAAAAGTAACGATGAAACCAAATGTAAATAACTATAAAGAAAGGAATTGATTTGGAAAATTTGTTGGCATTTTAGTTTAACCTAAAACTTAGTTGCATCCAAACTTATCACAGACTGAATATCTGTTAATTTCAACGATACGCAATGTTATGATAATTTTGTTAAAGAAAATTTATCATAGATTTTAAATAACCAACATATGATTTGGCTGTATAGCTTGCCTTTCCCTAAGCAAAGAAATAATGCCGCTACATTTTAGCGCATCTGCGTAAAATTTGAACGCACTCATGGTCCAAGAAAACAAGGTCTAACAAGAAGACCACGTGACTGACACAAACCTGCGTCATTTTGCGCTGTTCATCCTTGTCTATTACACGCATTCGACAAGGATGAATAGGCAAAATGACGTAGAAATCACTTAGGCTTGTGTCAGTCATGTGGTCTTCTTGTTAGACCTTGTTTTCTTAGACCATGTACGCACTTTTCAAATAGTGTGTTCGGAAAGATACAACAATAAGCGTGTAACATAAATACCTGGCTGAAGTTAGGCACAGAGGCAGTCTTGCGCATGTGCTGTGCGATGGGGGCGCCGCGGGCTGCTTCTAGCTCCTTCACGGCCACAGACTGCCGCAGCCGGTCCAGGGTTAGAATGCTTTCCACTGCGCTTACGCCGCGGGTATACTTTTCTGTATAACAACAGGAATCGGTGGTTTATAGTCCATAGTATCGACCCTATTAATAAGGTTCGTACAATATTTTTACTAGTCACCCCTATTTTCAAGTAATTAAACAATAATGGTGGAACCAAATTGATTTTTTTAACAGAAAATACAGGCCAAATTTGTGTCTAGTCTAGTAGTCTACCACTTAGGCAATGGAATAACATATAATTATTTTTATATTTGTATTGTATTGTATTTGAACTTCACATTCTACTACAATTACAATCATGTTTAAATACATTTTATTTGGATTAGATAAGTTGAGGAGCTGGCGAACAAAAGCGGACTTGTCCACGCAATCAAAAATTTTTTTTATTGTGTTTTATTCCTCTCAAAGTAGACATCTATGCATTAAAAAAAAATCTTAAATCTATTCCGGCTCTTTCTCATAAAAATTAGACCTTAAAGTTGGTCTTTTCAAACAAAAATGGACTTGTCCAGGTAAAAGTTGATTTGTCCGTTTCAATTTTTTACCCCTCCTGTAAAAAAATGAATATCGGACAAGTCCGCATTTGTTCGCCAGCTCCTCAGTTCGTTTCGGTCAAATTTTAAATGCTAATAATATGTAAAGTAAACGACGTGATTTAATTTTCATTCGTTTTAAAATACGAAGTATTTAAGTTTGATATAGCATGTTACCGATATATGTCTCCCCGTCTGCAGCGCTGGCTTCCTCCCCGGACGCAGCGATCTGAGCGAGGCTCTCGCGCTCCTCCAACTCTTCAGACGCCTTCGGGATGTTCGACACCACCTCGTAGGTCACCCCCGTCTGGGTGAGCTGGTCAACCCTGCGACAAGTTTACAGATACTTGCGTGGCTGAACACATTTGCGTTGTGACGTTGAATAAAAAACCGCCATATTGCGAATATATGAAATTTCATAATAGCTATCTTAGCCAGATATTCACACCTTTACTTTGCAGGTCAGGCTTTAATTTTAAAAACAGCACGAGTGTATCGGATTGATAATATTTTTGTATAAAGATAGAAATAGAAACTCTTGTTTCATAGAGAGCGCTATGAAACAATATCAACAATTTTCCATATTTTACAAGTAATAAAAATTATAATTTGATAAATAGCATTAGTCACCCTCAAATAGGATTCGCTTGTGACCTTATGTTACCATCCGCTACCTAGTTAGTCTTTATTTATTTTATGTGCATAACCAAGTAGAGCGCGCGGGATGGCATTATAATTTTGTATAACAATTAGAGTCTGGCAAAAAAGTCGTAAAACGGATAGTTCCATTCCGTTCCGTAGTTCCGTTCTTACTTCTCAGAAATATCCATAAGTTAGAGCGTGGTGGCATGATATAAAATGGCAACACCGTAAAGGAAGTGGCGCCCCTATAATTTCACGACTTTTTTGCCAGAATGTACGCATATTGTCATCAGTACTCACTGAAATACCTATATTATGTGTAGGTCCGCAAGTTATTATACCTGACAATTTTCTTCCGTATCCTCTCAGTGAAGCTTTGTCGTTTGTAGATGTTCAGTGCCAATCGTTTCCTGAGTATGAGATCCATCGGCGCCGGGTGGGAAAGCCGCACTGTCGTTTTCAGTATTAAGTACACGCGTTCGTTTGCTGAAAGGAAAAAAACGTAATGAATATTATTAATATCCTCAAAACATTATGTAGTGCACATAAAGAAAATTTGGTGTCATATTCTGGAAAGGACATTTACAAAGTGGACTTATGCCATGTGCACTTCTGTATGTGTCTTTTATGTATAGCCTGAACAGAGAAATAAAAAACCTCGCCATATTGCGGAATTTCCATGGAACTAATTTTATAATGGAAAATTGTTGCCATAAACACACGTGGCGCCCCCAGTATAGGTTTTTTATTTCTTTGGTCAGGCTTTATGTACTAAGTTAAATAAATACTTTATCCAAATGATACCCCTCATGTGAGGAAGAATAAATCATTTTAGTAAATAATTTTGTGGTAAAAGGGAATAAAGTGTAAAATAGTGCGTATTTTCTTGTGTCGATAATGGTACAGTGAAATATGCACCTGTAATCTACATACCTACTCCAGGACAAGAGAGGGACGGCGCTATATCAATACAAAAATACTTTTTAAAAAGAAACGGTATAGCTTATTTACTTTGCCTTTTCCTTAAAGAAAAACTTTAAAAACAATGAGCACAAATTTCTCAGAAATGAACTGTATTTTTCTAATCGGAACGAAAAGCGTACAGACCTTGTATACTTATACACAGAATGAAACAGAAAATTACGTAAACTAGTACCCCTAGCCCTTCAAAAAAACTACAAAAAAATAAAAACGTTTTCTACCTAACACTGGAGGTATAAAGTTAAAGCAAACTTACCTTCAGTAGCCCTGTTCAAATACTGCGAGTCGTGAATAGAGGAGTCCCAAGAGGCGATGGCAGACACGTCTTTATCGTGGTGGTGTAGTATCTGCAGTTCATAGAACTTGTTCCCGTGCTCTTTGGGTAAGATCGAATGGAGACCAGCTACTGTCACTTCTTCACCAGATGGATGGGTCGTTAGGTCGTCGGCTGGAAATTCAAATAATTGTTAAACCATTATTGTCACCGATTTTGTATTAAAACATCGACGAAGTGGTTCATATTCCGACTAACTTGAGTTTCAGCTTGTTTTAAGTTTATTTAATTGATTCTATTATATTTGCAGTGCCCTTACAGGGTCATGTGTGGACCATATTTTACTTGTACCTACGACCTTTGTAACACCACATGAAGTAATAAATTATATGATTATTATTATGACATCAGCAAAGCCAAAATACTGTATTCTTTGGTTTGAATTATACAACTATCTTTGATAAATGTAAAGTCACAGACGTTTGGGTGAAAATAAATATTTCTAAAAGTTGGTGCAGTTGGTAGGATAGTTATCCTTTCTTACTGACAACAACTATGTAAAATTTAACATAAAAGTTGGTTTTATGAACAAAAAAAACTGTGGGCCGGTCGCTAATAAGTAATGAGAAAGTGTAATGCGGTTTACCGTTGAGGTCTAGGAACAGTACTGGGATATGTTGCTCCATGCCGGTGGGCGGCAACCACGCGGCCGGCGCGCCGGGGATGGGGCTGCCCGGACTTGGAACTAACACCTGAAACAAGCACGTTGACTTGATCTTCTTTTTCTTTTCGAGTCGACAGCAAACTTAGACAGTCTCGGCTCAAAAACCAGCCACACGAAAAGCGTCGTTAGTAGCGTTGGCTTGATGAATAGATACGAGTATTAAACAGGACAGAGCTTAAGTTTAAAACTTAAAGAAACTAGAAAATTCAAAGATTGTCTGGGACGTTCTGGACGATATATTTATCCTGTGATAACAATAACAGTACATTTTTAAACACGTATGCATGGTCCAAGAAAAAATGGTCTTGCAATTACACCACGTGACTGACACGAGCCTACGTCATTTTGCGCTGTTCATCCTTGTCTATTACACGCATTCGACAAGGATGAATGGGCAAAATTATGTAGAAAGGACGTAGACTTGTGTCAGTCACGTGGTCTAATTGCAAGACCTTGTTTTCTTGGACCATGCACGTATGCAAAAATGTGCTATACCACCTGCAAGGATAAAGGTCAAAGAGAAAACTTACAGCATTTCGTTCCTCTGTGAGTGAGACCCACTGTTCGACCAGTGACTGCTCCCGCTCCATATCTCGCTCGCTTTTCATTGACGGAGACATGTTCACCAATTTCTGGAAAATACCAGTACATTACTTGTTGAAACAGCACAGTCAAGGGCACGCTAAGCTGAACACTTTGGCGCCGTTTTTATGTTCGTTGAAGAAGAGGAAGCATCGGGATGCGATACAATTAGATTATACTTCTATAGGTTGGTAGCACGTCAGTCTTCGAAGCACAGGGTCGCGGGTTCGAATCCCGCCCAGGGTAAACATTCGTGTGATGAGCACTTGTGTTTGCCTTGTGTCTTGATGTATATCAGCTGTCTGATACCCATAGTACAGGCTCTGCCTAGTTTGAGGTCAAATAGTCGTGTGTGAGATGTCCCCACATTTTTTTATTACTTCTACATTTGCTATAATGTGGCTATCGAATCGAGAACCCAATATAACCCATATCCCTGAGATCGTCTTGCAGTGTTGTGTCCCGCTCAATCCCAGAAGGACAAAAGAATAGGTATAGGTATAAGTATGGGTGAAATGGGTATTCACCTGCAGCTGAGCGTGTAAATGCTGCCGACGCCTTGCAAGCGCGTCGCTCCATCTTTCCCGCAACACCGCCAGATCTTCCTCCTGGTAAGAGTCCAGTGGCTTTTGCAGTCGCGACCTAAAACAAATACGTTCTCCGTTAAAATCTTTTCCATATTTACACAAACTTTGTTAATGTTTCCTGATTTTTTCATGTTTGATGAAGGGCTGTAGTTTAGTGTTAGCCTGACAGAGACGCTGCCCACTTCGACGCTGAAGATGTGTTAGTAGTGATAAGCAATGTCCCCAAATTCTGCGCCAGTCGCACCCTACTCCTATCCGCCTCTGCTGGCCTAGTACTATGATTGAGATTACCAATATTTCTACCGGTTACACCGATCATGGTTACAGTAGAACGAAGAAGGTTAGTTCTGCCGTGACCGTAAGAATGTCAGTTGTTCATTATAGCATGGACCAATATACTCGAGAGGACTGTCAATGCCGTAGAAAAAAAAAGTGCTTCGGAAAAAGCTCAAATCACGAATTAAAACTAGATGGCGCCTAGCTCTTTGCCCGAGATTATATTAAAAACCCACTTTTATGAGGTCGAGATACACCATATAATTTTTAATTTCACATGATTTCAGAATGATAAATAGTTAATTTGCTCTCGAGTATTTGGTCCATGATTATCTCGTAGTTTGTTAACCTGACAGAGACGCTGCCCACTTCGACGCTGACGATGTGTTGGCACCCTACTCCTATACGCCTCTGATAGCCTAGTACTCTCTGTAATGTTTACCAAGGGTTCGTCTTTACCTGACGAAGACGCTGCCCACTTCGACGCTGACGATGTGTTGGCACCCTACTCCTATACGCCTCTGATAGCCTAGTAGAGTCTGTTCAATAAGTCAGTTTACATGGGTAAGTTACGAAAAATCTCCTAATTGTTTGCCTGAAAGAAATTGCTACTTTAGGAATAAGGCCACCTATTGATTATTTTTTTGTGTTCACTTTACAAGAATTTGACAGCAAGAAGGGGGTTGCCTGAATGCGATTTTTAATTTCTGCTAAAATTCCTGTGTAAACTGACTTATTGAACAGACTCTACTCTCTGTAATGTTTACCAAGGGTTTCTGTTTAACTGACGGAGACGCTGCCCACTTCGACGCTGACGATGTGTTGGCAGATGATGGGCAGTGTCCCCGAGTTGTGCGCGGGCCGCACCCTACTCCTATACGCCTCTGATAGCCTAGTACTCTCCGTAATGTTTACCAAGGGTTTCTGTTTACCTGACGGAGACGCTGCCCACTTCGACGCTGACGATGTGTTGGCAGATGATGGGCAGTGTCCCCGAGTTGTGCGCAGGCCGCACCCTACTCCTATACGCCTCTGATAGCCTAGTACTCTCTGTAATGTTTACCAAGGGTTTCTGTTTACCTGACAGACACGCTGCCCACTTCGACGCTGACGATGTGTTGGCAGATGATGGGCAGTGTCCCCGAGTTGTGCGCGGGTCGCACTCACTCCTATACGCCTCTGATAGCCTAGTACTCTCTGTAATGTTTACCAAGGGTTTCTGTTTACCTGACGGAGACGCTGCCCACTTCGACGCTGACGATGTGTTGGCAGATGATGGGCAGTGTCCCCGAGTTGTGCGCGGGTCGCACTCACTCCTATACGCCTCTGATAGCCTAGTACTCTCTGTAATGTTTACCAAGGGTTTCTGTTTACCTGACGGAGACGCTGCCCACTTCGACGCTGACGATGTGTTGGCAGATGATGGGCAGTGTCCCCGAGTTGTGCGCGGGTCGCACTCACTCCTATACGCCTCTGATAGCCTAGTACTCTCTGTAATGTTTACCAAGGGTTTCTGTTTACCTGACGGAGACGCTGCCCACTTCGACGCTGACGATGTGTTGGCAGATGATGGGCAGTGTCCCCGAGTTGTGCGCGGGTCGCACTCACTCCTATACGCCTCTGATAGCCTAGTACTCTCTGTAATGTTTACCAAGGGTTTCTGTTTACCTGACGGAGACGCTGCCCACTTCGACGCTGACGATGTGTTGGCAGATGATGGGCAGTGTCCCCGAGTTGTGCGCGGGCCGCACCCTCACGGCTATCCGCCGCTGCTGGCCTTGCCGCAGCTGGTACACCCCGCCCGTCACCATGTCGTTTCGTTGTAACACCTGTCGATAGTTACATTATTGTTTAGTTATCTTGTATTTTTGTGAAAACAAAGATGTATAGGAAAAATAAAGTTTTCTATCAATAAGTTTTTTAATGAAAGCCGAACTTAAACCAGGCCCGGCGCACTCCGCGCCAGAGCTCCAGACAGAATGTACCTACGCCGGGCGGCCCATATATGGGGCCAGTTAGTAGGAAAAACGCGCGCGCTTGCGATGACGCTATTATTTGGTAATACGTACTTACGGCGCAGTCTTAAGGTGCATATTGTTTTAATACGAGCGCAACGACAATCGGTAGGCTATTATAGCCAGGGTCACGTTCGACGCATTCAAAGTAATTTGAACGTTAGTGGTGTGGTAGCTAGAATTAAATTCGCACGTTTGCTATCAGAGAGTGCGCCTTCTGTACCTAGTACTATTATTTATTCTGTGCTTAAACTGAGAAGTTATAGTATGTACGCTCTATATTAGCAATTAATTTCAAGAGAGCCCCAGTTCAATAGTGAGCTATGCTTTTGAAAGTCCCGCTACCGCGTCGCAATCGCCGCCACGCCACCCGCGGTCTCAGAGAAGGCCTAAGAGTTGCAATGACCATTTTTGGTTGACCCTCAGCCTCACCTCGACGGGAACATATTCCCCCTGGTCGTTGAGCTCGTGTATCTCGACCCAGAGCTCTATCTTCCTGGTGAGCTCGGCCCAGCGGTCGGCCAGAGACCGCGCCTTGGCCAGCTGCTGTTGCTCGACCTCCCAGTTGCCGCGCGCGCGACTGAACCCCGCGGACCTGTGGCCCCATACTTCTATTGAGAGGGCGCCCTCTGTAACAAAATGATCGTAAAGATTAGTACAGAAATATTGGGTGCTTGTCATGCAATTTTATTGCCCCTCTAACATGCCCGGTCCACACGTGACAGACATAATTTTGTCGTGCGTATTTTCTTATCCTATTGGAGGATATTTCTCTCAACTTTTTGACAGTTAAATGTGCGATAAACTTTTGTTATAGCACTGCATGTTACAGGGGCTGTATTCCTTTCATACATCGGCTTAATTAAGGCATTTTATAAATAAAAACGCCTACGAAATAAATAATAAACATGCGTTAACTCTTTATAAAAAAACTCTTTAGTTTCGGTAGCAAATGTAAAAGATAATAAAGTAATGATTCCATTTTATTGAAGGCACTACAAAATAATGAGTGTCATTTTTGCAATCCGGAATATTCTATTTTAATCTTCGATTTCAAAATTGATATTTGGAACAGACGGCAATCGGTAAAAATAATCTTTAATACCACATTTCTAAAGAAACTCGGCCTATTGCGATAAAAACTTATGATATGACCTCACAAAAAAATGCATAGGTTACTTTAATACGACATTTTTACTCAATAAAATACGCAAACCTTTCACACTTTGTACATATTATGCGCCTTATACGCGAAGCATTAAGTATTTAGATGGTTCGAAAAGCTAATAATCCTATACCGCAAGACTGTCGCACGGCAGCACACTGCGAATCACCAACTGTTCGCGGAGTGAGGCTCCTGGAGCAACTAATAGATACAGCACCACATATCGATTTATTTGCGGATGGATGGCAGGCAATTAGAAAAGAATGTCTTATAAATTGTAAAAATTTAAATATATGTTCCTAATAATGTGTTCTAATTTGATTATATTAGTAGCATAGTAATTATGATTTTAAGATACTTTGTTCTACATAGAATTTGTTATTACTCATATTGTATTTTATACTTTGTTTTTTTGTCCTATCTTTTATGCAATTATTTGGAGTTTGTCTGTGAGATTGTATAAAATGTTCAAATAAATAAATAAAATAAATAAATAGCGACTTTACGAACCTGCGCAGTGATCAACGAACTCCTCAGTGAGCGGCACGGTGAAGTCGTGCTTGTGGTCGAACCTGAAGGCCACGTGGTGGTGGCGCGGGGACGCGGCGGGCGGGGGGGTGTCCGCCGACACCAGCGGCGCCACCACTATCGGCTCCGAGCTGCCCCACATCGAGTATTGGCAGAACACGAAGTGCGACAGAGACGGCGGCAGGCCTGTCGCTTGCTTTATCATCACGCGGATTGTCACCTGTAAATGGAACAGATTTTGGAAGGATGTCTATCTAAATGGGAAACGTCTGCGAGTAGCGTTATTTCACCCCAAGGATGTCGTTAGTAAACATAAAAAAAACCTAGTGAAACGAATACATGACGTTGGATGTTTTAGTGCATTGAATGATGTCGAATTTTTTTCTAGAATTTATTTACAGATCTTATAACCTAGTAAATTTCCTTTTTACAAAAAAATGTGCTTACTAAATTATTATTTGCAAACTGCTGATTTTAATGGTAATGTTTATTTGACTACTTGCAATTTAAATCAAGTAATATAGCGCAGCTCTTAAATTAATATAGAAGAAATACAGTGAAATCTTCATTCACAAATGAAGTGCTGGTTCAAATTATGAAACTAATATATTTAACATGTCAAGACATTATGGGTGGGAAACCAACCTGCTGTGAGACAGAGTCAGCCGGGTCGTCGTCATCCCGCATATCGCCCGAACTGTCTGACGCGGCCTCGCAGATCCTGTCTTGAGGGAACTGACCGGACACTCGACTAAGCTCCACCTGAAAGACAACAACTAAATATTAAAAAAAGAAAATTTAGGTTTTATTTTTATATGACCTATGGTTGTGTCAAAAAGGTACGACCAATCAAGCTTCACCGTACTTGCGGGGGAGCGGAAGGCTCTACCCCAGAGTAGTCGTATACCAACGCGTCTACGGTTATTCTCGATGTCCCCAGGGCTGTAGCTTAGAGTCGAATTTGAGGTAGGGCAGCATTGGTTACAGGTAGGGCGCAAGTAAAAAAATATCATAATTGATCTGCCCTCGGAGCACGGGCTTCTAAATCAATAACCATTTACGAGTATCATTGACCTCTAGATTTTTTTTATCTCAAACTATGAACAAACCATATAATTATAAAAAAAAAATCTTATTTTTTGGTATTTTTAAGGTAGGGCATTGTGATTTCAAGGTAGGACATTGCCCCACAATGCTCTCCCCTAGCTATGGCCTCGGATGTCCCCCACGAAGTTGTCCCCCACATAAAATATAAATAAAATGGTGGACAGCGGGAAAAAATAATTCCGTAATAATATTGAATTAAATAGTTGTCATAGAGGCGACTCGAGAGAGCCTCGAACCACGACCTAGCGCGTTGATACGGAAAACCATCGTGAAGACGACACCTAAGGGGAATTGAAAAGGTGTCGTACAATTTACCATCCGTTTTTGCGTCGGCTGTCATGGGTACACACACTTTAACAAAATACTGATTGTGCCCACACCAACTGTAAGTACAACATATTTTCCACCTAAGGATTTTCTTAGCCTGACTGGCATGAAGTGCTATGTGATCGAAAAATAAATTATGACATCCGCAAGAAAGCAAACCAATCGCTAACAAGAGTTGACAAATGTCCAATTTCATTTAGTTCAATCAATATCCGCCCAATATGAAACAAAGGTGGCGCTAGTGTGGCATTCGAGAGTACGAAACGACCGATCTTAATGTCAACGGATCGGAATCGCCGTCAAGAGTAGCCCCTTTGGTAAAGGTCTCGGGAAGGGAAACCGCTGGATGCGGGCCAAGCAGGACCGATTGTTGGGGCACAGAAGAGAATAATAGTACTTACCCGTACAGAAAGAACACTCACACTCACCCCCCGAGCCAAAATGAGTTCCCCGCCCGATAAAGCGCCCCACGCCCCCCACCCCGCAGGCACCGCGGGACTCCGCCGGTGGTGTTCGGGGGTATTTTACATAGAGCCTAGCGCCACTGCCTTGTAGTTGATATTCAAAAAGAAGTAGGTTGTCAAAATGCGTTTTCTGTATGGAGTGACCGCCCAGTGGTTGGGGGGAGGACTTTTCCAGCAGTGGACAACGAATAACTAACCTGAAGTCTCCCAGCGACCTCGCCCTGTTGACTAATGATGGGCGTGTGGTAGTCGAGTGTGACGTCATGAAACAGCGCTTCCAAAAACACGTTCGCGACCCCGATCAGGTTGTGGTTCTCTTGAGACTCGTAGAACGGATCCACTGCTTTTTCACCTTCATCCTGTAAAGGGAATCGCGGCGTACAGTTTGAATTAATTAAGGATATTTTGATAGAAGTATTTGTATAATAATAATTATGTAAGTAATTAAGTAACGAAGTGCTTTGCTACCCCATTTTCTATTTCTTTCTCGTCTAAATTCAATAATTCTTTTTTGGAATTCCTTCGTCATCCTTGTCCATATTTTTCTGTTTCACCTTGACTTTCTTAAAATTTGTGTAATTCTGTAAACTGCTTTATACTGCCGAGTTTATACCTGTTTCGTTTCCATGTAAATAATAATAAACGTAAATATACCAGTGCCAGTCAGTTCCTCGTGTATTTTACTATTATTGCCTAAGGAAACCTTCAATCTTCAGCCGCTTCTGTCAGCTCGCCAGGGTCCCAGTGTCCCGCAGGCGCGACCAATATAAAACAGTTCTAATGAAGTAAGATAACCTGCCAGCCAATAATATTAGATAATTTTCTCCTGTGTTATACTCCTGTAATATTGCTATTTGTCACTTTCCATACCCGACATTCGCTTAATCTTTTTGGACTAATACATGCTAAATAGAAATGTAAATTAGGTTAGGTAAGTAAAAGTTAGGTCATCCAATGCTTCTTTCCTCACATTCCACTGAGCTAGGCAAAAGTTTAACCCTAACTACACGCAAGTTAATTTCACTCTAAACCACAGAAAAAATATATATTCGTGTAAATAATAAAATAAACAATTATTCAAAAGATACTGTTACAATATACACGTAAATATGATTAGCTTTGTGAGTGATTGCTTACCACCGTGAATGAACGCAAAGAAAAAAACATGTGATAGAAGTATGAAACAAAACCATGATATGAAATGTTGTTAGTACTAAACTAACTAATATATACTTGCTAACAGTCCAGCAACACTACATACAACACTGATCTCACTTACCGTCAGGAGACCAGGCTCTTCATTTGGTAGCTATTATAAAAATAAACAGTATTACAATCTAGCTTATAACAGTGACTACTAATGTGCTTAGCATACTAATGGGTGACTTCAGATCAAGACAGTTCGTTCTGTGTACGTGTCTTATAAGATAAATATATTTCTACAGGCTGTAATAGTGTAGGCGAACTATACTAGCGGAATTTTGTTTTGTATTCCGTACTATTTCGTATGTACAACTGTAACTTCCATCATTCACAAATTTAATTGATTGAATAAATAAGTTAAAGATGACCGCTACACTTTTTAAATTTACTATATATTTTTTTGTAACATGCGCTCATTTAAACAGTGATTTTGTGAGTTGTTACTTGTGGCTTCGTGTAGTAGAAAAAAAAAGCCTTGCCATATTGCGAATATTCAATGGGACCTATTTTATTTCGTCGGGACCAAGTATTTACAAACTTTTTGATGCGGTATTACAGCTAATTTCCACGGGAAAAACGCGGATGAGGCTGTCGCCCGCTGGCATTTTTTCAATTTGTGCTATGGTCTGTTTGATATAAATCCGGACAAAAGTTCAATGCCCTCTTTCTTTTCTTGAAATTAAAAACTTGCCAGTCATTTCAGTTTTACGTTATTAATAAAAATAATGTAACGCTAAAGTGTATGGCAAGATCACACGCTCAGTCCGCCTTCTAATACGGTATGCCAAATTACGTATTTAGCAATAATTACCTATCGTTTACTACTAGCTACTTCTGGCTAGTGTTTTAAGTAACTATAAAGCTCGTCCCGCCATCTCCTACGAGGGTTTTATCGTATCGTTTGAAGAAAATGTGCGCATTGTATGCAGGCGTCAATGACATTTTGTCCGGATAAATATGAAATAAACCATAGGCACAGAAGAATATAATAGTACTAACCCGTACAGAAAGGACACTCACCCCCCGCGCCAAAATGACTTCCCCGCCCGATATAGCGCCCCACGCCCCGCACCCCGCAGGCGCCGCGGGACTCCGCCGGTGGTGTTCGGGGGTGTTTTACATAGCGCCTAGCGCCATTGACTTGTAGTTGATATTCAAAAAGAAGCAGGTTGTCAAAATGCGTTTTCTGAATGGAGTGACCGCCCAGTGCCATAGGTTCATCATTCATTCATTAACAGTTCATGAATGTCCCCACCGAGAGGCTCGAGCCTACCCTGAAACCAGGGTGAATAGGCCTTAGTCGACCACGCCAGTGCGGGTTGGTCAACTTCACACACAACCCTTGAATTACTTCCAAAGTGTGTGCAGGTTCCTCACGATGTTTTCCTTCAACGTAAGAGCGTCGAATAAACGTACATATGAATTCGAAAATCGAAAACACATTGCTACGTGCCGAGATTTGAACCCGCGAACTTCTGAATGGAAGTAAACGGGACTAGCCACTTGCTCTCATGCCATAGGTGCAAACAAGTGTTTGAATAGTTACCTCGTGGTCGTCGTCGCCCCGTTCCCTGCGGCGCCAGTCGTCGTACATCTCGCGCATATCCACTAGCTTGTTGTCGAGCTTCTCCATAGACCACACCTGCCCCCCGCGCCCCGGCCGCCGCACCATGATCGCCGGCTCCGATACGAACGCGCCGCGCTGCAATCGTATACACTATTAAAACACTTATTTTTATTAATATTACTTATTGTTATTTACTTATTAAAACACTTTCGGCCGATATGAGGCACTCCGAAGGTGCAGAGAGCATTCGTCAGTTCGTGGCACCACATTAAAACCAGTAAATTATCTTCATACAAACGTGCCGCTGTCAATTTGAATGTGTGCGTCGGCGCCGCGCGCCGTGTAGGCACGCGCTGTCACGCACACACTAGCATACAATAAGGGGGAATAAGGGGGCGGCAGTATGGGCTCAATGCAAGCGTGAGCATGACGGTGCGTGCATACACGGCGCGCTCACATTCAAACCGATGCCGCCAGTTGGTATGGAGATAACTTATTGATTTAAGTCTACTGTGGTGCCACGCTCCTCAATCCGCAGCAACGGTTCTAGCTTTGCTCCAGCTTAATCCAACGGCTCGCAGCTCGCTCTCGACGCAAATTGATATTTTGCTCAGAATGTTTTATTATGATTCATTTTAACATCCATGAAAATTTTGCGTAAAAGTCGCATTTAATAAGGTCGTATTCTTAATCATACCGAATCTTAATACACGAATTACATACTGCTAATTAGTTGGCATGCGTGTCTAAAAACGAGATATACGATAGTGCGGCTATAATAGGATACTTAATGTGTTCCATTTTAGAACGAATCTAAAGGAAAACCACTTAATAAGTTACCTACTCTCTTATTCAGCTAGATGGTATAACCATTAAACAAAAACACAATATAATTTCAAACAAACCAGATGAAACAATAAAACGATTAGCTCTATAAATATAAATTACCTTTCTATTAGGACTCAAGTTCTGCGGCGGTATCTGCAGCGTGACGCTAAACCTCGTATTCCTTCTCATCTCCTCAGCTAAGAAGTTGGCCTCCTGTACCAGCGCATTAGCCCTCAGTATATCTGCTTTGAGTCTCCCGAGTGAGCGCTTGAATGTGTCGTCTCGTTCCGCCGCCCAGCGCTCTACGCGCGCTGCCGTGGTCGGCGTGCAAGCAGTCATTTTACCTAAAAACATTGAGTTAAAAAAAATTAATAACCCCCAACACAAAATCGTTACTTGATCCTTTCAACAACTAGAAAAGAGCTGATAATCTTCAAATGGCTGAAGATATTTTTTTAGGGTAAATAAATGAAAAAAAAAAGTCACGGAACACCTAGGTCGTCAAAACGATTGAGATGGTACGGTCATGTTATGAGAAGACCGGATAATCACGTGGTCAAAAAGAAAAAGTGCCTTTCCATCGCTACAAAAAAGAGGGGCAGAGGAAGGCCCCAAACAACTTGGATGACAAATGTCCAAAGGGACATGAAGGAGTTGGGACTCCACGAACAAGACGTTCAAGAAAGGTGCAAATGGCGCCGCATGATTGGAAAAGCCGACCCCGTGTAACGGGATATAGCGAGCCAGAAGAAGAAGAAGAAAAAGTAGGTGCACTTCGCAAAACGTGCATTTTGCAGAATGTGTACTTTTCTTATATTCCATTCAAGACGAAGAATCAACTTTTAAACAGCACACTATTTAGTACAATTCACTTCAGGTCATCTTGAGAAGTTGTAACTTAAAGATGTTTAAGTCACAACTTCTTCAATTTCCCGTTTATGTTTGTTGTTTGTCCTGACAACTGTCTATCACTTACCTAGTTTGAGAGGGTCGTAAGAGTATGGTGGGTATGGCGTGGATGGTGACAGTATATTCCTGAGTTGCTGGAATTGCCTCTCGTATTCTTGTCGTTGTTTTTCAAGGGCCACTGAAATAGCAAAAAAAAAGTAAACATTAATAAAGTAAAGATTGTGTAAAACTATCTTACAAAATTATGATCGCTTGTTTAGAAAATCCCATTCAATAAAGAAGAAAATTGGTATATCCAATCCTTAATTTTAGAATCTTCTTCCTTTCGAGTCGACAGTAAACTCAGATAGTCTTCGCCCAGAAACCAGTCACACAAAGCCAGCTAGACAATGTTAGAATTTTACTCATACATAGCACTTTAGTTAATAAGGGACTGTCTTATTTGCTTAAAGCCTGACCAAAGAAATAGAAATGTCTAGGGGCGACACGTGTATATTTTTATGTTTATGGCAAGAATTTCATTTATAAAATTAGTTCCATTGAAATTCCACAATATGGCGAAGATTTTTATTTCTGAGGTCGGGCTTTGAATCATATTTCAAATGGAAAGAGACAATAGATATCGCGAACCTTGTTTGTCCTCCTCGTGCTGCCTTTCCAGCCGCGAGATGGCGGTCTGTATGGGGTCGTTGCTCAGTTCGTTCAGCATGATCTCCTCCCGAGCAAAGTTGTAGTCTAGAGGCTGTGCCGGAGTCTGCGGCTCGGACGCTAACATCACACCTGAAAAGATATACAAAAATGTATATTTTATTCTGATTGAGATACAGACTTGTCAATAATTAATGCTGAAGAAGGAGACTTTTTTCTACCTAAATATTGTACGGGCTACTGCCAGTACATTTAAGATTGTTGTTTGTAGTTGCAAATAATAAAATGTAAATCACTACATAGTATAAAATAAAGTCGCTTTCTCTGTCCCTATGTCCCTATGCCCCTCCCTTTGTACGCTTAAATCTTTAAAACTACGCAACGGATTTTGGTGCGGTTTTTTTTAATAGATAGAGTGATTCAAGAGGAAGGTTTATATGTATAATACATGCATAATATACTGAAGGATAATCCACAATAACCATTTTCCCGTGCGGAGCCGGGGCGGGTCGCTAGTAATGTATATAGAGCAGCTTGCTGCTGATTTTTTTATTGGGAAATTAGTATTCGATTACAGAACACGTAATAATATAAGCCCCTCCATGACATAAATTTATTTTAAAAGATTTTCTTCTTTTTTAAACTGTAAATAAATAAATAATAACATGTCCAGTCAACGGTTTCGAGCAACTTTCCCAAAGAATGTTTTCTCGAAAACGACAAAATAATTAGACACGCCTATGTAATATTTTACAAAAATAAAAAAAACGTACGTTTTTGTAAAATATTACATAGGAGTGTCTAATTATTTTGTCGTATGGCAACAATTTCCACCGACAAGAGCGCGGCTCTTAAGTGTGAAGAAGAGATGTAAATTTTCAATAGACATATCAAAATTGTTTTTTGTCAAGTCACATAAATACCCTGTTTACCACAAACTTACCAGTAGTATGTTTCTTCGGGCAATTAACCCTGAAGAAGTGATGGTTCCCCCACAGGATCCTGTCGGCGTGGCCTAGCCTGACCCTGGAGACAGCTGGGGTTCCGTTGATGAAGCATCTCGCCCCCCCTAAAGGCTCCATGTATAGATCCCCCCCCTCAACAAGCAGTTGGCAATGCTGTGGCTGGATGCCTAATCCTGACAGTTGGATGTCTGCTGAACTGTCAGCGCCGACTAAAGTTCGGTCCTGAAAATTTACAACGGGATATTTAAATAGCTTGACATCATTTACAGGTTTGTGGGGTAAGTTAATTCGAAACCCATACGATATACGATAAATAAATTTACAACCAATTCTTTTTTATTTTGAGGACGATCGAAAACCTTGCTACCAGTACGATGTGAGAGACAATCTGTTTTTGTAATAATATTTTCTTTTATGAATTGGCTAATTTCATTGTCAACAAGTAATCATCAGAACTAAGCGTAGATTAAAGTACGAAAACGATTCTTCCCACCGAATAAAATAAACAATATAAGTTTTGGACCTAAACCGTGTAGTTACTAAATATCTACAGATCTTTCGGTCATTTCTAAACGTTACCATTCTTTAAATGTTAGGGCGGATGAAATAATAAAATAATAGAGTAAATTCTAAGGACGGACAAACAAAACCATAGCAGAATACAAGCAGCAGATTTCCTAAGACTACTAAACAGCTTACCTTCAAATAATATACTAAGAGCTCATTCAAGGAAGGGTCAGCGTTCAGATTGACCAAGTAGTATTTATTTTTCTCCACTTTAATGCCACTCGCCTGCACGCTGATGCCCATTTTCTCCAAAGCTTGCTGTCGTTCGTTTTGTATTCGACCTGAAATACAAAGAATTGAGAATTTAAGGATTGTTTGTATTGGTCAGCTTACCCTAAGTTTACAGTACACTAGCAGTAATGAACTTATAGTTATGTATTACAAGAACTTAGTATATTTTACAATATGCTGTGTAGCGCAATCATCCAAATCAATTAAAACTTAGTCACCTGTCTGCAGCAGTTTCTCTTCCCAGGTCCTTGACATTTCCTTCATCAAGTGTTCGCTTTGTTGCAGCTTTTCGTGAACATCGTCTCCCACTGGTGACCCCTGGGAAAAATAAATAAATACCTTTTTAGGCAAATATAAAAAAAAAACAATCAATCAACATTTTCAGCCTATCTTAAATTTGTAAAAATCAACCTAAAATAAGAGTAATTTAAGACACTTAATTTCGATTTGGGTACACAATAGTGTAAGATAATTAAAAATTATTTTTAATACAGCCAACATGCCAGTTCTGTACTCATTACCTACAAGAACAAACGTAAATTAATACGAGTAGTCATGGTCCAAGAAAACAAGGTCAAACAATTAGACCACGTGACTGACACAAGCCTACGTCATTTTGCACTGTTCAATGTTCATCCTTGTCTATTACACGCATTCGACAAGGATGAATAGGCAAAATGACGTAGAAATTACGTAGGCTCGTAGGTCTAATTGTAAGACCTTGTTTTCTTGGACCATGAGTAGTATTAAACTAAGCTCTCTCTCTCTCCTCAGCCCATCTCTACCCTTCGGGTGTAGGCCCTTTCAATCTTCGCCACTCGTCGCGGTTCTGTGCGCTAACTAAGCTACAAACCCACATTTGTCCCGGGAAACTCACCGTAGGACTTACCGTGGCGTACTTGAGCATCTCTTTGAGCGCCTCTACTTCCTGCCTCAGTTCCCTGATGATCCTCGCGTTGGGGTCTTCATTCACCACGGCGTGGTTCACTATGCGCTTGGCTCGGTCGGCGTAGCGGAGGGTCGAGAGCGTTTCCTCGTAGTTGTCCGCCGCTGGAGATATTGTTGCCACCTGAGACGGAAATTATGATATAACTAGCGACCCGCCCCGGCTCCGCACGGGAAAATGGTTATTGTAGGTTATCCTTCAGTATATTATGCAAGTATTATACATATAAACCTTTCTCTTGAATTACTCTATCTATTAAAAAAACCTCATCAAAATCCGTTGCGTAGTTTTAAAGATTTAAGCGTACAAAGGGAGGGACATAGGGAGGGACATAGGGACAGAGAAAGCGACTTTATTTTATACTATGTAGTGATGCTTGCTTATCGTGTGGGTTTCGTTTCGAGGTTAACCTACCTCACAAATATAATATAATAATAGCAACGCAGTATTGCTAGAGAGCGTCGGTAGCCAAGTGGTTAGGCTAATCCACTGTTTTGTTGTAATTGTAATGTAGTTATAACGCCACGGCACGGGTAATGTTATCCGGGTACAGACTTTTCTGGTCATCTAAAATGATGTCACAAAATCATCATATTAAGATGTTTTGTCTATCCGAGGGAAAAATGACTTCCTCGCTAATCCCAACAAAGCTCTTTTTACTAGACGTTGTTTAAAATAAGGTCAACATCATTAATTATAACAGCACGGCTAGGACTACTGCTTAAAATACATACCTGGGTCTGAATCAGGCTTTTCCATCGTTAATGTGTTTAACAAGGCATTGATGTGTTCATGGAAAGCAACATTAGTTCTGTCTTTCAATCGCACATGTTTAAAACACCTACCATGACAGTTTTACTGTTGCCTCCAAGGTTGTCTTTCAGTAGCCAGGTGAGTACAGAATCTCTGTACGGCACAAACTTGTCCTTATTTGTTTTACCCGACGACTGATCTGCCAGCTTCGATATTACCAACCCTAGCGTTGTTAGCGATCTGAAAAATATTAATTTCTGGTTAGAAAATTATCTATCATATCATATAACCAATCATATGTATTCTTAAGGTAGCCGTTCGAACCGAGCGTCAGCGATACGAAAAAGGATAATGGACTCTAAAGTGATGTATTTAAGGTGGACTTTGGAGGCATGCGACAGTGACGCGAGTGACGCGGCGTTACCGGTGTCTATGTCGTCGCGCCAACTCACTTTTGAGTAAATTTATTCTTAACTCCATCACCGTAAGTCCATTATTATTGTGTCACTGACGCTCGGTTCGAACGGCTACCTTTAGTGATATGCATTGAGATTTAAAGACATTTTCTTTTTTTCAATACTTGGTTACCGCCTTATAAGAACCCCTACCAAAAGGTTAGATTAATCTTATCCTGAATTAGAACGAGTAACTGGAGACTACATAATTAGATTCTTCAATCATGATAATTACTCCAAGTAGTAGCTTACTTATTAATGTTCGATCCTTCTTTCAACCTATCTCCGACAGCTCCAGTCTTCACTGCCCGTTCTGACCCCGCTAAGTCCACAAGCGACAGTCTCGCGACTTTCTCGCCACTGACTCCCGTCGCGGCGTCACATAAAGTCTGCGTGAGTACCACGCTGAACACTGCGTGCGATCTGGAGGATTCGCTGTTCATATTTGTGGCTGCCACTGTCCTCGATTTGTTGCCCTCTGCCATTAGGTTGTCTATGTCCTAAGTAAGACAGAGAGATATTTATTGTTAAATTATTTTTATTTTGTTGCACACAAATAAAATTTACAGACAAGAACATTTATAATACTAAATTGAAAAATTTAAAGCCCCCCGCCACAAAACCATTACTTCATCCTTTCAACAACTAGAAAAGAGCTGATAATATTAAAATGGCTGAAGATATTTTCTTGGATAATAGCTAAGAACACTCTCGATTGTAAAACTTTTGCAAACAAAAAAAAATAGAACAAAATCGGCGCATCCGTTAAGGAGCTACGATGCCACAGACAGACAGACAGACACACACGTCAAACTTATAACACCCCTCTTGTTTGTCGGAGGTTAAAAACACTTCATTCGATCGAGGTAGAATGCATTCAACTTTCAGATAGGTAATTTTATAAAAAAGTAATAATCAATTGTCTTTTTTTTTTCATAACTTCCTCAAGATCGATCATACAAGATATCACAGCCGGAAACCAAATAAAAGGCATTAAAATGTAACATGTATTTTAAATCAGCAGACATACCCATTTAAAAACAAACAAGTTACGTTGAAAATAAGTAAAAGAAAATTTTCAAAGTTAAAGCTATTTTTTTTGTCGGCTAAGCCTTTGGTTCCAGCTAAAAGTTTCCTTGAATTTGTATAAACAAAAACAAAGAAAATGGGGATTCAATATTTTATATTTTGCTTTGTTTACCGATAACCAATAAATAGAGATCAGTGTATTCACAGAACGGAAACAAAATGAGATTCAAATGAGACTCGATTTGTATTCATACCAGCTTTCCAATCAAGCTTTTTTCAGTTCGTAATATAAATAATCAAATTTTATTTTGATTCTATTTCAGGCTCTATTCAAAGGAGTTTAAAGTAAGATATTAATAAAAATAACTGCAAAATATAATTTAGATTTTGTGTGCACATTGCACAGTAATATATAATATTCATTCAATAACCTATAATTTAGAAACAACAAAAGGAAAAAGTAGGTATTTTTAGTCCAGTAAGGATGGATAGAAATTTACTAACAGGATTTTTTATGAGACTATACAAACTATAAAATATTACAATCATAATCATAACACATTTTACTACGGTCCGACCTATAAGGTTGCTTTTAAGAGAGAAAATTCTGTTAATAATAAACCTCGGCAGGTCAATGTCAAGTAAATATTTAATGAGAAAATGTGCGTTGTGACCTTTGACTGAAAATACCCTCTTTTTGTTATTTTCCTGCTATAGACCTCTTTTAGGAATGTTTATTTTCGTCCCAACTGACGCCACAACGATAAAAAACCGGGTAAATAAACGACTTGTTTTCGTATTGTTTACGCCATAACAACTGGCAGTTGTTGTTTTGACGAAACCTTTTCCTAGAGATAGAAACGCCGATTTAATGTTTCTTGATATTGCAACTTAGTTATAAGATTACTTCTAATTACTCTCTAGGTATTTCTCGTGTGAATATTATTTTTATAGATAGAAAAAATCGCAAAATCCTATTTGATTCCTGTCCTACGTCACAAGGTCAAACTACAGCCCCAAATTAATCCTAGTCCGATAGATACTACGCTGATATCTCAGGTTAGTTACGCAGTGAGAAGCTTCAAGTAAGGCTAGTTTCCATTTCCCGAGACAGATTTTAAGTAGCTCATACGACGATTTTTCATTTGTTTATCGTTGGAACACATACAGTCATTTTGCAAACCCTCAGGATCACACAGACAGCAGGAAATGGTGGCGACGACATGCGAATGTTAGATAAGGACTAACTGAGTTAGGTGAACCGGCACATTTCCGAGTAATATTTGAATCCACATACAATATTATGAAAATAATCCGTTCGAATATTAAGTAGGTAAATATGTGCTAAAATGATGAAAGATAGGAAAAATATGACTTCATCACAAAGCATTAATTTGACCGAGATAGCGCGAAAGCTTGGGCAAAAAATATAAAATTACTTTCCGAAATTACAACCATCTCTCATTTTCCTTTAGGTCGCATTCCTCAGAAATTTTATGACAGGTTCAATAGCTATAAAGGTTTTTTTTTTCTTAATGAACTCGAGAGGTCGTAATAGTTTACTACTCTCACTCTTACACAGCTTATTCGTTAAATTGTTCTGTGAGTATGTCCCCCCCCCCCCCCGCCGAGGGGTTCAAGCTTACCCTCAAAACTTCACACAACCTTATGCCGCGTCTACACGCTTGCCGTGACTTGCCAAGCCTACGGGACGCAGTTATGCGCAAGAGTGAGCGCGGTGTATTTGTATCTCATTCTAACGCATAACTGCGTCCCTTAGGCTTGGCAAGCCACGGCAAGCGTGTAGACGCGGCATTAGAATTTTTCGCAGGTGTGTGGTTTCCTCACGATTTTTCCTTCACCGTAAGAGCGTCGAACAAACATACATTACATTAATTTAAAAATCGATAATACATTGGTGCGGCATGAACCCGCGATCTTCCGGACGGAAGTCTACAGCCCTAGCCACTTGACCACCGAGAATTTATTGCTTACTTATCGAGCGGGTTTTAAGGTTAACCTACCTCACAAACCCTGGTATCGGAATTGTTGAGCCGCCTTAGGCTTCCGACAAGACTTACATCCGTAGATAGTAGCCGGGCCAACGACATTACGTGTCTTCAGAAGCACTTTTCATTCATCTTTCTTTTTGGCCGGAACCAACGACTTTACGTGTCTTCAGAAGCACCTTTCATTAATATCTTTCTTTTTGGACAATCAGGTGACTTAGCCTGTAATGTCCTAACCAAATTGGGGAATTCTCACAAAGTGATATTTGTTCGACGGAAATGTCCGTAACGTCAGACGAGCTTTTGATCACTCGACCACGGAGGTTGTTACCGACAGTTTATTCGTAAATGTGAATAAGTCAAGGCTGGTTCATGACGTCACGAAACCCTTGAATCTCTTATGACGGCAACGATCGGATTATGAGAAGCCGAAATCTTGGCTTAGGGTGACCTTTTGACTTGCTAATGTCGTTGTATGGGTTGAAGTCGTAAGGAAATGAGGCCACTTTAGCGAGTTAATCATGCCAAACTAGATAGATTTATTTAGACATTTTTATATCTTTTTAAATAAACTTTATGATTATTATAAATGCTTTACTATCGTCTGTTTGTTTAGCTTTAATGATTTATTATATGAATTTGGTTTCGATGTGTAAAACAATAATATTTTTTACTCTTTTATCATAGTTATTTTATCTGAAAGATGTCCTAATGAACAAGGCCATTCTCAACTCGTTACGTAGGCTGTATATGTATAAGCAAGCACAGACTTCGTGTAACGTACAAACTCCATTTAACAATAGGTAAAACAAAAATATTATTTCCACCAGAAAATCTCCTCAAGCTCAAGTACCCATTCCTATAATAACCTCTTATCCTCAGCTCTGTATTATATTTTAATACCGCGTAATGTATTCCAGTAGCAATCCACTCAGTGCGTTGATTCACTCCCCATACATTATTAATGGCTGTTAGAGCGTGATGGATGGCTACCACTGACTGCATGTCATTTATTTCATTCCCAAAGCGTAGTTCATACTTAAAACTGTAGCTAGCACTACCGTGCTACCCTGCTGTGTATTTTTGCCACGTTTTTGCTTCTGAAATCTTAATAAGCTAACTTTTTTTCGCGGAATAAGTTTATTTCTTCAACGATCGTCATGTAAGAGCTATATACAAACAATTCCTATGAAGTATTTTCTGCAGTAATATTACAACGCTACTGTATTCTTTTCAAAAACCGCTTATTTAATAGATTACAAACACGTTTTGAATGTATTCTATTCTTTTTATCGGTGCGTGCTAATAAGGTTGATGAAGTTTTTTCGTTTTGCGCTAGTAAATTTTTGCTAACGTTGAAATTGGATATATGTTGCATAGCGAAAACTCCTTTATTACTTTAACAGAAAATTGCAACTGTTTCGCAGTTACTTACCTTCACCTTTCACAAAACTAATCCATATGGACAACAAGTAATGTTAAAATTATCTATAAGTTTTCCAGTAGCCAGAAATTCGTATTATTAATTTGGCGAAATGTTGTATTTCAAATGAATTACACGCCGGCAAAACGCGCTGCTGGCAGCCGCAAATCATAACTTTATAGCTCATTGAAAATGCAAGCAGAGCTTGGAAATAGGTTTCGAAGCAATTCCAGTTATTGTTGTACAAAATGAGCACATGTTTTACAGTCATCATCATCATTGACAGCTCATATATGTCCCCACCGAGGGGCTCGAGCCTACCCTGAAATCAGGATAGGCCTTAGTCGACCACGCTGGCTCAGTGCGGGTTGGTCAACTTCACACACAACCTTTGAAATTTTTTCGCAGATATGTGTGCAGGTTTCCTCACGATGTTTTCCTTCACCGTAAAAGCGTCGAATAAACGTATATATGAATTCTAAAATCGAAAATACATTGGTACGTGCCGAGGCTTAAAACTGCGAACTTCTGAATGGAAGTCAACTTCCAATTCTACTTCTACACAACTATTAACTCACCGTAGTAACACAGTGTCTATAAAATAAGAACTTAATGCTTAACTGAAGACTTTTTATTACACGCTTTATATTAGCTTCACTTGTAAGTAACTATGTATGTAAGAAAATCTTGGAATCTTAATTTGACCCACTTCCCGGTCTTCGATTAGGATGAAATTTTGCACACGCTCTGAGTTCTGATGACAATACATGACTAGCTAAGAAACGTCATTACAAATCCAATATGGCGGCCTCCCCATTATTGTATCTAAAAAAATCTTGGAATCTTAATTTGACCCACTTCCCGGTCTTCGATTAGGATGAAATTTTGCACACGCTCTGAGTTATGATGACAATACATGACTAGCTAAGAAACGTCATTACAAATCCAATATGGCGGCCTCCCCATTATTGTATCTAAAAAAATCTTGGAATCTTAATTTGACCCACTTCCCGGTCTTCGATTAGGATGAAATTTTGCACACACTCTGAGTTATGATGACAATACATGACTAGCTAAGAAACGTCATTACAAATCCAATATGGCGGCCTTCCTAAGATGGCGAACTGGCTGTTTAAAATCCACCCCCATGATATGGGTATTAAATGAAAGGCTTTGCCGTCAGGAATACGAAAAAAAAAAGTCACGTGACTTTAATCCAATATGGCGGACGTCCAAGGTTGCGGACAGGAAGCGTGTTTTATAGTTTTTTAAACTATGTATTATTGCTAATTGTGTCTGTGTCCTAATGGATGGGAGTTCTGAAAGAGACGCAACTTTTTTCTAATTAATTCCAGTGCTTTCTACGAAATTACATTGAATGAAAAAACACAAGATAGTAATCCGTAATGTGAATTACATTACTAAGACCTTCGACTAAAATCGGGTATATTTTTGCAGACCGATTTTCAAGATCTGTTCTTCTACCTAGATCACTATTTAAATACTAAATTATTTTAATTCTTCCTGTGAAACTAAGATATTTGTATCGTACAAGTTATTGAGAGTATTAAAGTGATATAAATAAAAAAAAGAAATAAAAAGAATGGTGATGATGTGTGAATAAATGATGATGATGAGTGTTTCTTATTTCTATTTTATTTTGTTATAAATTGGAATAGGAAATAAAGAAATTACACTTCAAAATCATAAATCTACTAATATTATAAACGCGAAAGTTTGTAAGGACGGATGTATGGATGTATAAATGTTTGTTACTCTTTCACGCAAAAACTGTAACACAAACTTTACAATAATATAGCTTATACATAAGAATAACACATAGGCTACTTACCGCGGGAAAATACCTCATTCCCACGGGAAAGACTGGTAACGCGGGCGAAGCCGCGGGCGGTAAGCTAGTATCATTATTATATTACGCAAACTCAATAAATACCAAGAAACCTTCGCACGAGACAAGACAATATTACGATTTTTCACTGGAAATAAAACTAAGCAGAATGAAAAATAATCTAATCTAAATTGGTTCAACAGACAAATTCGAGATTCTAGTAAATGTCAGAGATAAGTGGGTAGATTACATAATTTACTAGCACTTCTAAGTTAAAACAAGTCTTCAATTCGCTGAATTTAGAACAAACTAACATATTTATCAGATTCGGTTCCTTTCATTAATTTGGAATATTTCTTTCATTGGGAATTTATAATATTAGCTTTTCATTCATAAACTTGGATATTGATTACTAGGCGAATAAATATTGGTACGAGACGTACTGTATAAATTTGAGCAATAAATGTTTAATTATAGCGTAATTATTTTTTTAACGACCCTTCTAGTAGTGAGTCTAGTAGAGTTGTCTACAAAACCGTTATTACTTCTGTCACAGTGTAGTGTAACTTATTTCGTTATCTCAATTTTTGTACTTAAATTAAATTTTACTTAGTGTTATATCAACAGGTTTTAAACAGCTTAATGTGGTTTGGTCGAATTTACAACACAACGTATTAAAAGAATATAACATACTAATAATACTACACTATACTTTACTATTAATAATTAAAAAATATATATTTAGAACAGCATTGTTTTCATATTTTTCATGATATTTTGTCCTATTTTACTCAAGTAACTCGCCTATTTCGAACCCCAACCCATCATTTTACGAGTTACTACTCTAGTACTAAAAACAAAACAATTCAGTTCGGAATAGAGTCACCTTTTAACATATTTCTTGTACATAAAGTTTCCCTGTCCTTTCAGATGGAATAAATTGGTACAAAAGTAATTGCCTGCGTGTCGCTTGTTGTTGGAATATTACAGACAGACTTCTTGGAAATGAGTCTATGTCTAAGAAATGTAAAGCCAATTTAGCTACAATTTCATAGTCGTATAAACACAAAGCAATCTGTTTTCTACTAGTTATTATTACAATGATATTCCGACAGAATTCATGATGATATTTTTTATTTTCTATACTTTTATTTATTAAATATTCACTTAATTCTTCTGCAAAAGAAATAATATTAATGAAATAAAAGCTAGTTTCTTTTAGGAATTTCTTCGAAAATAATCTATATATATTAGTGTATTGCTTTGTTATCGATATAATTAGAACAGATTACAGATTATTCTTATGGACGAAATAAGAAATAACCCATCTGTTATGAACAAATACTCTTATTATAATACGGAGCGAATTCAGATTGTTCCAATAAGTCATCAATTAAATAGGTACTTTATATTATCAAAAAACCTAGGCTGGACATTGTGGAGCAAGGAGGATGTTAATCGTAAGAAATTTACAACAAGAACTGCTTTTTGACAATGATGACCGCCTGTAACCACAAAAAAAAACCGCCAGCGATACTTTGTTAAATTTATAACTTCATAGGAAAATGTATTTTAAAATCTAATGAAAAATAAAGTCCAAACACCATACCAATCTATTTTGTTGCCCACAACCAACACTATTAACAACATTACTATTAGTAAGCCACAATTTACAATATTCAGGGCACTAGGTTTTAAAACAAATACGTTTTAAAAATTTAATATTGACTTGTCAAATAAGTGATATGATATCTAAAACACTAACAAAAATATAGTAAAGAAAAAAGCATTTTTTACTGGTTACGTAATTCGGAAATCAATTATTTTTTATAGTGTTTTACTTACTCGGCACTCTACATTACGGTAGAGATAGGACAAAAATTATATGAAGGAGTATTTGTAGGTATTGTGTTTTAAGGTTAACCATTTTGTAAAGCTAGGTACGCAAATTACAAAAACATCAATAAAATTTATCCGAAAATTCCAGACTGACTTTACAAATTCCTGCTATCGCGCTAGCCGAACTTGAGAGGGCCAGCAAGAATAATGACATTAGTTAGTCCCGGCCGAAGTAATGAAGCAGTGAAAATGGCCAATCTGCCGAAACACCGATCTTATCTTCCTCCCCCAGTTTCTTATTTCCGACAGATTTCTGCTCCCTTCCGAAAATTACTGACATTTCTCGAAGTTGGACCAATTTCGATACAGTCGAAGCGAAAGAAATGTTTGCCTCTGTCTTAAATATAAATGAATTTGTGACGTTCCACGTGCAATGGTACCTTATGGTCGGTATTGAGTTACGCATATTCCTGTAATCAGAAACGAATAAGCTATTCAAATCCAAAAAGATAATTTTTATACTAAAACCCGCCATAAGCTACCTTTGCACGTGGAACGTCACATCTATTTAAATGGCATGTTTAAGGAAGCCTAAGCCAAAATGGTTGAGGAAGGCTTAAGGATACGATGTTAAAATATGAAACTAAACTAGTGCTCCCGACATCTCTTAGAGCTAAATAAGTTGGCTTATAAACACAATAATCTCGTGACATTTAATATCTGCGTATATCATTAATGTTTCTTCAACCTAAAATATAATTCATAACATTTCGAGCTCTTCACACTCCACAGGACATGTAAACATAAGACTAAGGTAAATTCTTGGACAGTAAATATAAGATCCTAATTTGAAATTGAGCCCGTGACCCAACAATATCACATGAACTTTACTTATAAACTTTATTTTGCGTGAACTGTACCTCACTTCTACGTTGCCATAAACAATATTTTAATTTTCTCTTGCGAGTATTACTTCTCAAGTTGGTAACTTTGAATTTCATATAATCTGCTTAATCGGCCGTAAAGTGAAGAAGGCAAAATCGGATATAATATAAGTATTTATGAGGAAATTCGCAATTGAAAATGCTCTTATATAATGAACGTACGAATTGTGGAGTTTTCTCCGAAGTTCACCGACTGAAAATTGGTAGGCAATTTCGTTACAAACTTTTTCCAATCCAATAACATAACAAATAAGGTTTACGTAATTTGTTTCATTCGTTTTGTAAGGTAAAAATAGGTAGTAGAGTACTTTTAGGTTAATGCATGACCTACTTACATACCCATCATTGTAAGTGTTAGAAGAATCAAATTTTGTTACCATCTTTTTGATATTGTTTGATGTATGACGTAATACACATTTGAATATAAATAAACTGACTATGCCATGTGGTTTCCGGTTTAAAATTGAACCAACCCCCTCTTCCTGTGGGCGATGTACGAGACCATCATAATGGGCTTTCGCATCTGACCATTTAAACAAAGAATCGCCTGATAACGAGCCTGCGAGCTTTGTAGTCATAACTCAGTAACGCTTATTCTTCTGCAAGTAAAAATAGACTTAGTGGTGGTCAGGCGGAAGTATCCCCGGTAATACATAACCCAGGGAATACATTTACTCGAGTCAAGCCAAATCATAAAAAAAGTCAACCCCAACCCTGCAACGCATGGACATTTTCAAGAAAGAGGTCTGAGGCCTTAGATCAGCAGTGGACTATTTTAAAGTAAATGAACCTGGCAACACATTGCTATTCCTTAACATTTTCAATTCCCATTGAGTGAGACTAATCTAAAAATAATAAGTACTCGTATAAGTATACAAATTGAACCATCAACTTCTTTTCCAGGTTTGAAGACACAAACATGTGGAAGCGAAATATTTAAACACATAAATGATACAACTTTTAAACAGCGGAAACCTCGCCATAACGTGGGTGTGGGAAGATTTACACTGAACATTCTCGAGTAACTAATCCTTGGAATAAGGTCACCAGTTCAACCGTACTAAGCCGCCGTCGACTGCAATTAAGGCCTAACCCTCGACCTTTCTTCAGAGACCAGGACGTTGAGCTCTAATAGCTATAGAATGAGTAATACCCTAATACTTATCTTAACCTTGCCAACCTTAGTAAGATTCAGTAGATTTCATGAGCCGTGTTTGAGATTTTTCCCGCAAGAAGTAAATGTTTGTGAACGCCAGTGGATAACCATTTCATTAATCTATCTACCAATTTTCTTGCATATTTAGCAATTTGGGCCTTAAAACGGGACAATCTTTTATACCTTTCTATACTTAGTTAAGTATCATGAACATTTTTCTAACTAGCTTTCGCCCAGACATCTTAAAAACATCTTATTCTGCTACAGATGCCCACGTGAAATCATTAATGTCAAGGTTTGCATGGGCCACGGTCAAAGACGCAATTCAAGAAGCTACAATTTACAACTTACAAGTACAATTTGATATTCGTTGCGTGGTTTTTTGTCTCAAATATGAACTTGTATATTTTTCTCTTGTAAGGAATGCAATGTACAGCGAATTGTCCTAAAAATTGTAAATCGTAGTTTAGTGAAAAGGGCCTCAGGTAAATTGCCCACGAAGGGCACGGGCCGCTTTCTCAATGATAAGTGGACTTACAAATGATGCTATAAGCCCTTGATAGGCGCATTACCTAAATATTTATGTTAGATCCCTCAGAAATTGCTTTTGATGAAAGGTAGGAAAGCGAACGCTATTTTTGGAAGGTGCTTCGGTGTAGGTAATGGTTTATTGGATAATGTGAAACATCAGATTTTATATACTTAGTTAAAAGACGTGGAAAACTTATTATGACAATAAAAGGTAAATTTTGTTTCACAAAAGTGAAACTTGTCCTAATATCCTATCAAATAGAGATGCCTGACGTAAACTTGTGACGTAATAAACTGATAGAGCATAAAAGTTCAAAACAAAGTTGTATTACAGAAGTTAATTACTAAGCTAGTTAAGTTATTTACTATTCTTGGGCTTAGTTTAGACAATTAAAAAGAGATAACTTTCTGTTCTTAGTTTTCTGTGTTATAAGTGTTGTTCGAATAAATACAGTAGTAACTGGCCACTCACCTGAAAGTTGGTGACGGCGAGCTGTGACAGGCCGTCGACGTAGGGCCCTAGCACGGCGTGTTCGCGCACGCGCAGTGACCGCCGCGTCGTCTCGGGATCTAGGAGGTCATGCACACGCTCGTTGTATATCTCCATGTAGGAAACTTCCACCTGAAATAAGGGATTAACAGTTCATTTAATTGTTTTACCATGATAAATAAAATGAAGCCAATTCAAGACAAGTTTTCCAATTTGGACTAACGCGGATACTTCCGCCTGACCGCTAAGTCACTAAGTCTATTTTTGCTTGCACATGAATAGGCGCTACCGAGTAATTACTACTAAACTAACGCGCGGTCGTAATATCAAGCGATATTGTTTTCTATATGGTCAGGCGCGAAGGTCCCTGGTAGAACCTCTAGTAGGGCAATGTTACAACATAAAGCATGTTGTTCTACTTTATAATATTCTCTCTTCTTTTTTTACTATGCGCCAGAGCTACATCAGAATCTTTAAGGTAGACTTCTGTGCCTTGCGTCACTGGTCGGTTACATGCGGACTATCAATCAAAGGAAAATAAATTAGAAATCTGTGTTGATAGATTTGAAGTTCAAAGTTGAACGAGTTTAGATAAGCCTGCGCGCGAACACCGACTGACACAGGGCGCGGAAGTCTACTTTTCTTTAGGCTCAATTGACACCAGAGTGAATGAATTCGGTTGAATTGAACTTTGAAACCTATACAAAAAGAAGAAGACCAGCTCCCGTAACATGAAGTGCTATGACAAAAGTTTATCGCACATTAACTGTCAAAAAGTTGCGAGAAACCCACATGAAATATACTCCAATACGATAAGAGGATACGCACGACAAAATTATATCTGTCACGCGTGGACGGGCATGTTAGAGGGCCTAACCTTATAAGTGAGATGTGGTGGATTCTGGGCCAGTTAAGCTAACCTTATAAGTGAGATGTGGTGGATTCTGGGCCAGCTAAGCTAACCTTATAAGTGAGATGTGGTGGATTCTGGGCCAGTTAAGCTAACCTTATAAGTGAGATGTGGTGGATTCTGGGCCAGTTAAGCTAACCTTATAAGTGAGATGTGGTGGATTCTGGGCCAGCTAAGCTAACCTTATAAGTGAGATGTGGTGGATTCTGGGCCAGTTAAGCTAACCTTATAAGTGAGATGTGGTGGATTCTGGGCCAGTTAAGCTAACCTTATAAGTGAGATGTGGTGGATTCTGGGCCAGTTAAGCTAACCTTATAAGTGAGATGTGGTGGATTCTGGGCCAGCTAAGCTAACCTTATAAGTGAGATGTGGTGGATTCTGGGCCAGTTAAGCTAACCTTATAAGTGAGATGAGGTGGATTCTGCAGCTTGCTGATCCTCTCGAACAATGAGTTGCAGAGCCTGGGAATGATGCCTCCCTCGTCACCTCCTGGCGTTCCCATCATCGTATATGACTTGCCCGAGCCTGCGCAGAAGAAAAATCATACCGTTATTTAATTTGTCATAAGAAGTACTATGATATATCTAAGAAATTAGAGCTAATTAAGGAATTGCTATCCGCACAGGTTGCACTGCATCAAATAGACAGGTCTCATCTATGTTTACATTTCAAATTCGCATCTCGACTCACCCAAAGTATTGGGCTTATAACGTTTGTAAAAGTCTTGTAGATAGTTTTGTACAGTTTCTATAAAAAAGGAGATAAAAATATTTTTATAATTTCTAAACGAAATATTTATAAATACACCTTGTAACTTTTCCAAAAAAGTGATTTTTGATACATATAAGCCCCAAAAACTAGAGCTAGGTAGAACAGAGCGAACGAACAAAATAAATAAAATACGATGCTGTTAGCAGGTCTAACAACTGGGTTAGCGTAGCGGGAGCTACGAACTACGCTCGTAGCAATTTACTACGCCTCGTAGCGTTATATTTATGAGCTACGAAATAGTTGATTTGGTTGGATTTGACGTAGATTTTTTAGGAGTATAATGAATTGCATTTTTCTTTTAAAACCTTTAAAGTGGCATGTACTTATTTCCTCTAATATAAATTGTAATTTAATAATGCGATATTGTGAAAAGCATCTCAAAATGATATGCATCTTTAGAGTCTACGGTCTTACGGTTCAAAATAGTTAAAACTACTCAGAATTAATACAATAGCACTTCCTAAGCCTGACCAAACAATCGAGATTAATTTCAAAGGCAAGCAATCACAAAGTTTGTGTTGTGTTTGACAACCGCTCAGCATTGTCATGAAACAACGAACTCCAAGACAAAGTAGCTTAAGGGGTTCACGCTAATCGAAATACTGGAGACCTCTCATCTCCTAGAATTTGTATGCATAAGGCGGTCAACTGTAATGGTTACCAACAATAGTGGCACATACAGACGTCCATTGTCGTTTGGTCGCTGTTTATACATTACTTGTGAGCAAGTAGAGGTCACCAGTTGCTGAATAAATATGAAATGGCTAAACTACTCTCCAATTTGAATTTTAAAAATCTCGTTTATATTCGGAAAACCCTGACTTGAAGACACATGGTTCTAAACTTTCGCAGATCGCGGGTAAGCCCGTCGAAATATCACTTATCATATCTATCTTCTATCTATACTATAATAAAACTGAAGAATCGGTGTGTCTGTACATTGATTTGTTTTTCAAAAAACTGATTGTATGTGATAAAAGGAGTGTAGTAGTAGTGAGAACACAATAATAAAAGTTCTGAAAAAAATATCCGTCTGTCGTCTGTCTATCTGTTTGTACACCTTAATCTGAAACTATATCAGAATAACACATAGGCTACTTTTACCGCGGGAAAATACTTCTTTCCCACGGGAAAACTTGTTAAAGCGGGCGGAGGCGCGGGGCTGAAAACTTGTTAGTAAAATAAAACTAACGAATAATTTGCAAGGCTTATTTTGTCGATATCAAAAGTTGATAAGTAATCATAAACACCCAAAAACTTTAAAGACTTGATGCTTACTAAATTATTTAAATATTCTTATTTGACAACTTTTTACTGTATGTAACGTTCATCAATTATCTAGTCATTTCCATCATCATTTACCTAAACAATTACCAACTTCAAATACTTTTAGGCCTCATTTAATCTATATCCAGTTTAATTAAAATTGTCAAAAAGTAAACCTTGTAAAGTCCTGAGTTATTCAACCAGAGTTAAAACCTAAAATTCTAATTGAACTTTACGGACTTAGCGACTTAATTTTAATACGGTCTTATTCAAAATAGGTATAATGTTCCCGGATTTATTGTAAGGTTACAAAATTAAAAGGCCGAATGTTTTTGATGTTTTAGTCAGTAAAACAAATTAGTTGTGTAGTCAAAATAATAAGATTTGACATAATATACTGAAAATCATGTGCAACGAAGGCGAGTTCAGAATTTCATAATTCTTGAAAATAAGATCAACCCAGAAAAACTAGTTAAGCTGTTTGTTTGAGACGCTTTACATCATATGCGTATTTTAGTAAAAATAAATTTGCGGTTAAATGTGTAAATGTGTGTAAAGCAGAATTTGCGTTTAAATGTGAAGCAGCAGTATTTTCTACATCAACCGAGTTGCCGTATCGCTTCAAACGTTACACAACAATAAAATTCTTTTTCGATTCGCCGTTTGGCATCAGTACCCCTACCATGAGTTGCTAACGTAACTTACGCGCTCGATATCGACTACGTAAACGTGCATTTAGTATGGAGAAATTTTACTTCAGATAACTGTCAATAGATGGCGTAGTTTTAATTCCATACTAAATGCACGTTTACGTAGTCGATATCGAGCGCGTAAGTTACGTTAGCAACTCATGGTAGGGGTACAGGTGTTAGGATCCGCCAGGTTGAATAGATTCACTATAAATTTGTCCCATCCATTGTTTCAACCGTTGTCGTCCGTTACAGAATATTGAACACCTCCAAGACACGTGTTACATCGCAACAACCTTTACTTTTCGGATAAATCGGGAGTGACTTTGCTACGCAGATTTCAAGAAACTGTATAGTTTCGTTAGTTTTAACGAACAGGTAAAAAGCAAGTAACATTTCAAAATACAAAATATTTACTAACGTATATTGAATACGTTTCTATAGTAGGTAATATGTGGCCGCCTGCTAAATACAAAATTTTAATAATTTTACCCATCGAGACCCATAAAGAAGTTGGCAAATGACGTGCTGGTGAAAAGAAGTATTTAACTTTATAATTATAAATATACTGAACATTCCTTTATAAGCCTGTATTTTTTTGACAGAGATAATTATTTATTTTCAATTTTTTTATAATTAATGTGGCAGCTAGTTGCCTTTTATATTTTGCTGTGTTCTTTCTTGCATTCCAGGGCGTCACATGTACCTACCTATTTTCAAGACATGTAAGAAATTTAAAACCTGTGCCTTTGCCAATAAAAAAAAAGTAGCTGTTTACATTTTAAACAGAAAAGGAACAACTTGTATCGTGTTTCCTAAGTAATATTTATGTAGTATAAGACCTTTGGAATATTTTATGAAGGCAGGCTGTCTTGTTTTTCTAGGTTTGTATCTCAAACGATGATTTATTTAGGTTCCAAGAAAAACTACCTGGGCCTTCTGAGAAATTCAGAGAAATGCCTTGTCTGAATTTGACTTGTAACTCGTACAACAGAATGTTTTTCTCTATTTTTGTATTACGTTCTTTACTTAGCTTTTAAAGCAATTATTTTTAAATATAATTTTATTGCGGCTGTCGACAAAATATCACATTGGGAAAATTTAAAATAAAAAGGTATCAAATTGTTTGCATGTTTTCACAGTATATTTTAGCGACAGCCTATAGGAGCCTATAGTCAAAATAATTAGAATCAATGGCGCCAACTCATACTCGTACAAACTTGGCTAGTCGCCAAATAATCATCCAAAAGGCTACATAGAAATACTCGTATAGTGAAAAGAAACACAAGCTGAACACTTTTCACCGCTATTGTGTTCGTTGAATAAGGGACCCGTGTTAAGCTTGGTTTGCTCTTAACAGTACTTATTACTACAACCGCAGTGGTTTCAGGGACTACCGTAGGTAGGTGTTAAAGAGTGGTCGCTACGCACGTTTAGTTTAGAGGTGTCAAATATATTTGAAATAAATTACATTAGATTATAATAGCACGTTTAAAAATTACTGAAATGTATCTATACCAATACTATTAAAGCAAAATTGTGTTTGTTTGTCTTCCTTTCACCCTGAAACTAAGCAACGGGTTTTGTGCAAAAATATAGAATGAAGGCTGAAAAGCGACCTTTCCTGCGACATAGTCTGAAAAATGGGCGCACCCTCTTTCGGACAGCTAGGTAGTATATAATTCAAACATTTAGCTTGAAAACCAATGAGAATACTGACATTTAATATGAAGAACATGAAGCGTATGCAATATATTGTAGTAAGGAAAGCAGCCATCGTAAAGACAATTTACACAACAGTTCATTGAATTTGCAGACCGCAGAGCAATAAAGACGCCAGTAACTTGGAAACTAAGTATTAACAGTTAATAAGTTATTCCACAATGGCACCACAACATTTAAACAAGTACAATTATTTGGATATTTTGGATGCTATACGTAAGTACTATATAATACGTAAAGAAATTCTTATATATTTCTTACTGTTAAAAATGCGCTTGTATTTAGATACCGTTTGCCAAAGAAACGCAGGTTCGAAAAGTATTCCTAAGAAATAAAGAATTTCAAAGAATTTGTTTTAATTTTTTTCTCATTAGTCAATCAATAGTAAGAATATTAGGGAGTAATAAGAAAAGATACATTATCCTATTAAACTATAATCTATAATATTAGATTACTACTAAGTACTGCATATTTTTGTTAAATATTTATTTGTATTTCAACAAGAATTTTACTGTCCGTGGTCCGTTTCTAAGAAATTAGTTCACAGGGGCCAGGAATTTATCTCAGTCTATGTATAATAGAATAGTGACTCAGCGCGATCTCTCGTTCTTTTTAGTTGTTTATACAAAGCATCCGCCTTGACGGCTATGAAGAGTGACAATGGTGCTGATCCATGCATCTTGGCTGGCTGCCAGATGATAATCCAAGAGGCTGAAGTATAGGGGTACCTACTACCCTGACTGAAGTAGGCCACGACTGCTTATTCGCCCTTGTCAATCTAAGTAGAGCTGTGTGGGTAGGTACAGTCAAGAGCATTCGAAGCTGAACGCTTGAGACTTTGCACCGTTCTTATGTCCGTTGAATAAAGGAGAGAATTGCAATGCACGTGTTTAGCTTTACTTTGCACTAGGCTGTACTTGATTCGTTGTAATATAAAATAATCACTAACGAATTTCGAGTGAAAAATGTCATAACAAGCACGTTGAGTTTTGTGGTTGACTGAAATTATTCTGTATTAGCTTTCCCTCGCGGCTCTTGGATTTTTTTCATGGAAACGAGGTATTTGCCCGCGGTAAACTATGTCCAAACCGAATCTCATCCAAATCCCTTCAGTAGTTTTCTTACATATCCTACGGGTCGGCTGAAAGAGATCTTTATTTAAGAAAATCTCGCCCTTGTGTTACTACCGCTTGAATGTACTGCTAACTTGTGTTGTCGTGTATAATAAAGAATCTATACATATTCTATAGCTTCTAAACTGCACTGATGAAGAATGCATTTAAGAAACACTACAGGATGTTTTAAATACTATAACAGCTGCAGTGCAGTAGGGGTTTTTAAATCATAGCTGCAAATCACTTGTAATAACTATATTTAGATTCAAGGACATTTAACACTTTACTGGGGAATCATATAAATAGCACTGTTATAGTAGGAGGGAGAGGACGGGTGTCCTCAGACCCTTTCGAGAGGAAAAGGAACTTCTTAGCTAAAGAGTCAAAACGTGAATACGTCAAAATCACACTGAGACATTCAACGTAAACAAACATTACTCGAAAACGATTTAAATTTAGATTGTGCTTGCAGCCAGGCCGCCAATCAAACGAGACAGCACAACCGATGCCGAGAAATACCTATCTGCCCCTCTAACATGCTCGGTCCACGCGTGACAGACATAATTTTGTCGTGCGTATTCTCTTATCCTATTGGAGGATATTTCAATATGGCGGTTTTGACAGTTAAATGTGCGATAAACTTTTGTCATAGCACTGCATGTTACGGGGGCTGCTTTACTACACAAGCATGGTCTAAGAAAACAAGGTCTAACCATTAGACCACGTGACTGACACAAACCTACGTCATCTTGCGCTGTTCGTCCTTGTCGAATGCGTGTTAATAGACAAGGATAAGCAGCGCAAAATGACGTAGGCTTGTGTCAGTCACATGGTCTAACGGTTAGACCTTGTTTTCTTAGACCATGTACACAAGTGCAACCTAAGTGGGACATAGTCGAGAATTTCTCGGCAATTAACGAAGCAAACAGGGAGCCGTTAAAACTTGGTCTTTGCTCTAAGTCGCGAGGGACATGAGATGACAGAGGTAATTAATTGTTAATAGTTTATGTGTCGCTTATAAAGCGAGGAAACTGCTGCAGTAACTAAACATTTAATAAATGCTATTTTCTGCTATAGCGCTAAGATTTATTTATTTTTTATTGTACGCACAGACACAAACATTAAAACAAAAATAAAAATCCATTAAAGATATGCACAAATTATGAGCTTAATTTCAGTAGCTAATAATAATAATCTATGAGGCGTGACTTTATGTAGGTATGTATGTATGTAATAATAATAATACACGGACCTTTACTACGCAAGCATTATTATTAGCTTTTGACACCAAAGAAGTGCACGCTTTTAAAAAAAATCCTATCTGAATAAGATATTTAAACGCGATAAAAAATTGCTTATAGTCTTTACCGCGATTTTATTTATCAATCTTAAATTTTTGCGCTCCTTTGTTATAGCATGAAAGAAGGACACAAAATTTACACTTATGGTTTTTTTTTTTTGGCGTGTTCTCGTTTTGGAGGCCGAGATTCATTTTGGATCGCTGAGCCAGCGGAGTAAGTAAGTAAGTATTTTAAGACAATATTTATCAGTGTGAGAGAGATGTAGATTTTTCCGTTACTTGGAGCATCCGTGCTCTAGCGACAATGTTGCCAACCAGCCGCTGCAATTTTAGGTCACCGGACGTTACCTGACTCTTTGTTCCGTCCTAGATCTATACATAATATCAAGCCATATTATTATTTTTTCTGGAATCGTGTTTGGAAACCTTGACGTTTTCAAAGCAAGAGTAAACAGAGAATCTTCTAGATAAGCATTGAGCGTGTTCCATCGTCGTCGGCCAGGTGACGTGAGACTGTGGTAAATCGCGAACTCTTGTCGAATAATAAAAAGAAGAAAAAAGAAAAGAAGATATAAAGTTAGACATAAATAAATTTTCTATCCGTAGACCCAGAACGTAACGCACGAAAGGCTCGAAGTGTCAAAACGTGACTTACTGACATAGAAGTCATAGTAGTTCTGTCACTATGTCATGTTTTTGATACCTTCTCGTTCCTCAAAATTAACACATACTAGCTTTCCGCCCCGCGGCTCCGCCCGCGTTTACAATTTTTCCCGTCGGCATGAGGTATTTTCCCGCGGTAAAAGGTAGCTTATGTGTTATTAAACTATATCATTGAAAAATTTCATCAAAATCGCTCCAGCCGTTTAGACGTGAATAAGTAACAAAATACACACTTACACACTCACAAACATTCGTCTTTTTAATATTAGAGTGACTTTAATTAAACATTATATAAAGTTTTAAAACGTACCACATCCAAACGAATAAAAAAGTCCGCTGCATTAAAAAACTTTTCTTACAGCGTTTCTAGACAACGTGAAAGAATTTAAAAGCATATTATGCGGTAAATGTCTTCTAAAATGCAAAGCGTCGGCTCTCGGGACAGTTATGAAAGGATTGTATTATTCTTGTTTTAAATTCAGTTTCCATAAATTGCAATGCTATAGACGTGAGCGCAGATTAATGTTTATTTGTTGAATGAAAAAGAGCAGAAGTTAAAAAAAAAAAACAATAAAATAAGAAAAAATAGGTTTTGTACAATTTTTACTCTCAATTTTCTTATAATACAGATTTTTCATGAGCATGCATTATATTTTATTAAAAATGCATTTCTAAAAATACCTCCAGTTATGAACATTCTTAGATTTTCGCGGTTGTTAATTGCACTCACAGTTCATAATGCATAGCAAAAATAAAAGCATAAATAAACATAAATGGCCGAGCAGCGTAAACTCCCAAGTGACTTATTACGACATTGCTACGTCGTCGTCGTAGCGTTACCGTAGACATTGCTACGAGGTCGGAGCCTACGAGACTACGAGATGCAAAATTTCACGAAATACCGTGTAAAAAATAGGGATTTCTCGAACGAGCGCTGTCATGTTGATGAAAAACGGGCAACCTTGCCTTCATAAGGAAATATGGGGCGAAAATCTACTGTCGTCGTATGTTTCTTAGACCCCTTTTGCGGTCGTGTATTATGTTAAGTTGTTTTTTTGTAGCTGATAAGCTTATAAATTGAAATAATAAAGTTCTACTGTTGTCTGCAATACCTTGAAATCTGTTTCTAAATACCAAATTAATCTATGTCGGCCTCGTAGCCTAATAGCCTAGTTGTTAGTATGTCTGCCAACGAAGCACAAGGTCGCGGGTTCGAATCCCGCCCAGGGCAAACATTCGTGTGATGAGCACTTGTGTTTGTCTTGTGTCTGGATGTTGTATATTTATATATGTATGTATATCAGCTGTCTGACACCCATAGTACAGGCTCTGCCTAGTTTGGGGTCAGATGGCCATGTGTAAGATGTCCCACATATTATTATTATATTATTATCTATTCATATATTTTCAATAAATCACAATTTTTATCACTATTATAATAAAAAATAATCGACGAAATGTTTGTTGGAACGGACGGACGGATTGTTTCTTTTTTTATAACAAACTACAAAATTAAACTCAAAATTAAGCATATGTCCAAGATTATAATGTAGGGAATTAGGATTTAATAGGAGATTGACACTTTTGACGTCAAAACATAGATAAAATAAACCTATATAATTGGACTGACAGTGATAGTTTTGTGATAAAAATTGCATTAAACTTCCAGCCAGCTGATGCAGTCGTAACACTAATCCAACAAATCCAACTTATGTACGGCACCGTAAACTTTCGCAGAGTTGCATTCAGTTAGCTGATTTATGAGGAAAGTTTACTTCTACAGCAGATAGAATAGACATTTAAATAAAAATTCAACCTTTCTAAGTTACATTTAAAATTTAAAATAGTGTTCTATAAAAAAAATAAAAAGATTGTTATTTATCAATCTGAAATACAACGATATACATACATTACATACAAACACACATACATAATCGCCTCTTTCCCGGATGCGCAGGCAGAGACCACTTTCTTCCACCGACACGTGCTACGGTCCAGACATACATCTTTCGCTTCATTCACAAACCAAACGCACAAATAAAACATAAGTCTAACCAAGTCTAACTACAAATATTTTAACCACTATCCATACTTAATATTATAAATGCAAAAGTGTGTCTGTTTGTATGTTTGTCCTTCCTTCACGCCCTAACTAAGCAACCAATTGACTTGATTTTCGGCATAGAGTTAGTTGAAAAGATGGAGAGTGACATAGGCTACTTTTTACCGCGGGAAAATACCTCATTCCCACGGGAAAAACTGTTAACGGCATCTTTGTAAAATCTCTTTCAAGGGAGAGGCAAAGTCCAGCAGTGAACTTGTTACAGGCTGTTAAACAAATTGTTATAATGCAGTCGAACATTACATACAAACAAACATTCGTTCCGAACATACGTCTAGGGTAAATAAATAAAAGTTACTGCAAACATTCAAACAAACCATTTTCCGACTGCATGGAGAAACACAATGAACTGAATTGCAGTCTGCAGCGCTGGGCGAATGCATTTCGTTTATTTCGAAGAATCGTATCCCTGTTTCTATGTATCTAACAGACTGATTTGTCATAAGTATAATGATACCGCTTCTTTTAAGATTAAAATACGACAATAGAAGTCAAACTCACACAGCGAGGGCCATCTTCATCATCAGTCAAAAGACGTCCACTTCTGGATAAAGGCATCCATCGGCTTCCAGCGACCCTCACCAGAACATCGGCCCATCTTGTATGTAGGGAACTGCCTATGCTACGTCTTCCAGCCTTCGTGGTCAAGTGGTCAAAAGGTCACCTGACGCTACGGAGGTTCCGGGTTCGAATCGCGGTAGGGAACTTGTCACTTTGTGAGACTTTGGCTAGGACATTGCAAGCTCAATCACTTGATTGTCCGAAAAGAAAGATGATTCCGTGCTTCGGAAGGCACGTAAAGCCGTTATTCCCGGCTATGATCTACGGATATAGTCGTTACAGGAGCCATGTCAGAAGCCCTAGGCGGCTCAATAATTCTGACACCAGGGTTTGTGAGGTAGGTTAACCTAGAAACCCAGACGACAAGCAAGCAACAACGTCTTCCAGCGCGTGGTCTCCTTTCAAGAACTTTTCTGCTCCAATAGCCGTCTGTTCTAATTTCCGCCGCCGCTCAAATTTAGCGGTTCCTCGAGCTATATCGATGACTTTGGTTTGGTTTGCCATTATAGCGCAACTCTTCATGGATAGCAGTACAAATTATTTAAAATAAATTATTACCGGCCGTTTATATTAAAGTATCAAAACCCCATGCAATTATAACGTTCTGAGTATTATACATTCAAGCTCAAAGAACGAATTTAAAGGCCTACACGAAGCTTTTGCACGAGTCGAAAACTTTACATAAAATTTGCATAACAACACTTGAATTATGAACCTTGCGGCCTTAACGTAAGCAAAGCTTAAAACCTTCAACTCCTGAATGTATAAGTTCAAAGGTGAACCTTAAGATTTATACGTTTAGCTCAAGAACTTAAACAATAATGCTAATTCATTATGAATTAAACCTTAGTTACTAAGTTTTTATTTCGTCGTTCCCGTGTGTGTGGTAAATATGTTTTTATCTGCGATCTCGAAACCCTTAGTGTAAAAACTTAAAACGGTTAAAAAAACTGTTATAAACTTGTTTTCATGATGAAAAATACAAAAAAAAACATCGGAAACCTGAGCAAGTAACAAAAGTACAAAAAAATAAAAATATTCTTCCAGGAGATTATTCTTAGAAACCTTCCAGGAATTCAAATAAACTGGAATAGCCTTCTGGAATAGCTATTTGATGCAGAACTGCAATATTGGTCGGAGACTGTTGATAGTAGCAACTGAAACATTCTATAGAACACAAACAAGCGAACAATGTGTTCAGTCAGACGTGCGAGCAATCGTATGAAATGAACTAGATGGAAATACGAGCAACTTTAGCAAAACACAAGAGAAGTCTCGATTTTAATAAAAAACATAAAGGCTAAAAAAACGTATTTCCACAGATTATAGCTTTATAAATCACACATAACTCATGTCAATTAGATACTTTAGCAACGTCTACAATCAAGTTTCGTGAAACTTGTTGTGTTAATTGTACAATATAATTATGTATTAAGTGAAGGTCAAAAAATTACGTCTACGAGTTTTCCCTTATCTTCGAGGGATTTCATTTTCATCTATTTCCAAACACTTCTACTATTTCTTTCGTGTGGGTTGTAAGACTGATCGACCTCATTAACCCTGGTGTCAGAAAAAAGGCGGCACAATAATTCAAGCAAATACTCCTACTAGCCTTCGTACGTTAGAATGGCGATAGTGCGCCGTCCGTATGAAATCCGGTGTCGCCGATTCCACCCCACCTTTCACCTCCACTACATCTGTACTTCAATAAAGATGAAGTTTACGCACATATTTGCAATTTCAAATCTAGCCAATCATAGCGCCGCTCAATCACGCGATTTCAAATGGAAACGAATCATACGCATGCACGCACACTGATGTAGATTTTTATAGCTATGTGTGAGTTAGACAGCGCGATCGTTTCTTTGCGTGAAGTATGAGCGTTTTGCTCATAGTTTTGGCGCGCCGGCCCCGCCCACATCGCCTTTCTAACCTCTTTTAAATGTTCTGTGCTTCGTACCAAACAAAAAACCAATTCCATTAAGTAACACGCGATTCCTAACTTATCCATTACTTGATAGATCGAGAATCAAACAGGTCATACACCGCTTTTGTGCTGGAAGAAAGAGCTGGTATAAACGAGGTACAATGAAACGGCTCAGAACCGTCTATTCTTGAACGACGCCTTTGTCTCCGCTAGGTTTCCAGCAATTACCGCTGGCGAGCGAGGTCGTCTAACGGAGGGAATGAAAAGTCGCTTGACAAAAGCGCTACACCGCTAATATAACAGTTAACGATCCTTTGAATTGGACGTTATGTTGTACCCGTAAGTACTACATTTCTGCGGTTTTTTCTAAGAGCCCCATCGAATCCAGAAACAAACTAATCAATGAAATTGTAGTTTTAGTTCTAGTTCACGTCAGGCGCCATAAATTTCAAATTAATAAAGCTAACAAGAAGTGAGTTCATTTGGGTTAATAGAATTTATATAGTACCTCTCAGTATGACTCTGAATTCTAAATTTGAAATTACTTCAGCCGTTTGTGGGGATCACATTGGTTCATGATTGGCTCTTTCAAGGTGAGAAGCAGCGGGCATCTTTACCAACGTTAGTACGACATACATATTTATATACTTTTATGCCACCATCTCTCTGTTAAATACTAAGGAGCTTGAAAATCCGGCGCGCTTCGATAATAGAGTATAAGAGAACCAAATTTCCCTTCCCTGTATTTTCACTCACAGTTACAGTAGATACAAAATTTAAAATTGGAATTTCAAGCGCTAGATCTATCTTTTGTCTGGATAGGATCCAGTGGTTTCCTAGTAATTACCGCTGCAAGCGAGCGAGGTCTAGCGGAACGAGCTAGGTGGCGCTGCACAAAAGCGCTGGTCCGCTGAATAAAGGTTGAAATGTCATACGGCTCTTTCACGGTACGTTAACTTGTGCACGGTAATCAAAGTTTAGGGGATAGTTGGAATTAAGCATGTTTGTTTCTTATACATAATTTTAAGAACACGTCGGTTAAATTCGACATTTGATTTCTGTTGTATTCTTTTAAAAAGTTTTCATTACGTTAGGTAGTGATGAAAATGGCAGGAAGTAACGTAAGACCGACCACAGTGCAAGAAGAAGAAAGAAAGGGAAAGCATTGGCCTAAGAGTGGAACATATTAAAAGGCTAGGCGTTGACAAAAAATCCTAAGTTGGTTGAGTTCTAGGAAAGCAAATTATTAAAACAGAACCAAAAAGGAACTTACAGCTAAGGTTTTTTTTACTACATCAGCTTTCATAGATAGAGCTCGTTATACTATCCGGAACATAAAAAATCTGTCACGAACAGCCACGTGGTCCCTCATAAAATCTGTAACAGATTTCTTACTCAGTTCATGACCCCGCAACCCCTATTTTTTAGTAAACTTCGTATCGTAGTAGGTACTCGTACAACCCTTAAATGGAATCCGATCAGCTCGGGAAATACTTTACCATGTGGTATCTGGCGCCGTTCCAAGTACAGTAGGCAGCACATGCGACTGGACATATTGACCTTAAGAGCGCCCGTATTCCGTAGCGGTAGGGGATGATTTCGTAGTGTAAATGTCCAACTGTTCTGGCTTCTGTACAAGAAGGGTATCTGCTTCCTCTTTTCCCGGAAAACGACAACATGAATCGTAATGTTTCAGTCTTTCTCATTACTTAAGGAATATTTTTTCAGTGCCAGTAACGTTGATTGATGATAATTCCAAGAAGTTGTCATATTATTGTAATAATATTCTCTCTTTAAATAAAATAAAGTGTCTATGAAATACTATATGAAATACTATTTGCGAAATATTCAGGACTTGGATTCACAGTCAGAGAACATTATGTAACATTTTAGATAAATGCCAGTTTCGCAATGCTTTCTATTTACAGTATTTTAGATATAAAGTTAAAATGGATCTACAATATTATTAATCTATCCACAATCAAATGGTTAATGAAACTCGAAAGAAGGGATACCGACTTTTTTATTCATCTATTAATTAAAAACCCTTTAAGTTCTAAACTAAACCGGAGATTATAAGTCAAAATTACTGACAATCGAAAGCATCGCATGTATTGTCCGACGAAATTGAAATCGCACATCATTACGGACATAAATTGTCGGTTAATTAACAAATACTTATTGAAAGCCAGACAAAATGTTGCGCGACTGTTCGGATATTCAATTCCCATCAATGAATTCGTATGTATGTTTGTTACAGATTGTTGTAGATATAATACAGACAATTGCAAAGTGCATTCTCGTGTCGTCGCTTCGACTGCAGACCAATTGGTTTCAAATGTCCTCTCCGAACTAGAAACTTTCACTTTGTATCTGTCGGGTTAACATATTCTTGCGAGCCTTTTTCTTGGTTTAAGGCACTCAACTTTAGTTCCCTTTTTAACTTCAAAAAAGGAGCTTATTAAGACTATATTTATATTGTAATTTTATATTTAGACGCCAAAGAGTGATATTTAAAACCTATGATCATAATCATATCTTCTTTTCCTTTGCGCATTCCCACTTTAAGGGTATAAGTACCCATCATCCTACTCTTACTAATATTATAAACGCAAAAGTTGAGGATGGATGGATGTTTGTTACTCTTTCACGCAAGAACTACTGAGTGTATTTTAATGAAACTTTACAATAATACAGCTTATATATCAGAATAACACACAGGCTACCTTTTACCGCGAGAAAATCCCCCATTCCCATGGGAAAAACTGTTAGCGCGGGCAGAGCTGAAAGCTAGTAATACCTATTCTCGATAAATCGAAAATCTATCTAAAAGTAAGAAAGCTCTGTTCAATCTAAGTCGTAACACCAACTGAACCAACAATAGTAACAACATCAGTGTAATCTGTAACTGTATTCCACAGATCCATTTCACTTGCAGTTTATAAACCATCTGAGTGCATTTCCGTGTCGGCCGCGTCAACTCAGAACTAAATTGTTTCGAGTACCCGCAACCACAAACTGCCGTTTTGAGGGTAGAAATGAATTACAAGCTCTTTTAAAATTAAAACTTGCTATTACATTCTTCAAGGGCTAATTTGGGAGGTTGAAAGACAATTATTCGGATTATTCTTATTTATATTTGATTGGTTATAAAGTCTTTTTTTTGTAATGAAAATTAAATAACGTTTAAAAATGATGTTGTCTACGAAAGCTTCTATGTACTCTACATTTACATTTTAATTAATAAAGTTTGTAATGGAAGGATCGCCTATTCGAGGAATTTTATAAAAACGTTTCTCGTTTAAGAAATGTTTTGCTCTCCTTTTTTTATGAAACTGGTATCATAATTACTTTACGGCAAGTCTTTCAGGAAATTTAATTAAATCAATATTTATGGATAAACATCTTTGTCCAACAGTGGGAGGTGATAATGAAGTTTGGGCATCTCGGGCATGACCGTCTATAAAAATAAATTAGTTTAAAAAATACATTGTTATTTCCCTTCTTATAAATCATGTTTTATTTATAAACAACATCCTATCAGAACGTAACAAACACGTGCTTTTTCACTCAATATATTAGCCTTCAATGGTATCCCGAGCTCCCAGAGTCAATACAACCAATTACTAAACAGACTATGAAACCTAACAAGACGATTAATCACACACGCTAAATCTACTGCGGCTGGAAACCGATCAAACATGAAACTCAATCACAGCTAAAGTAATCCAGAAATCAAACATTAAACACCGTACCGAACTGCACCCGACCGTTTGATTTGATGTCGATACAGAACCAAACCAACCTTCCTCACAACAGTCACAAATGTCACAATCGGCAACCACAATATGTGTAGTGTAGCGAATGAATTGAAAGAGCTAGGTCTCTTTTAAAAACCCAATCGTTCTTTAACTCACCACGCGCTGCTGATCCAAATAGCTTTTTAACTTTTTTAGCACAAAGTAAGAGCCCTTTCACACGAGCGATTTTATTCGGCGATTTCTCGGCGGAGCGAGCACGCGGCGGCTCGCGGCGTGTACACAAACATATTGGTATTTGGTATCGCGGCGAGACACGGCGTTATCGCGGCGGTTAATAAGTCGCGGCGATCTCGCTCCGCCGAGAAATCGCCGAAAAAAATCGCTCGTGTGAAAGGGCTCTTAAAGTCAAGTGTATTAAATATAAGTTTTTAAAAACACTGAATGACGTCAGACTTTAAATTATTCCTCAAACCTTCAGCTTTTTTCAGATTTATTGAGTGTGGAGCTTTTGAGCTTCTGAAATCTCAATATTTTAATTTACAAGTAACATAGTACTTTTTGGGTAACAAAAGCATATAAAAATAATCTGTGCAAAGTAATCTAATTATCATAATTGACTAACCCAGTATAATCCATAATCAATTATGCATTTATAAAATACCTCTAGCCTACACGAGTTTGCAGCACGACATATGCATTTACGTTCGAAAATCAATTTCCCATCGAAGCCCCTCCCTTCACCCCCGCAGAGGGATCCAGCCCCTCAGGAAATTAACGAGAGCTGGCATGATTGCCATCATTTATTTAGGCTATTCGTCAACTTATTTCAGGCTAGATGTCAATTTTTCAGTAAATTTTCGGGTATATTTTGAAACGATTCAATTTCATAAATTTTGAACTAGTAAAGACACAGAATATAATATTATGATACTTTACGCCAGTAGATACTAGCTTTTCCGCCCTATGGCTTAGGCTGTATTATTACATTTTCGTGTATTTTAACACCCGACGAAAAAGAGGGGTGTTATAAGTTTGACGTGTGTGTCTGTCAGTCTGTCTGTCTGTCTGTCTGTGGCATCGTAGCTCCTAAACGGATGCGCCGATTTTGATCTAGTTTTTTTTGTTTGCAAGATGTTACAATCGAGAGTGTTCGTGGCTATGATCCAATAAAATATCTTCAGCTATTTAAAGATTATCAGCTCTTTTCTAGTTGTTGAAAAGATGAAGTAACGGTTTTGTGTCGGGGGTTATTATTTTTTTTAATTTAGTGTTATTATACTGAGGAAAGGAGGTGATTTCCCGCTACTTGATACACTATCAACTTGTCGTTAACAGCTCATATACGTCCCCACCGAAGGGCTCGAGCCTACCCAGAAAACAGGGTGAGTAGGCTTTGGTCAACCACGCTGAAAACGAGTTTTAACTGTAACATTGAGCCTGGTAGTTGGGTCTTGGGCGAAAGTTATAACCGACCCACGATATGGGCTCTGGGCATTGAAAGTGTTAAAGCTGTTTCTAAACAAGATACATTGAACTGGTAAACAAACTAAAGCATTATTCGTGTGCTCTAAACAGCTTTAAGGCACTAAGCAGAATCTACGTCCAACAATATCCATATCGAGAAATGTCGGCCTGGAATTACCAACTTTATACAAAGTAACGTCAATTTGAAACCATTTAACAAGATGCCAAAAACTGCTGACAGATTCGTTTACTTCATATGTTGGATACTTAGAGTATAAATAGAAAAAATTAGCTTAACTTTTTTAACTCTCAATGGATCAATGAGTCTTCCATTTTTTTTTACAAATATTTAAAACTAATTGTCCGCCTTGCGGCTCCGGCCATGTTAACAGGTTTTCCCGTGGGAATAAGGTATTTTCCCGCTATAAAAGTTAGCCTGTCTTATTATGATGTATTATTGTATAGATTCATGAAAATCTTTAAAAATTCAGTAGTTTTTGTGTGAAAGAGTAACCATCCATCCATCCATACATCCATCCTCACAAAGTTTCGCGTTTATAATATTAGTAGATTAGCAGGATATATACAGGGCGTCCCACGGCTATGCCACATGGAGGGAAAGTACCTTTTAAATATTGTAGATAGAACATTTTACTAAAAGAAGACTTTATTTTATTTCTAAAAACTATTAAAACTTCACTCATACAAATTTTAATAATTACATGGTTGAACCGGGAATCGAACCCGCTACACGAGAAAACAAAATACCCTGTAGTTTTATCATACCGATTGATAGGCTTCATCATAAGGATTTTTTTTAAATAACGTATTGTCAGAAATATAAAGAAGACTATGAATTGCCGCCCCTTGGACTCCAGGCGACCCTTTACCTAATATAGCCCATATAAAGCCTTCTCTCTAATAGCCCAAATAAAGAAGTATTCAGCCTTCTCTTCTCTTTAATCGGCCAACTCTAGAATATTAAACAGAAGCCGCCTGGTTGCCGATTCAATATCGTTTCAAATTATCGGATCCGTCCTTTGTGAGACTGATTCCAATTCCGATGCTTAAATCATTTGTTTGAACGGAACCAACGATGAGCCCTTAACGGGTGCTTATTGCTTTCTGTTACTCAAAAGAACTTCATTAAAATTTTAAATTTCGTATGGAATAAAATAGGTACGACGGTAAGCCCGGGGTGACTGCCTAATTATCTACATATATATCAGCATTTGTTTTTAAATAATTCTTCTTTTTCGTTACTTTCATACATCCACACATAAACTGATATTGACAAATTAAAACAGAATTGACGACTTGTCCGTTGAATACCTGAATTGTGCCCTTCGTGGTGGCAAAACGGGTAAATTTTGCATGCTCTTTAATTGCTCCTGCAGTGATTAAGTAGTTGGAACACATAAAGATCTATTACTTTTCTAGAAACGCGCCCAAAACAAGTCCAAAATAGATGAAGGTGCAGTTCAAACGATGCACCTCGACAGTACTTCCTTCACATTTCCACATTCATCGTAATAGCCTGCGGCAGTCGACTTCTGGACATAGGCCTCTCTTAAGCACGCCACTTGGTCCGATCTTCGGCCGCACCCTGCTGCTGCTGCAAAGCCACTTTACGTAGACGATCGCTACCCAGGCACGGGCGTCCCTTTCATTCGCGTTCCATACTTTGCGAGAATCGCTATTGATATTATGACATTCAGATTCAGTTTCGGAAGCCGCGATTAGAATTTCTTAGGCACCTAGATTTGATTCTAATATTCGATATTTTCATTTTCAATTTATGTTATGCTGATTTCTATTATTTTCTTTCGATATGTTTCATTAGATTAACATGAAATTAAAAACTGAAGATATTTGCTTGTGCGTGTAGATAATACAAATAAATGGAACGATACAAATGAATTTTCTGATTCCGATGTCATAGTGGACAAAGTTGGACCACTGCCCCTATTGAAGGCCCATGGTCCAATTAATTGGACTAAGTAGTTGGACCAGTGCCCCGGACTGGTTTTATTTTCATTGACTTTGCATGTATCTCGATGACATTAGCAATTTTCACGCGTTCATATTATCTCTTGACGCAAAAATTTAATATCCACTCGGATGCCTACACGTCGCCATTTCCTTGATACATTTTGACACAAATTGCGCATTTTGTTACTGTAATCCCCTTTTTTCACGCCTTAATGTTTACATTACCTACACATTTTGAATATTTTTTAAGATTATACCAACGGCATTCAAAAATAATAACATGGGTAACAACGTTGTTTTTAAGCTATTTACCTACATACCTGAAGTTAAGTGAAACTCTAGTTACTCATTTATTACATATAACATTGTAATTTAATCAATTCAATGGACATGGTTTAGACTCAATAATCTTCATTCAATCATTATTAAATATCAGTTATATTATTTACAAAATAAGTTCAAATACTCTAAACAAATTTCAAGTATAACTTTCCTGCTTTTCACTTACAGCATTGACCATAAGTTACAATAAAGATGTGCAAAGAATCTCATAGTACAGCTTATTTTTCAGTAGTGAAAAAAGTAGAAAAAGAATTTCATAAAATATATATCATTTTATTACCACTATCAATCGTCATTACACTCAACACAATCGTGGGCGAATGAACCACGGAAAGACCGATTAATTGAATGGAACAGACCGAGCGTAAACGAATCGAACCATTCATTCATTACTTCTTGGAACAAAACCAGTCAAGTAAATAAAGCAGATTCACAAGATTGAACTTCAAGCATCAATAAATATTTCGAGATATTTTATTTACAGTGAGCTGAAAAATATTTATTACGTTTGAGGTAGAAACAATAATTTTAGGAATTGGTTTAGCAAGTATGCATTTCTTTTGTATTTAGGTTAACGAGGCTATTTTTGTAGAAACAAAGTGAATAAAATGTCATTGTACTAAAAACTGCTTATCTCACTTACCAGTGCTACTTGCTCGCTTACTTGCTTGCTATTTTGTTATGATGAGGTATTATAATAGCCGCAAAACGAAATAGCAAGCTAGTCGTGCAAAAAAAAAGTTGCGAGAAAGTAATATCGTTTCAATATCGGTAGTTTTTTTTTCAAGCCGCTTGTAGCAATTGTTTTCCAAAAGAGTATGAGTCCTTCGCTCTCCCGCACGCAAGTCCGGTGAAGCTTAATGCGTCGTCGATTTAGCGGCAGAAAAATAGGCAAATAAAACTAAATTTATGCCAAGCCTTTCGTGTTTTTCAAAGCGTCTGTCATACATAAATAATTCGTCACCACCAACGTTCGCAGCACTTATTAAGCGTGTTAGCGAGGTTAGCAAGCGGAGCGAGTAATGAAGTCGACTGTAATCAACTGCTCGTAAGACCAAGTCAAAGCTTGAGACGTGCGCGGAATTAATGCCAGACTTTGAATAATACTAATTGGGAAAACAGATTTGTACAAGAAATATGTGTTTATGTTTGAAAATGGAATGTTTTTGAGTTTCATGGAAAGCTCAACTCCCTAAGTCGTTTTTAAGGAGTTCAGTGTCGTCTTTCTTGCCTTTGAAATAAGCTTCGCGGTCCTGTATTCATTCCTCTTGTAACGAGGTGCATTGCATGCCACCTCGTTGCCACATCCTCATCTCATTTACCATTTTCGTCTAAATTCGAATATATTTAATTTTGGAATTCAGTCGACAATCATCCGTCAATCATTCATTTTTATTTTCATTCCTCCACCAACTCTAGGCCACGAATTCTCTACAAATGTAATCATAATTATTTTCTATAGTGTCTGTGTTTTCTGTGAATATACTTAAAATTTGTCAGTGACTTTAGTTTCTTTTATTATTTGTGCGTTACTATTCGACGCGTATCTCCAACTACCAACGAGTAGTTACTCCGCAGGCTCGTCCAGGAGCAAGGCGAGCCGCGGGTGTAACACTCTTATCTTATTAACATACATTACGGACAAACCTTAATGAAATCCATGAATTTATAAAACTTATTTCATAATAAATGTCCAACCGTGGTGACGCTTATGTCTCAGGAGAAAGCACCTGATTTTTTTTTTTCAAAGAACAGCGCGATTGGATATTATGTATCATCAACTCCATATAGTAAACTTATTTAAAATTAATAATGCAAAAAGTTTATTATAGGTATATTCCACTGATACTCAAAAGTAAAAGTCCTTCAGGGTACATAAAAGTTTCTAAGAGTGTCATCTGTTTGCTTTTTGAAGAGCACTTTCTGAACTTTTCAAAAGACCCTCTTTGGTTGCAACGATGTCTTTAATGAGCGACAAAGAAGGAAGATGAAACATCTAATAAAAGAAAAGAATAGAAAAATGTCTCGAGGCCAGTGCGTTTTTCTGTCCGATGTTCTTCAAAGCAGTTTCTGAGTTGGAAATTATATTTCACGACGTAGAGTGTAACAAGGCCATTTTTCGTCAAAGAAACCCCAGTGAAATTATATGTGTAACATTATGCCGACATAATATTCTATTTCAACTATAACAACGTATCTGTCTTGAAAGGGAGATTATACCGTAACCTCCACGCTTGGCAGACGGATTGTGGTGGTAAGTTGCTTGGATACACCAGTGAATGTTGCTTACTGTATATTTTCTAGTCATTTGCGTTCAGTTTTTTTATTACACTTTTGTCGAAAAGTTCGACTTATGAAGCTTCTTCGGCCTTGGACATTGTACGATATCCACAGGAAGAAAAGGGTTGGTATAATAGAACCGGCTAGAAGCGGCGGGAAGCATATAATAATAATAATATTTTTTAATAAACTTAACCAGTTACAATAAATTGTTTCGCAATAGCAACCACACTAGGCGCAGCCTGTATCGTGGCTACTATTTGATCTTAATACGATTATAACACAGGACACTGGCTATTGGATAACTATGTGAACAAAAAGTATTATAATGAAAAAAGACAAACTGAAAACACTTATTTCTAGATTATTTATATAGATTCTAAAAAGGACAGTTAAAAACAAATTTTTTTTTTTTTTTGTTTAATTTGTGGCCTGGTTTCAAGACCTTTAGGCCAAGTCTTATTTGGTCCAGTATCACAAACACTTCTTGTTTCTTCACTTATTTAAAGTTTATTAACCGTATTTTTAATATATTTGTATAATGGAAAATAACATTCTTTCACTTTTAGTAAATCACACAAGCGGCGGGGGGAAATATTTACGTCCAATTCGCTCAAGTCACTTGCGAGTATCAAACGTTGTACAGAAAATGACGGACATGACAAAATCAGATGTTCTGCGTCACAATGAGCTTGTTGACAGTGTTCACATTTGCTATCTTGAATTATGTTCAGTCTGCATAAGTGGGCTGGTATCTTTGAATGTCCAAATCTGAGGCGATTAATTATGGTAATAAAGTCACGGCTAGCATTAGGTAAGTCATTGTACCACGGCTTGTTTGGTATATCCAGCTGTATTTCTCCATACCATTTTCCCTTAGTTTCTTGATCAGTCTTCCAGAAATCACGCCAATAGTGCAAAATATCTTCTCTTATAAATTGATAACAGTCAGTGAAAGGAATTTGCATAGCCAACCTTACATCTAAAGCATTTTTACCCTCAAAAGCTGTTCTATCAGCAACCTCATTGCCTGTGATTCCTTTATGTGAAGGCACCCACATAAAAGCAACCTCAATACCATTACTTGCATATCTAATTAAATACTGCTTGATATTGTACACTAAATAATTATTTTTAAAATGTATTTTATTATTTACAAGGCATTGTACTAAGCTCAAGGAATCAGTTACAATCAAAAAATATTTTCTAAAATGTATGTTATTTATTCTTTTCATTGCTTCCAGAACAGCATATGCTTCAGCAGTAAAAATAGAGCATGTCGAGCTTAGAGTAAAGCTCTGCGCAAATTTTATTTGTGGGTCGTATACTGCACTTCTTACATGAACATCATTCTTACTTCCATCTGTATAAAATCGGTAATACTTTTTATTCTGTTCCAAAAAAATTTGATAATCTATGTTGGAGTAAACTTTAGTTTCAATAATCTGTACTGCAAATGTATGATTACTGTATGAAGCTATGTAGCAGGGCCATAAGGAATGTTTGAATATTGAAGAATATTTCTTTTGTATTTCCAGGAAAATGTGATGCAGTTCAGGAAATTCTCCTCTTAGGAGTTTTGGACCAGATGTCAGTGGACCTTCAAATTGGACAGAATCAGGTAGAATTTTTTTAATAACAAGTTGATTATTAGATGCATTTAGTTTAGCACAGAATCTCTCAGCAATGAGCAGTCTCCTAAGACACAGTGGTTCAATTTTAGCTTCAACTTCCATAGCCCTGATGGGGGTTGAACACATTGCACCCAAAATAATACGCAGAGCTCTATTCTGAAGAACATTCAATTTACATACATAAGTACTATTCATATAAGCCAGACAACTGTAGTCAAAGTGGCTTCTCACAATTGATTTGTATAACATAGAAAGTGTTTTAGGGTCTGCACCCCAAGACACTCCTGCTAGACATTTAAGAATGTTAATACCTTTTAAAGCATTCTTTGTGATGTACTGAATGTGTTTTTCAAATGTCAGTTTTGTGTCCAAAACTATTCCCAAAAATTTATGACTCATCACAACTGGAATATTGATATTATTATAATTAACATGTACGGAAGGAATATCTTTGCTAAGAATCAATACACTGCTTTTGTTAGGATTAATTTTCAGATCAAGCTCATCTGAATAGTATTTATGAAGCTGTTTGAGGGCAGTATTTACATTATTTACAGCAGTATCTACATTATAATCTCCACTGTACAAAACCAAGTCATCTGCAAATTGCAGGATATTAACATTATTAGTATTTACATATTTACAAATTTCACTTGTGTACAAGTTATATAATAAAGGAGACAGAGTCGCCCCCTGCATCGTACCTTTGGAAGCTGACTTAGGACCATGTAAGATGTTATTATGTTTGACATATAAGTTCCTGTTTGTTAAAAAGTTATATATCCATTTGCACAACAAGCCAGGAATACCTAAGCGCGATAAAATTTTTACCAATATACCAGGCTGAACATTATCAAAGGCCCCTTGAACATCTAAAAAAGTACAAACAATTGATTTGTGTCTTTTCCAATGTTTCAGGTCTGATACCAGGGAAACGAAACTGTCTGCACAACTACGACCTCTACGAAACCCAAATTGAATGTTCGGAATAATGCTGTTAGACTCCACAAACCAGTCAAGACGAATCTTGATCATATTCTCAAAGATTTTACCTAAACACGAGGATAAAGATATAGGTCGGTAAGAGTTGGCATCATCTGGAGGTTTGTCAGCTTTAAGAACAGGGATAACACACTGAGTTTTCCAAGATTCAGGAATGATTTGCTGAAGCCAAAGAGCATTAAGTATATCTAAAAATAGTTTTTGGACAGATGGATGTAAATGTTTTATTAAAAGATATGGAAATCCATCCAAACCTGGAGTAGTATTCCTACGTGAGTCTAAACTTAATTTGAATTCTTCAAAGGTAAATGGATCTAATAGGAATTTAGAATTACTGTTTGAATTATTTAGACTGAATCTAGCATTTAATCCTTCAATATCTCTACCATTAGCTGAAAGCTTATCTAAAAAGGAGCTTACAAATGTGTCACAATAAGTTTTATTGTTGGCTTTAATCCTCTTGAACAACTTGATGGAATTCCATATTTTACTGATTGGAGTTGTTCTATTAAAACTATTACAAAGATTTCTCCAGCCATCTTTTTTCTCCTCAGAAATAGTCTTCTTTTTAATTGCATCCATCTTTTTATAATTAATATAGTTTGATATAGAAGGATTATTCCGGTAAAATTTCAATGCTTCATATGAAGCAACTACAGCCTTCTCACATCTTTCATTCCACCACGGAGCTGGTGGTTTTGATCTAAAAGTACTATGTCTCACAAACCTAGGAACACACTCCAGTTTTAGTGAATTAAGTCTATCACAAAAAAGATTATATGCTTGTAATGGGTCAGACTCATCCACAATCACATTATCGAAATAGTTTTCTGAAATATTATAATATCGGTTCCAATCTGTCTTGTTGTATAAAAACTTTTCATGTGGAGGATTATATTGATATCTGATTTCAACTATAGTAGGATAATGGTAACTACCCATATTATCGTCGTGAACTGACCAGTTACACAAGGGAGTTATGCATGCACTTGCAAAACTAACATCAATAGCTGAGGGTACAGTATTAGGGTAATGTATTGTTGTTACAGAGCCATCATTAAGAATACATAAATCTAACTCGTCAATTAAATCATATAGCTGTTGGCCTCGACCTTTCGTTGATAAGCATCCAAAAGCAATATGGTGAGCATTAAAATCTCCAGTTACTAGGATTGGCTTAGGAAGATTTCTTAAAATATTGCGTAACTTATTTATTCTCATATTTCCACTGGAAGGTGGGCAATAAGAACCAAGAATCGTTAGATTTCCGCGCACCGTAGAAAGAGATATTGCAATTGTTTGAATATCCTCATAAAAAGTGGTTTGCAAAAGATTATATTTAAGATACGGTTTTATTAATATAGCAACGCCGCCGTGTTGGTTACTGGCGTTTCGATAGTAAATGTTAAAACCAGGTATACTAAAACTGCGATCAGAATTCTTAAACCAAGTTTCATTGAGAAGACAGATATCAATACTTTGTTCTTGTAAAAACTTTATTAGAAGGGGCTTTTTACTATGAGCACTTTGTATGTTATAATGTGCAATTCGTAAATGTGATTGTGTGATTGGTGTACTATCCATTAACTAAGAGATTTAAAAAGCATTTCCTTAATTGATTTAGTGGTAATATTAGAACCCTCATTACTATTGGCTAATGATACAAGACAGCGGACAATTGCCATTGTTAAATCATTGCTAGATAGCAATATGGCTTTTAGATCTTCCATTTTGGTAGGAGTATCTTTATTTACATTTTGTAAGGCAGGAGAAATATTAACATTATTTACAGAAGTATTTACAGGATTATTTACAGATGTATTTACAGGAGTATTTACAACATTATTTACAAATGGGGCAAAGTTGTATGCAGGTTTTACTGGTTTCTTTGGTAATGGAGGGAATTCATCATGAGTAATCTTTTTGGTACTAACGACACTCGAGTAAGATATCTTATTCTTTTTTTCTTCAATTTTTCTCATCTTAATTGGACATAATTTAGAGATTGCTAAATGAGGGCCGCTGCAATTTGCGCAGCATAATTGATCAGGTTTATCACAATTACGGTATGAATGGTCGCCGCCGCAGCAGCTGCATCTCTGCTTCCCATTACATGCTTTTGCAGAGTGGTTGAATTTTAAGCAGCGATAGCACTGCTGCAATGGTGGGATATATTCAAACACTCTGTATGAAAAGAGATCATATTGGACAGTATCAGGCAAGACATTAGAAAGAAAGGTTAAACTGACTGTTTGTAATGGCACTTTTTCATTGTTAACTTTCTTTGTAAATCTTCTGATGGCGACAATTTCATAGTTTGAGGATAATTTTGTATACAGCTCTTTATTGGAAATATGTGCAGGCACAAAACGGATAATGCCTGTCCTCTCAATCTGCGTTGCTGGGATGAAGGCTCTCAAGTTATGTTTCTGAAGAAATTCTGTGTTGTTTATAAAATTGTTAGCAGTGTTATATTGTTTAAAAATCAGTACAATCTTATTAGCGTTCAATCTGTGAATCGCTGTCACGCCTTTAACGTCTGGAGAAGTTGTAAATATATGGTTTAAGTATATTGGACTTTTATTACCAATCCTTTCAGTACCTTCGCCTTGAACAAATACTTTATATTCAAGATTTAAAGCATTATCAGGGTATAGTCTTTTATAATTTGGTTTATAGAAGGGTAAGTAGGAAGCCTGCTCACCACCCCCGCCGCTAGAAGAGTCCTCATGTCTCTTACGTTTAGCGTCCGGATTGAGGGCAGGACCGCCCTCAACCCCCTCGTTACCGTCCATAGCACACTATCACCAGTTAATTTACTCTAAATTACACAGGGAAAAGATATGTTTAACTAAGAAAACTGCAAATAAAATTGGAGCAAAAATCAAAAACGCCCGCTTTACTTGAGTTTCCCGCCAAGAATCGTTAAAAACAAAGGTTATTTTAATCTAAGAAAGAAAGTTTTTCGAATTTTTCCCAAAGGGAAAGGCAATGGTGCTAAGCCATACAGCCTAATCTTAGATAAATTATTTGTTTAAATATACCTATCATATTTTGAGGTTACTTTACTACTATATAAATATGAGTGATGGATGACAATAACGAACGACTATATACCGTGAAATTTAATTGGTTGTTTATCTGCAACATACGTAGTACTCTTGAAACTAAACAACTTTACCTAAGAAACATAAGTTGGACTAAAAATTAAAAATCAACTTTTCATACAAACTTCAGTCACGTGACCGACCACTTTTTATTTCAAGTTGAATTTTATTTTTCAGAAACCGATGTTCCTTAGGGAAAGTTGTTAAGTTTCATGATTACTACGAGGTTGCGGATAAAAAACCAGTAAAATTTCACGGTGTATAGAATGAGGAATTATAAATAAGGCTGTAGGACTTTCTGTGTAACTTACTACTATAATGCTAACACATCCTTTAGTGTTAGGATAGCAGTAGTAGTAGGTTACACAAAAAGTCCTACAGCCTCATTTATCAATCACTGAACAGAAAGGTTCTCAGAACAAAAAATCTGAAACACACATTCAACGCTTGTCTAAAAATTTCTATATGAAAAAACACGTAGATTTTTTTTTGTGGTAATACGGAAATTTATTAAATTACTTTCGTACAATTTGAACAATTAACATTACATATGACAATCATAATTCTAGTACCTGTCCAAATAGCGAAACAGCTGAGTTATTCCTGAAACGCGCAGGTAGCGGGATGAAAGGGTCGCTTTATTAAAAATTCCTACCCAAGTAAATATGCGCGGCGGGTTAGGGCTCCTCCACTGTACGTGCCCTAGGAAAGAGATGTAACACTAGTTTAAATATGGAAGGGGCATCTGTTTTATAGTGAAAGAGATTTAATATTCATTTCATAACAACGATTGTTTGTACCGAATTTCAGATGAACAAACAAAGCGGGGGAGCCGGACGCAAGATACAAGTCCGGTAAGCTTGATTGGTTGTATCTTTTCGACACAAGCAAAGGTCAAAAATACAAAAGCTATAGCTAGCGAATTTTAAAAATAATACAGGTTTTAGAATTGCGATAGTATATTTGTCGGTATTTTACTTTGTTTATTTCACACTGAAATGTCCATACGAAAAGATAAGACTTCGGTTTGGGATTAACACGCGGGAAATAATGTAAAAAGAGCACAGTTACTAAGTAATCAAATTAATATTATGGATGGCTTTCGAACTATAGCAGTATTTACTATTCTATCATCGCATAACCCACAAACCCTAGAAGGGCATATCGCTATCTTCCTCCATCTATAAATTAAAAAAAATATCTTCTAAACATATTGATCAATATTTCATTCAATCATTCATTGTTATTGAAACCTTCGTTTTCCATATAAACAAATGAATAAGCAACATAAAATTATCAATACTTGTTAGCTTTCAGAGAAAGGAAAATAAAATGTACATAAATTGATTGCAGAACTAAACCCACAATAAGAGGCTTAAACGGGAATACCTACAAATGTTCATACAAACAGCAGAAGGCACGCCTGGAAGACGAAGAAATAAGTAAACAATTTTTCTCCTTTGAAAAAATGTAGTAAGGAAAATTCTTTATATCCATGAAACAGCATTTCCGAGGGTTACCAGACGCTTTCCATTATATATTAAAAAGTAACAAATTCTTATTTAAAAGGTACATTTCTTAGGCTCAAAAGTATGAATAAGTTATTTGAAGAATAGTATACAACACGCTGCACATTGCCGATAATAATATCTTGGCACTTATGACGTCTCTCTCACCTCGTCTTCACTATCACTATCACTACATAGTATAAAACAAAGTCGCTTTTTCTGTCCCTATGTCCCTCCCTTTGTACGCTTAAATCTTTAAAACTATGCAACGGATTTTGATGCGGTTTTTTTTAATAGATAGAGTGATTCAAGAGGAAGGTTTATATGTATAATACATGCATAATATACTTAAGGATAACCCACAATAACCATTATCCAGTGCGGAGCCGGGGCGGGTCGCTAGTTACTAATATTATAAAGAGGAAAGATTTTATTGTTTATTTGCATTGAATAGGCTCCGAAGCTACTGAACCAATTTTTAATTAAACTTGGTATAAAGAGTAACATACACTACCTTTCACTGTGGAAAATTCTCTCATTCCCACGGGAAAAATTGTTAACAAAAGCGGACCCGCGAAACATAAATCTTCTCATGCAATATTATTATGTATTTGTTCTATATCAAGTGAATTTACAAATCTACCATTTATGTGTAAACAATGTAAACAAAATATTGTTCTAGTTCTGGCAACCCTGGTGTTTTCTTGGGCGCAAGAGAAACATTTTCTGCAGGCGAGCGATAAACAAGATTAAAATTACAGAGCGCGGAGTGGGCGAGCTTGAACGACTCGTAAATCTCGAGAAAAGCCGCGGCGAATGGCTAGTATTACGGCTAGGTAATACTCGCAATAAAATTGTCGAGTCAAATCAAATACCGCTTAGTGGATACAGACAGAATCTGAGATAGTTATTTATGTATTGTAAATAGGTAAAGAAAAAGTGATTCTTTTTCTCCTGTTTGTCAAGTGATTAACAATTACGTTTAGCATAATTTTACTATATAAAAAACCACAAGAAAAAATGTTAATACTGGAAAAAGGAAACAAAAAAACTCGAGAAAAATTTTCTACGAGTACATTTTACCCACCCCTATGGACTATCAAAACATTGATCATTATAAGAAATACATTTAACTAAAAAGGTTCACTTTCGAAATTACTGGATATTTAAAAAGGGCCTTTGTAGTAAAGTAAATTTTTGACCAATTTTCTGACGATAGTTAATATTTCCGATATGTCAAGAAACAGCGTCGATGAAGTGAAATTTATCAAATTCCTGTTTGAACGAAGTGAAAGTATAGACTAGATTTTTGTTTTATAAATAGTAATCAGTCTAGGGCGGTAAATAACCGTAAATGACCTAATCTGTACCAAACTACCGCAGCTACAGGTTTTATAGGCTGTTAAGTTTGAGTGCGAGGTAAAAGTGAACTAGAGTTATACTCGTATGAGGCTACTTTATCTTGTAGCATAGTAAAGTTCTTTAATGTACTACCGTACTTAGTTCCACAATAAGGTGTTTTTATTAAGATTAACATTTTAATTTTGTATGTTATAATTTTATGCCAGATTACATAAAAGAATCGCCTAAGGTTATGCCGAACGTGTTTAGAGGCCACTCTTAGCGAAAAGTATTTTGTGAGGGTAGCAAAATTATTACCAACATAGACTTTTTTTGCTGCGCTTTATGGTCACCATTACACCAAGAACTCAAACGGCAGGCCATCGTCATTTAATTATGATTAATCAGCAGAATGGAAAAAGGAAATACATTTAGATTATTTGTATGTAGCTTACAAAATACTATCTTTTGTTGCCTGATATTTTATACCTTATTTACTTTTTTATTAGTTTTGCTTAGCTAGATTAGTTTGTAAAACTATTACATACATATTTTTGATCGACTTAAGGGTCTGTTTGAAAATCTAAATCGTGAGAAACATAAAAAGCGAAGAAGTGTTTATCTTTATACCCTCCCCTGAATATGTTTCAGGCGCTCAAGGTTCTGAATTACATTAGCAATTCTACGCCTCATCGGATAAACATTCAACCGCAACATACCCGACCACGTATTCAGGTAAAATTCACACACGTTTTCAATATCCACCTTTCTTATTATTGATAACAGTTCAAGATGGAAGAAAAAGAATTCTGTTTATTTACGATCGTCAAAAGAGAAGTATGCTATATATGGCTAGATTGATATTAAATGTTCTACATTCACTTACGATGAACATATAGCAGCATGCGTACCTTTAAGTAAATCCAAACAAGACAGGATTTTTACATTTAAAAAAATCTGCCATTTCAATAGTAAGAATTGACCCAATTAACAAACAAAAATCCATTTATCCATATCATGACTAAGTTTATCAATTTTCAAACTGTGAAAGTCTAGATAATAAATACCGCTGTTTCATATAATAAATATGTACTCAGATACTTATACATCAATTCTTATTTGTGTACACAATGGACGCCATAAAGGAAGTTCCTGACATTAGAAACCAAGCCCCAGTTCACGAGTGTCTGACCCAACAAAGATGGAAGCAGCTGAGCAAACTCCACTAAATCTGATTCAAAATTAACTAGCACTAACTAGTTAAGGATTTCATTGGAAGTTCAAACATTTGCAGCGACCATCCAGATTCCAGACCTGGAGCTCTAATCATTGCACTTTCCTTCGTTGCACAATTAACTTCTTACAATTTGAGCGAAGGCACTTATTAAATTTTAGACACCTTTACAATTCATAAAATAAAGCTCATGGTGTTGGCGTTCCTTCTAAATTTTCATTTAAATCACTAGATAACTAATTGGAACTATGAATCTATTGTCTGCGATTAAATAGCAAAAAAAAAATCTGCCTCTATGTTTAAAACATTCAGAGGTCATTTCTTAATTTAATGCCTGATTCGGATAGATAGCAACCATTTAGATGTTTAAGTCTGAAAACATTTTACATTTAGTAAGATGAATGCCTCGAACTAAACTCCACACATGAAATATCTTACCATCTATGAGTCAGTTGCTATTTTTATAACAAGCAGCCAGTGCTGTAAATTTATAACGCACATTTAAAGGAAATATTGGCAAGAATACAAATAATTTACAGCACCGGAAGCAATACAGTTCGAGAATGCTGCATCAGACCATATAGCGTAGTTCCATAATGTACAACCCTGGCAGACAGTTTGAACAAGAAACTATGGTAAAGAACTTGATATAGATTTTGCAAAGCCGTATTTATTAAAATAGTGCTAGCGTAATAAATAACACATCAGCCTGGTAAGACATAGAGACAGTGAAGTGTTAATGATTTATATGGAAATCGTTCTATACATTATTTCAAAATAAATCTGACTGCAAAATAAAACTCCTCACGAACAATCGACAATAAATATCCATCCAACTATTTTAACTATGTATATAGTCAAGATGGGAAAACAATGAAAAGATAGCTAAAGAATAGTTAAAACTAATATATAGCTAATTAATTATAGCTAGTTATAGCTAATTAATTAAAAAATATTTTTTTAAATTTGGGTTATGAGAACTCTACCCAAATTTTAAAAAATAAATGTAGAGTCAAACTCAATCCGTAGATGTAAACACGCTTGCAGACGCCACGGCTAGGGCGTTGCACCGAAACTTGGCAAGCTCTATCCTACCTTTCTGAGTGAATACCGTAGTTTACATTCGGGAATAAACGTAGCAGGCGCGGTCGCAGCCTGAAATTTTGGAGGGGGTCACTCACTACACTAATAAAAAAAAGCGGCCAAGTGCGAGTCGGACTCGCTCATGAAGGGTTCCGTAACAGCAAGTAATATAATTTAAACGTTCTTGTAGTTCGTTGTAACTTTGATCGAGGTTTTAATAATAGTGGAAGTTAAATTGCGGTTTACGATTTATGTCGTATTAAAAAAACTACTTACTAGATCTCGTTCAAACCAATTTTCGGTGGAAGTTTGCATGGTAATGTACATTATATATTTTTTTAGTTTTATCATCCTTTAGAAAAAAATGATATTAGAAACCTCAATACCATTTTTGAAGACCTATCCATAGATATCCCACACGTATGGGTTTGATGAATTTTTCTTTTTAAGTTTTAGTTCTATGTATGGGAAACCCCCAAAATTTATTGTTTTTTTTTTCTATTTTTGTGTGAAAATCTTAATGCGGTTCACAAAATACATCTACTTACTAAGTTTCAACAGTATAATAGTTCTTATAGTTTCGGAAAAAACTGGCTGTGACATACGGACGGACAGACAGACAGACAGACATGACGAATCTATAAGGGTTCCGTTTTTTGCCATTGCCTTTGCTGGCTGTGCATAATAGTACTGTGCATTATATATAGGGACTCAAAACTGATTTGCATGTAGAACTTTACATGCATTTTAAAAGTACTTTTAAAATGTTTTTCGTAATAAATCGAATGTAGTTTGACGATACTATATCAATTGCAATTTTTGATACCAATTTTAGGATGAAATAACAAAGCGTTGTGCAGAAATGAGCAAAATTGAAATGCTCAAGCCATAATCCTCCCCAACCAGTAGCTAGGTATATCTTCGGAATTACAGCACGTCTAATTTTCTTTCTTTAGTGAGCAATGAATACTATTTCGTGTCTATTTTTTTGGATATAATCTAAGTCGAAAGACCTCCTTTTGGCTGTACGAGAGGGGATTCTGGCTTGAACATCCAGCTATAATCCTCCCCTATAGCTATATCTTCAGAATCATAATGATAGTAATTTCCTTACAATGATACTATTTAAGTACTACTATTTCAATAGCATTTTTAGCATAGTCAAAACTGAATTTCATAAAGGTTTCATAGGGGAGGATTATACCTTGAAGCACACTTACGGAACCCTTCATGGGCCAGTCCGACTCGCACTTGGCAGCTTTTTTTTGTATTTGCGAATCGGGTGTTAATATTTGATACGTCTGGTACTATTTCCGGGTACCTACATGTTAGCCCTCAACCACGTTTTTACACGCCTAAGAGCCCTTTCACACGAGCGATTTTATTCGGCGATTTCTCGGCGGAGCGAGATCGCAGCGAGCACGCGGCGGCTCGCGGCGTGTACACAACCATATTGGTATTTAGTATCGCGGCGAGACGCGGCGTTATCGCGGCAGTTAATAAGTCGCGGTGATCTCGCTCCGCCGAGAAATCGCCGAAAAAATCGCTCGTGTGAAGGGCTCTAAGCGTAGAAAAGGATCGCTCTGCTGTCGCACCACTTATAGGAAGAGTTGCCAGACCTCCCATTTCCACTTTGTAATTCATAACTGATACTCTGTAATGACTGACAGTGACAGGAGGATTATTTAAAAAATGGGAATAATAATAATAGTTTTATGGTTAGTATAGAATTCAAATTATTTCAGATACTTTCTTCTATAAATTTATCGCTCTTAGGGGTAGCTAGAAATTTTCCTTTTATTATTTGGCAAATTTTTGAGATTTATCAATTTCACCTTAGATTTTGGGGGGGGTCATGTCCCCTGTGACCCCCCCCCTCGGACCGCGCCTGAAACGTAGTTCACGTGGTTCAACCCTAAAGTGATCCGGCTGCAGTCAGCGCCTGACTGGCGAGTCCAGGGCGATGCTCCTGAGTTGGCAACTGAAAAGCCATTTCAGTGTTGCCAGACTAGACGGGGCGCCGCTCTTGCGCAATATGACTCATTGAGTTATCGTAATGCTTTTAAGTGGTTGATACGTATAAAAAGATAGTGTAAACTTAGGATGTATGAAACCGCTCGAATACAAATAGTTTAAGTTACTTTATATTACGTCACAGCGAATTTCGAATTTTTACTATTTTTAGTACAATTAATTGAGTAAAATCGTTTAATATTTTTCTAAAGTTTCAATGCAACGCGGTGTTGGTGCCAAATAACCTAGTACCAAACTTCTAATGTGTAAAGATATAATATTACACACAAACGCGTGTAGCAGCGCGAATTTCAGAAATGTGGGAATTTATATGCATCTTTTTATGTTATATATCTTTATGTTACAGGCTGCATCTTTTAAACTAAACTCTCATTTCTGCCTCCTCCTTACCCTTCCCCTTTGACTTTTTAGCTCCAAAATCTCAGACACAAATTCAAATACCATTCGTAACCTTACATCAGAATTCAGAAGCGCCTATCATTGACTCATAGACGCCAATCGCAACGCAATACCTAGCTGATATTATAGTTACTAATCAAGTTAGCACTCACCAGTTTGTCCATAAGCGAAGATGCAGGCGTTGTAGCCATCAAACGCATTGTCCAAGATGTCCTGGCCGAGGCATTCGAAGACTGTCTTCTGCGAGGCGAAGTGCGGTAGCCCAGGGTCCAGCGAGTAGAAACAGTGGTCGAACGCGAAGGTCTTTGGTTGTTTTCTGTAGGCAACAGAGAAGTAAATTAAACATATTGCTTCAAACAGCTGGCCCGCAGCTTCTTGGGATTTTGTATATGCATGTATGCTTAGTGGCCGCATAGAATTGGAAAAATATATCTCTATGTCTTCTGTGATAAGGTTTATTATAAGCTGAGTGACAAAGGTTTATTTAGATGAAGCTAGATGTCACTATAAAACAAAGAAAGATGAGATGTATAGAGCAATGTACCAATTTCTAGGCTTTTTACTCATTTCGGAACAGGATCTAGAGATAACCCTTGTAGGAAAAAGAAGCCGCTATTATTGAAGAATGTATTCGGACTTACCTAACCTACGGCTTCTGAAACTATGGAAATCTATGCTGGCAATCTTTTCATATGTGACTCAGGTAAAACAACCTACAGCCAAAACGAATAAAACCCCTTAGAGCAACGCGGGCCTTCCGTACCGAGGCCCGTGTTTCTCTAAGTAAAAACCAATATATTTTTTACTTTAAAACAACTATTGCTTTCTTCATCGATCGGAGTAAAAAGCTTTAGTTCTGTTTTATCACATTAAATTTTAACGTAAAAACTGTTGTTTTCCAGTTTATCACTTTTGATGTAAGCCCGTATCACTTCTCATTGTACCCATACAGCGATAACATCGCAGTTCAGTTTAATTAGACCTCCCTAATGGACGTAACTTTTAATTAACTGCGCGTGACCTCGCCCTTGCCGCACGAGGGTAGTTTCAGCTATCACACATTGTTTAAATTATAATTAAATAACCACCTTGAATTGAAAATATATCATTGTAGAGAAGGGTTTCAAAAAAATTAAACTTGCAACATACGTCAAACCCGTGAACGTGGTGCTGCTTGGGGGGCTGGTCTACTCTAGTCGATTGCCGGTTGTTCTTTTTTTTTTTGGTTATGTAATTTAGTTTTTCTACTTTGACTGGTTGCCTTCCTCTAATTGCATATTTCGTTTGCACTCTTTGTTATATTAATCAAATTGTATAAAATAATAATTATGTAAAAATATTTTGAAAAGATGCAACGCCTGTGGAGTTTCTTCCGGAGAGTTCTTCTCCACAGAAGACAGCCAAATCGTGAACTCTCCTCGACGTCGAAAAGTTATTAGTAAAATCTTCTTTCGAATAAACACATTTTGAACTTTGAACTTTAATTTCTTTTTGTTACTCGTATTTGTCAGAACGGACTTAATTTTTTTGTATTTGTTTTAGGTGCTTCCCGTGGGTCCCTACCTGAAACCTACAAAATTCTGTGTTCCGAACACTTCTCCTTCGTGTGTATGTCGAGTCTTAACACTGACACTGGCAAAATACGTCTCATCGACGTTAAGCCATAAAAAAAAATCAAGCATGGTTTTTTTCGAAGTTAGCAAGATTTTTTTTTATTGACCAGTCGTCGCGTCTTCCTGACTAGTATTGTGCTTTTCGTTGTGTATCTATACTATCCAAATAAAGAACAAACGCGCTGACTCTTACGACGAGTAGTGTCTTTAAGCTTTTACGCAACAAAGTGAAAGAGTATAAACAAAACAAACTAGAAAACCAAGTGCCTAAATTCAGCCACCTATTCTTTATCTAAAAGAGCTATTACAATAAGAACTCTTACTTTCTGCCACGCTAGGAGGGTGCTACAATTTTCCGGCTTTTTCCGTTGGTAAACTTCATTATGACGCTGCCCCTAGCCCCAGTGGAATGGTGTCAGGGATCGTTAACTGTGGCCCGCTGTGTCCGTCCACTGACGAGGACTCAGTTGAGCACCCCTGGCCCATTTTGATGATGCTCAATTAAAAGCACAGTTTACGTTTAAATGATAAAAGTTTTGATTTTCCATTTTAATTTAATTCTTAATCAGCCGAAAGGAGTCTACTGCGTGGACGTTAGCCGTTACATAAAGAAAATTATAATTCAGTGATTTATCAATTTCATACACAATAATTCACATATTTTGTAATTATTTGTAGGTTACTTCAAAATCACTTAAAGCAACCCAATTCTAAAGTAAGATATTTATTTCATTCTATTTATCATCTAACAGCTATCTACGAGTATCTCAAAAACCTTTAACATTTTGGAAATATAAAACTGAAGCTTAACTCAATGGCAACGAACAAGCTAAGTCCGTTGCCAAAAAGAATAGTAGCTAAAACCAAAAGATTTACGACTTAGCTAACTCAAGAATTTGGCTCTCACTCCGATTGAAATGTTCGCATAAATAGTGATTTTAGAAGTTCATTGAACTTTTGCTGTTATCTCATAGTCCAAAATTTTAATCTTTTTTGGGAGTAATAAGACAGGATAATATACAACTATGTACCATATATTTTGTCATCATCTGTCAATAACAGTGTCAACAATCTTTATTTTATATGATGAGTATTGTTCTACTTAACACACAAACCCTCGTATCACAAATTTAAAAGACGGCATTAAAAGTCGAATAGCGACCCGCCCCGGCTCCGCACGGGAAAATGGTTATTGTGGGTGATCCTTAAGTATATTATGCATGTATTATACATATAAACCTTCCTCTTGAATCACTCTATCTATTAAAAAAAACCGCATCAAAATCCGTTGCGTAGTTTTAAAGATTTAAGCATACATAAGGAGGGACATAGGGACAGAGAAAGCGACTTTATTTTATACTATGTAGTGATACCTATCGTCTGTGCTATCGTCTCACACAACACAATACCTAACAAGGAACAAAACTACACAACAATTTCAGTGTTCATTCTTGTTTCTGAATTAAGAGGATAATGGTTTGTAAACGAGTGCGCGTACGCATAAATAAATATCCTCATACAGGAGCTCGCAGCGAACGCATACTCGTTTAACTTCGTTAGAACCGTGCTAAAGTTGTTTTAGCACGTTTGTTGCGAGCTAGTTTTCAACTATGCGCTGTTGTGTGGAATTTAAGGATAAACTATGAACACAGTTATGGCTATGATGACGCCATTCATGTGGTTATTATAAGTTAATAGGACAAAGTTATATATAATTAAATTAGAAAAAAACATATTATATGCCTACATTGCCTACCTATATACTCAATTGTCATCAAGACGCAAAGAACAAGACAAAATTTAGTGGCACATAAAATTGTCTAATGTTAATCTGAAAGTTTGTATTTATTCTGAGAACAGCCCACTTACAGGATACGATTATTAGAACTGTGGTTGATATTTATCCATACCCTTTAGAAATCGGTATATTAGCTTGAATCGCTACGTATCGGTAGTGAATAGTGATGCTATCCTTTTGGGACCGGTACCAAGAATTGCAGAATACACATTTCCAAGTAAGCCGGTGACGCTTAATGTGGCTCAAAGCTCGTATTCTGCTTTCAAACGATGCTTTTCACCCCTCGGGAGATGCTTTAGAGTTTTAGAGCATCATGCACTTTACACAAGACAAGTGGGATTCGTATGTGACTTTAAACAGATTTATAAAATATGATGAAGGAAAGTTACAATTTCAAATTAATGAGCATCGAGGCTTGTGTTTCCTACGTGAAAACGGAGTAACTGCGTCAAATGTTTGGTTTTATTACTGGTTATATTAAGTTCACTTACGAACGGCATGCGGCAGTACGTTTGATTTTCGTAACGGACATCCACGCTGTGATTTTATTCCAATTTGATCTGTCCAACTTGTGCACATGTTTGTCACTTACCTATTTCTTCCTTCTTACGTTTTAAGTTAAAAAACAACATATTGATCGTGCATATTATTTCTATATATTATTATAAGTGTTATCCGTATCAATAAACCTGTTCCGATATAACGTAAAAGCTTCATTAGCCCAGCCTCAATGACAAAGACAAGAAAAACAAAACCGTCATAAAACATTGAGTTGCAATAATAGCTTTACGAAACCAAAAAGAAAGAAATTAAGCAACCCATTTAAATTGTAAATAGTCGCGCAACTGCCACACCGTTCTTAAGATATTATAAATAAACATGAACATTGTTTGAAGAACTTATGAATTTTCAGCTTCGGTTTGTTGGATATTTATAGATTTTGCTTGTTAATAAACTTGCACCTCTGCAGCCGAGTGGTAAACGTATACTTATACCAGCCATGATAATAGATGTCATAAAAATGTTTATAAGTTAGTTTTATAGATTGTTTTGTAGTTGTATAGATTTAAAAATTCTTAAATCAATTCTCGCTCTTGCTCACTTTTTGTAACCCTAGTTGTTAAGCATTTTTCTTATTTTGAAGGTTAATTTAAATACTAAACTGATCGGCGTACTTTCTTGTATCGGATTTCTGTTGAAAACCAGCGCAGCATCAATACTTAGGTTGTAATAGCTGTCCGTACTGCACTCTATCCGCTAACTTGACCGCCTACTCTACTCGTGTATCTCGGCTTTTGTTTAGTTCGCCAACCGTGGTCACCGAAGAAAATAATAGTACAAGTACAAGTACTAACCCGTACAGAAAAGACACTCACTCCCCCGCGTCAAAATGAGTTCCCTGCCCGATATAGCGCCCCGCACCCCGCAGGCGCCGCGGAACTCTACCAGGGGTGTTTGGGGGTGTTTTACATAGCGCCTAGCGCCATTGACTTGTAGTTGATATTCAGTTGTTATTCAAAAAGAAATAGCTTGTCAAAACGCGTTTTCTGTATAAAGTGACCGACCAGTGCCGTGGTATTAGATTGGCTATTTCTATTATGAAATATACTTCATATTTGTATTATCTGTTGTAATGTGAATTTCTTATGTATTCTATGATTATGAGTGATGACTGGCGGCTAGCCAACCATTCTACGAACAAAGCACTTCCGGGTCCTGTCGCCTCTTCCTCCATTACATTTAATTTACTACTATGTGAATCATAAATCGAATGATATTGTAATGTCGGTGTGGCTGCCTTTAAGAATAAAATAGACTTGCGTAACTTTTGTATTTACTCTTTAATTAACTGGCTATAAAATAACAAATAAGATAAAAGAGAGAAGAGGGATTTCCCTCAGCTCATTACTTTAATAAAACTATCCCACTCAGACGAGAGTAGGGACATGAAGATGCCATAATCAAACTGAGACAATCCACGAAAACAAATATGTCTCGAATAAGATTTAAATAGAATATACTTGCAGCCAGGCCGACAAACAAAAGAGATAGCATAAACAATGCCACAATATGTACAAAAACTATGCATTTAAATCTACCATTACAATGTCTCATTATAATTAACATAATTCCTTTTTTTTTTCTGGAAAAGGTGGACCCTAGAAAAGCGAATTCGATAGTTACTTGTATTACCGATTAGTAGAACGGTCTTCTTTCGATATGGGGTTTCCTGATTCGAATTTCAGTAAGAACTCTCGCAAATAGGTATTTGTTCTTCAGTAAATTACACATCTAGATGTCATCTCTCTAGAGAGAAGGCAATATAAAATGTAATAGTGAAATTTTTACTTCAATAATACTTTGCCAGAAACTCATATAAAAACACGATTACATACGTACAATACCATGCATATTTTTTATCGCATAATCGTTTGCATACGTTCAAATACGGTCAGTGTCAGAAAAACTACACTAACGCACTGAGTTTAGCCTGTGGTTCAATGTTTCTTTTGCAGAAAAAGGTATAACTTGTTCTGGCGGTGGCTGTAGGAAAATTATATTTTTTGTGGAAACCGTACCTTCGCTGCGTTCGATGAAATCGGATTACCATTTTCATGTAAGCGAGCTTTGAATGGTGCTTCGGGGGACAATTTCTTTTTTCGCTGTTCGGAGCAGTTACTAGTAATATCTTTTTAAACTGTTAATTCACACAAGTAGACTATTAAGCTATTAGAATCAGTTTTTATCTAATAGTTATCGTGAACATGGTTCCTTATAATACAGTACATACGCTTGCCTTTTATGTGTGGATAACACAATTTTGAAAACTAAAAATACTTGTTAGAACTTTCCTACTAGTGCTGCCAAAACTCAAACTAACTTGTTCTGTGGTATTGAACCACCCAGAACTAGGTACTAGTTTTGGCGAGAACAAACAATTATTGTTAAAAGTTTTATTAAATTCAGTAGCCAAACCCATGTTTTCATTCATTCTTATCAGTGTAGTAAGTAGGACGTAGGACCAAAGCTAGGGTACAATTGCGGTGGATAAAGTACATACATTGCTTGAGTCTAGTAATTGACACTCGTTTCTGGCTATTTACTACAATTATAAGCTTCAAGTTTCGCCTTATAAAAAAATTGTAGATACCATAGAAAACTAAACTATAAATAATTTAACAAATTACTAATAACGGATCCACTAAATCGAAGTTCAAATTCTGTAATCCTTTGTACAAAGTAAACAAATATAATGTAGACTTAGTAAATAATTGTAGTACAGTCAGTCAATCGCAATCACGCAATCCATGCGGCTACGACGGCTACAGACTAGAATCAATAAAAAACAGAATGTTATATAAAAGGTTACAGAAAGACCACTCCAACCATTCTTGACAATTATGACTATTTATGACGTAAGCTTGCCGGGCCCTCTAGGGGGCGGGGCATGAAGGAAAAAAAAATTCCACTTCCTTCATGGGGCGGGGCGTTTTCACTCATTTAGTACTGCTTAATACTGCTTGAGCTGGCTGGCCTGTAAATACCACGTCAATGTGTACGTCCGGAATTTCTCTAATTTGTGCTTCAAGTGTCAAAATGTTAAGATTGATGTTGGATCGACTGTACTGACACTGAAAACAATATCTAGGTTACTACTCGTGTACAATCGATGTAATCACAAATACAATCTACATGAAATCAAATTGGAATGATCGTCGTAACAGTTGTTATTGCAATAGTGAACAATGCAAATACAATGTCATGTTTGTGTTCGTAGTACGAAGTGCAGTTTACTGTATAACATTATGTATTGTGATCTATACGTACATTACTAATATATGCGGTTTATTAAGTGTTGTTCTATTCAAATAAATAGTTTTTAAATAAAATAAGCACGACTAATAGAAGCAGAAGAAAAAAATCTTTCTTATATTTTACAAAGCACTTCTTTTTAAGTTACACTGATTGCCTGGATGATTGCTACACTCAATAAGGTCGTTTTTTCACTCTCCTGTTCTTATTTCTATCAGTAATAACATACGTCTTTATTTTTAATGGATTAATTGTTATTGAAGATCAAAAAATATAATTCAATTAATTTTATAAATAAATAAATACCTACCTAATAACAAACCTGAAACTTAAATGTAGCAGTAGTTTTATTTCGGTACGTACTTTTAAACCGGAAATCATTAGGATATACGGGACTGCCCGAAAAGGAACACGACGCAGTTTATCTTCATTGTAAGGCGCTGAAACGAGCAGCTTAGAATCCTTACTGGGACAGAAGTAAGTTACCCTGTTACTGCAATGGCCATTCTACTGAAATTACTACTAGCAAAGGCGCTAGCACCGAGGCTTCCTCGAGCGGCGTTGGGACTACTTTAGGGGTAGAAAAATCCGCTCCCCTACAAGTCCGATGAAGTCGTCGTGTCGATGATTCGTCGTACTTTTTCGACTCAAGCATAGGTCAATTAAAAAAAGAACAGGAATCAGTTTATTAAAAGAGGAAACATACAACTATTTGATACGTCGATCGTATAAGTGGTGCATGCGAAAACATCACAACTAAAATAACGCCGGATTGGACAGCTATGCTCTTATTTTAAAATATCATTCATTCAGATAAAATTCGATCCGCTCATCTCTTGTCATTTTCCGTTCCCTTATGGACGAAAAAGATCAGTGACTTAAAATTGAATTCGAGGCTGTAGTTAGAGTGCAACTCACGTGCAACTCGTGTGAATCAAATAGCATAGGTTGTATAAAGAGAAAATAAGACTTGACTTACGTGTTTGCTTCTACATATTTTAATAATATAGGTAGAGGAAAATTTTCGACAGGGACAGAAATAGACTCTGAAGTAAACTAATATGTAACTATACACTAATGAGTCATACGTAGTACATAAAACAATGTGATTCTGTTACAAAGTTCCTTTATAAGACGTACGAAAGACAGTCTCTTTAATCAACTAATATATAATTACTAGCGACCCGCCCCGGCTCCGCACGGGAAAATGGTTATTGTGGGTTATCCTTCAGTATATTATGCATGTATTATACATATAAACCTTCCTCTTGAATCACTCTATCTATTAAAAAAAACCGCATCAAAATCCGTTGCGTAGTTTTAAAGATTTAAGCGTACAAAGGGACATAGGGACATAGGGACATAGGGACATAGGGACGGAGAAAGCGACTTTATTTTATACTATGTAGTGATACACGCGATGTGTTACTCTTTCACGCAAAATCTAATGAATGAATGAACTTTTACAGTAGGAAAATATATTCTCACAAACTTGCGCGTTTATAATATTAGTGAGATAATTGTAATTGTATTAGGTGTAACTACTTAACACCGTTTAGGTGCAGAATGTCCAAGTTGCAAAATGTCCAGCGGGTGCAAAATGTTCAGGTCGCAAGCACAAAAGAGTACAGTGTTATTCAGCTGTTTTGTCATCCTAATAAGAGACTCGACAAAGAAAAACTTTGCTCAGAGTACCTAACTTTGTCCATTACATTCCGACTAAGTATATCCTGGAAGAACATCTTAATCTAAAGTTCGAAAACGATACTAACCAAAAATGTTTACGAAAATGAATCCAAGTTGTTCATTTCATTGTAGGTACTGTGGAGTTTGCATCAGTGCGTTTGCAAACTCCTTTTAAATGTAACTGGCGCTTATGCTGCAATTCTAGAAAAACTATTTGTTTTTGAATTAGGAATTGTCTCGCATTTTAAAAAAAGAAGATTTGTCATTATAATTATTCCAAGGGTCGTGGAAAGACCAGATCCTGATTTGAAGAAGAAATAAATAGCATTGAAGATTCCCTTCTCGTGTTATTGTCGAGGGATCTTCACTGTACCTACTACCCTATTACTACGTTGCGGATAAACAACCAGATAAATTTCACAGTGTATACTCGTTTATTATATAAATGAATTTCAGGGTCTGATTTCAAAAGAATTGGACAAGTGTCTCTATAATGCCCACGATTTGCAAGCAGATTAAGGTTCGTAGTTGTTGTTAATTACATAAATGAACTGCTCACATCCTACCCATTAGTCGCCTATATGTACTCGTAGTTGCTAATTCTATTGGAAAAGTTGGATAATATTTTAATCCTAATTATACCACCACGGTAGTTTCCAATATAGTGCAAACGTAGTAGCTACAGTCCTTTACCTTGATGCGGCAAATCGTTTCTTATGTAATATGTAATAACGGTGAGAACGGAGTGTATCGCCTAATCTGAACTTATGGGCCAACATATCTTCCAGAGTCATTCGCCGTGTCGTTCCGCCCATTTCTCGGGAAATTGGCAAACGTTCGTCAGAGCCACATTTTACAATGAAGTCAGTACATAGAAAGACCCGATTTTGTATAAATATCTACGTGACGTTCAACGACCTTTATTACTTTTCTCAACACGCTGTTTTAGGTCGTTCCATAGTCAACAAAGAACGATTATTAATAGTTTCGCCGTGTTTAGCCGTATGTCCGTGAGTTAGCTCTGACCACAGTAGAAAACAATAGTACTAACCCGCTCTGACTTAAAAATCTTTAATTGAGCACAGAAATACATAAGTAGGCAAGTACGCATACGGTGCAATATCTTTTGACGTTCTTTTATATTTTGGCGGATATTTAAAATCTAGCTAAGTTAAGTAAGTTTAAGCCAACTATTCTGTTGCTTGCGAAAAATTAAACTGCATGAAAAGCTAAGAATTATAACTATATCTTTGCCAGTTGCCGTAAATCTTCGCGGCAATTTTAAACGTCCCGATCTCGCCCATTTTTCCTGCTCGGCTGCTTGGTAACTGCTTCGCCGAAATGGAGCTATCAAAATTTATTAAGACCATATACAATTCTGCAAAGGTTGATTAGGCTGAGGGCGGCGTGCGAGAGGTAGGTAATTTTGGCCGTTGTATAATTAAAACTAATGGCGTACATTTTCTCTTGTTTTGGAAAAGTAACATAAATGGGGTCTTAGTCTAACAAATAAAGGTCAAACTAACTAGCAACTCCCCAACCAGCCCAATCATTCTAATTCGGTGTATGGAAGCTAAAGTCCTAAGGTGGGCCGAAAATAACATGATGGGACATAATTTTGAACAAGTTTTTTTCTAAGAATCATACTAATTATAAAAGTATATTATGCAATTTTCAAACCTAAAGTACTGTTCGGATTTTGATGGCTATCTCCAATTGTCCTTTAAAACGGACATAGTTTGTACTTTGGATTAACATAAAAACACCTTTGTATTCCAGGAAAAAAACTTATTTCCACGAGACAAAGTCAAAAGAATAAACAAAAGCATTTAAAAAGTAAAATAAATTAATAAAATGTCCGATAGCAAAATAAGCTTTAAAACAAGAAGTAAAACATCCGAAGCGTTTAGTGCCTCGTCAAGTCTGATGCCAGAACTATCAAGTTGAAGTCTCTCTAACAACGTTACGACACTACTATTCGCTTACTGGTTATAAAAAATACCTAATAGAAACAAAACAATAAACTTTCCCATTTTACTTGGCGGAGTTCATCTTATACAACTCAGTTTTGTCTGTGGTCTTTTTGTCTTTTAATTTTTTTCTTGGCGACGACGACGTGTCTATGGACACTGTAAAGAGGTTCCCGAAACGACAATTAGCAAATAATATTTAGGTACGTCATTCGCAAATGACTCAAAGAAGCACCCACATATCTCAATACAATACAATACAAATATTCTTACATCTTTTATTCGAAGCGTAAAATGGAATTCGTTGAGCTTGGGCATGGACTTGAACCCGCATCTTCTTGGCTATCCGGGCCGTAAAGGCGCACTACCACTTGTGCTACCAAGTGCCTGTACAAGCCCAACGAAATCATTTAACGCTTCTATTTTAATAGTGCTTTAGAGTGCTCATAGAGTGTTGATATACGCTAACGACGACATCTGTTGAAAAAGAAATAAACTACTTATATTCTTTATTGAAACTAACAATACGAGTAACATTACGTCAGTTATTTTCATAAGAAAAACAAAAAGTCAAGAGGCGGCCTTATTGCTAAAGTAGCAATAATCTTCAATAATCAAGAAAACGATCATATTTTGTATCAACCACGTACCTAAAAAATTACATTCTTAAAAAATCATTCCACGGAACCCATAGATGCAAAGGCGACAGTTTTTTAAGAGTTTTATGTTTGACTACAGTCTCACCAGATGGAAAATGAAGACCAAGTCCTGGGTGATTTTTCTACTTCCTATTATCTATGCATGTCTTCGAGTTTAGGTACTAATTATTACTACTTAGAAGTCGAAAAAAAGTAGGTTACCTACTTTCATATCACTACCTAGTGTGAAACAAAGTCGCGTTCTCTGTCCCTATATCCCTATGTATGCTTAAATCTTTGAAACTACGCAACGGATTTTAATGCAGTTTCTTTTAATAGATAGAGTGATTCAAGAGGAAGGTTTATATGTATAATACATGCATAATATACTTAGGGATAACCCACAATAACTATTTTCCTGTGCGGGTCGCTAGTTAGCTTATATAAGAAAAACTTATCTGTACAGCAAAAGTTGCAAACTTAGATATTATCTCAAGTAACGCAGTATCTTTCCAGTTTTCGCAGAAGCGGAAGAACAACAACCTGATAAAACTACACACAACATGTTATTAACTTTTACGAAAAGCCTTTTACCTGGGGGAAGAAAACATTTCAGCGTTATGTAAAAGTAGGACATGAGATAAAACTCATATACAAGTTAAGACGACAAAAACGTCTTCTACATATTCGAAGGTAAAGTATTCCCGTCGGGGAACTTAACAATTCCTTTATTTAGCATTCGATCGGAGTCCCGGACTTGCAAACTTTGGATCACTTTCTTCGGGTATGCCCTCATTTGGAAAGTGAAAAGGATAAAATAGAATGGAGACATCCTATAAAAGGTTCCTTAACGTATTTATAAAGAACAATGAAGTCACTAATTGTTACATAAATTAAAACCGAGGTGAAAAAATTAAGAAACTGGGCTGAGTGTTATTAGATAGAACTATATAATACAAGAGATAGCTGTCAGAAACTAAAAAATACATGTGGCAGCCCCAGAGAAGTTTTTATTTATTTAACAGTTTATTGTGCACATAGAATGACAAAGGACAATAACATAGAGAGACTACACAATAGGTGACGTATATTTTTTTGATAGGCTTGACAGGCTTGGTACTCAAGAAACTACTTATGTTGTTAGTGTTCACCGAGAATAAACTGTTCTCTAGTTGAAAAACTGTAAAATCATTTAGCGGTTACTTTTCATATGCTATTTTGTCTATGATCATGAGCTTTATTCAGCCAGCTCTTATTCGCACCCTCAGAAGCGGAACCCTAAAGAGTAATACGGGCCCCAGGTAGGTATTAAGGTGTCGTCGGGAGTTATGACAACAAGTAATATCGCGCGGCTCGAAGATTACCATGTCTGGGCCCGGATCAAGGGAGGATGGGTGGTGCTATATCACTATGTTATCATCTTTGAGTATTCTGTGAAAGCTTTCTACGTCAAGAGTTAGCGTAAAAAAAGTACGAACTAGGTACTTTTATATTTCTTTGTAGATTCTCGACCTGCATTTTCGCTCAGTTTGTTTTCATAGAAAGAAATGTAACTATTCTGATTAAAACAATCCTGTTTTAATTATAATAGTAAAATAGTTTTTGTTTGTGAATATCCATTCAGTGGTATTTAAGTAGAAAGAGGTATTTTTCATTGCAAAAAGTCTTCCTAATAATGCTATCTTTCGATTTGCAGAATACTTTCAACCGTTTCGGCAAGAATGCGGGAAAATACCTCATTCTAAATAATAAAACGCGTGCGAAAAATATTGGTAGTATTTTAAACCGACTCCAAAAAAGGACGTGGTTCTCAATTGGTCATTTGTTTATAAGATCTAAACGAAAAATATTCTAGTATCGACTTGGTATGTATGTAGGTAGTATATTGATATTGAAGTTATGATGACAAAGAAATAAAAAGGAAACAAAACTCGCACGTACAGAATACATAAAAAAATCTAAATTTGCCGCCATTAAAAAGTTTGCATAACAGTTAAATGTATAATTCCTAAATGACCACCAACTACCAAGCTTATTGTGCTGCGGCCGGCTCGAATAAACCAAATACTTCCTCCCAAGATCAATAGGGAGAGACTTTCTAATACGCCTTTCTTAGGGTTGCCAACTTTAATCAATAGATAAGTATTTAAGAGTACAAATAACGAATTTTTATAGAGAAAAAGTGTATTTACTCTACGAATAAAATATATATAATATCGGAACCGTACAATCAACATGAATCCAATCTCGTACTTGCTTTATCCAATGCTTATTTTGTCTCTATTTGCAAATGTATTTCAGTCATTTTAGTGATATCAAATCTATTTATTTAAAACATAAAAGATTTTTAATATTAATATGATTACTGATGTTGTTAGGTTAGCTAATTACGTAATAACCTAAGACAGAAGGACCCTTAAGTAGGGACTGAATAAATTAACCGACTTGGTATTACATGGATCTCACAACTTTTTACGGTAGAAGAACTGAATTGCGAGACTTGGTTTTTTTACAAGTTGTGTTTTTGATAGCATTTTTATTTTTAAGAAATGTTTTCTTCAACTTTTTCTAAATAGAAAATAATTAGTTTGGTCTACTTTGGACAGCAGCCCTATCTTGGCTTTACGACTCGGCGCGTACGCAGGCGTGACTTCAAACCGCAATTGAGCGTCTTTGTCAACCGGCATCCTCTTAAGGCCGTGCTCACATGGGAATCAATATGTTGACTGACTGCATATAAAATACCTTATTCGTTAGTTACGGGAACAATTCTGACACCAGGGTTGAAAATGAATGAAAATGAAATATGTTTTATTCGAACAATCACTTTTCGACGTCGAGGCGGATTCACAATTTGCTGTCTTCTGTGGAGAAGAACCCGCCGGAAGAAACTCCACAGGCGTTGCATCTTTTCAAAATAAGTATTTTACAAACTTATTATTTTATACAATTTATTTAATATATAACAAAGAGTGCAAATGAAAATGGTTTCCCAAAACCCACACGCTCAGCAAGCAAGGAAGCATTAAAGGAGACAAATTTATGTAGCTGAATTGACTTTGTGAAGGGGTGAGAGAACCTCGCATCAAAGAGGCTTATTCTGTTATTACACTTATTACTGTAGCCCAAAAAAAAGTATTCGGTTTATTTTTGTACGTCACTACATAGTATAAAATAAAGTCGCTTTCTCTGTCCCTATGTCCCTCCCTTTGTACGCTTAAATCTTTAAAACTACGCAACGGATTTTGATGCGGTTTTTTTAATAGATAGAGTGATTCAAGAGGAAGGTTTATATGTATAATACATGCATAATATACTGAAGGATAACCCACAATAACCATTTTCCCGTGCGGAGCCGGGGCGGGTCGCTAGTTACAAATAAAACAAAATAAGAAATTGCCAATTTATGAATCCTAAAAACATTTACGGAATTTCATATTACTTCTCGAATATCGCCTCACGAGTGGCTATATAAATTTGAACAATTAATGGGAAATTAAAACCGCAAGCTACTAAAGTTTAAATTACAAAACAATACAATTAATAAATAATCGTTTTGTAAGTCATAAAGATAAAAACAGTATAAAACGGGATATCAAACATAACGCACTTTCTAAACCGCTTATCTTTGGACATAAAAGATATTATCTTACCAAAAACAACAAGTCGAGATGTCATCGTAAAACGCGACTTTATTCTTAATGCTCTGCTGTCCACGATACGCCTGCGTGTGCGACACTTTCCCTTTTGTTTAAAATTCGTCGGTGGCCAAGTGGCAAAGGCCGTTGACTACCATTCGGAAGTTCGCCGGTTCAAGCCTCGGCACGTACCAATGTGTTTTCGATTTTCGAATTCATATGTACGAGTACGTTTATTCGACGGTCTTATTACGGTGAAGGAGAACATAGTGAGAAAACTTGCACACACCACACACCTGAAAAGTAATTAGGCTAGGTGTGAAGTTGACCAACCCGCACTGCGCCAGCGTGTTCGAAAAAGGCCTTTTCACCTTGGTTTCAGGGTAGGCTCGAGCCCCGCGGTGGGGAAATATTATGAGCTGTAAACGAACGTTTAAGACATGACGTAATTGTTGCTGTACAATTAGCGCTGTGAAACAAAGGGTAAATAATACAAGAAAGTTAACAGGCAACAACTTATACACTTTAAGAAACGTGCCTGACATGTCACTCTTTTTGTCTCTCTGTACAAATTACCTTGTCTCTAGTTTTATGTATCAGTATTTGTTTAAGTATGTTTTTATCTATACGTATTTTATTTAGTATGCATGTCATTGTCTCCCCATTTTGTAGAAGGTCAAATAGCCCACATTTGGGAAGGAATTGGGATGTCCTCACAAATACACATTTTCAAACTTTGCAAAGATAAAGCAGTGTGCTGTCAATGATTGCTTCATTACTTCATTGGTTATTTATTCAGCACTCGATAAAAAAACAAACACCAATTTATCATACCATAGATAAGATTAATAATAAAGTATATGAATCACTGAGAGGGACAGTAACAAATGGTATTAATATTACCGATATAGCAAAAGCAATAACAAGAATTATCTATCTTTGACCGCGAGTATTGTATTTTGATACAAACTTATTATTTTGAAAGACTTGAGTTACCTTTATCTTTATCACGAAAAAGTATGAAAATAATTTTTTGTCAAAGTACCTTCTACAAATCCATTAAATATTTACATCACTACATAGTATATAATACAAAGTCGCTTTCTCTGTTCCTAATATCCCTATGTACACTTAAATCTTTTAAACTACGCAACGGATTTTGATGCCGTTTCTGTTAATAGAAAGTGATTCAAGGGGAAAGTTTATATTATGTATACTACATGCATAATGTACTTAAGGATAATCCACAATAAAAAAAATCCCGTGCGGAGCCGGGGCGGGTCGCTAGTAAACATTATAAAACACAAAATCCATTAAATAGTGGTGTTTGTTTGTTCAAACTCGATCGTCCTCAACTCATTCAGACGTCAAATCTTAAATTCAGAAAAGTGTTTCTTTTTTTTTCTTTGTTTTCTAAATTTCCTAGATTTATCCAAGTCACGGAGGAGGGAGGAATAGTTTCTTGCCCTTCCAATACTAAAATAGCACCATTAAATCCAAATTAAATATATAATATGAGTAGTACTTACTTACTTGTGGGACAAAGATTAAAAAATTCCTACTCGGTTGTTATTTTCCGTAGTTTCGTTTTTCTATTAACAAACTAAGCACGCCCCAAGCTGTCGTGTTTGTTGTGAACAGGCGCATAATTATGATAACGACTTGTATAAAAGTGGGAGAACTCCAAATGGGATAAGTTTTTGGTATCAGCCCGCATACGAAAATGTAGTCTTAACTCAATTCCCTGGCTCCTCTAATGTGTCGCCGCTATTGGCTGCTATTCTAGCGCAACGATCTAATTTTTACACAACTTATGGTCGTTTCACTCACAAAACCAATCTAATATCGGCATTCGTTTAAATAGAGACGGGACAAATAGGTACGTGTATCCACAAAGAGCTACAGTGCCATATTATGCTTATGCCATACCTACTATACTTTACATATACAGGGCGTCCCACGGCTATGCCACATGGAGGGAAAGTACCTTAAATATTGTAGGTAGAACATTTTACTGAAAGAAGACATTATTTTATTTCTAAAAACTATTAAAACTGCATTCATACATTTTTTAATAATTACATGGTTGAACCGGGAATCGAACCCGCTACATGAGGAAAAAAAAACACCCTGTAGTTTTATCCTACCAATCGAAAGGCTCCTTCATAAGGATTATTTTTTGCTAAATAACATAGTGTCAGAAATAAAAGAAAGATCATGAATTTTAACATTTGATGTGGTCGCCGAGATTTTTTTTATGCATGGGGTTACTAGCGACCCGCCCCGGCTCCGCACGGGAAAATGGTTATTGTGGGTTATCCTTTAGTATATTATGCATGTATTATACATATAAACCTTCCTCTTGAATCACTCTATCTATTAAAATCAAAATCCGTCGCGTAGTTTTAAAGACAGGAAGTGAAATAATCAAAAAAGGTGCGACTTTGTATTCAACAGCGTATTAATAAAATTGATAAATTTTGTATTAAAAATGTTAAAATACATAGTCTTCCTTTTATTTCTGACACTATGTTATTTAGCAAAAAATAACCCTTATGATGAAGCCTTTCGATCGGTATGATAAAACTACAGGATATATTTTTTTCTCGTATAACGGGTTCGATTCCCGGTTCAACCATGTAATTTTAAAAAAATGTATGAATGCAGTTTTAATAGTTTTTAGAAATAAAATAAAGTCTTCTTTCAGTAAAATGTTCTACTTACAATATTTAAGGTACTTTCCCTCCATGTGGCATAGCTGTGGGACGCCCTGTATATAACTACTGCTGCGGAGCTTTTCTATCCAAAACGAGAAAGAAAGGACAAGCAGCAAGCTTTTACAAATATTTTGAACTAGTTTTCCGCCGCGGCTCCGCCCGCGTTAACAGTTTTTCCCGTGGGAATGAGGCATTTTCCCGCAGTAAAAAGTAGCTTATATTACACAGGGTGAATGTAGCTTTCTAATGGTGAAAAAATTTTTGAAATCGGTTCTCGGTTCATCAGTTTATGAGTTTATTCATTACAAACATACAGACACACAAAAATACAAATCTTTCCTCTTTATAATATTAGTATGAAGTAGGTATGACGGATGCTAAAATCAAGCCTCTTTAGGCTAAATGTTGTTTTCTGAATCGAGGGCATTACCTTACCGTTTTCTAAAGAACCTGCGCAAGTAGATTCCATATCGAACACCCTAATCGTTATTTGATTACGTCTATTAAAAAATAACGTTTTAATTTTTAGATCTAAACTATAATAAAACTGAAGAATCGGTGTGTATGTACATTGATTTGTTTTTCAAAAAACTGATTGTAGGTGATAAAGGGAGTGTAGCTGAACACAAAAATACAATTTTGAAAAAAATGACCGTCTGTCTGTCTGTCTGTTTGTACACGTTAATCTCTGAAACCGTTGGGCCGATTTAAATAAAATTTTGCATGGTGGTATCCCCGATCAACATCTTAGATAGTTTTTACCGCGGAAAATTATCTCATTACTACGGGAAAATGCACAGAAAAGCCAAAAAACAAGACGGGCGTAGCCGCGGGCGGATAGCTAGTAGCTAGCAGATAAGATAGGTGTGTAGGCGAGCCATCGCAAAGCCTAGCCGACTAAAAGCTAGTCTTCCTCAGCATCGTCGAACCAAAGGCGGTTATAATATTCGTCATACTGCCCACTCTTACAACCGTGATGTCACCGCCTAAAAACTCTGGCTATAGAGAGAAAAAAAAATCGGAATTCTAATTTCAAAAAGCGTAAACTAGAAAGTGACATTTCGTGAAGTAGTGATTTCGCGGACGGTGAGCATAGCAAACAAGGCACAGGGGTCGTGTTTACTCGAAGAGCTGTGACGTCACGGGGCCTGAGGGGCCCGGGGCGACCCAACTAAGCTTGGATTGGACCGACACCGGATTGACGGAGGGAACGTGTTACAAGGATTCCCTTTTAGCCGAGTCTGCTTTTTAGTACAAAATTGCTTCGGATTCTAACAATCGAATTATTGTCAATGTCTTCATTTCTAAAAATGGATCGACTGTAGTATGTATGTAGTCTGGTATGTAGGTACCAGTTTATTGTTTAATGTAAGCACCAAAAATTTTCGAAAAAAAAAAATTAAAAAAAAATTAAAAAAAAAAAATTAATTAAATTCGCAATTTTTTTTGGGGCTTACATATTGATTAATCTCGCGTCAGAAAAAAAGCCAATACAGCTGACCCCACACGAAAATTATTATTATTTTGGTACTTTTAATTAACGCTGGCAACCCCTTCCCACCACCCGATCGATTTAATTTTTTTTGTGGGTGCACATGGAGTACAGAGCAACTGTTTGAAAAAAAAATTAAAGTCACTGAGCCCACATTTTTTTTCTTTTTTTTCCCCACCCCACTACACCCGCACCCACCGCCCGCGGCCTGCCAGCACGAAGATTATAGGAAAAGGATGTTCAGGGAAGTAGCCAGCGGAGTTTCAATACAGCTGAAGCCACATGAAGGATTTGATCGCTAGCTCTCAGTCTATTACTGCGTTACAGTCGTATTATCAACGTGGTCATTTTGCTCTGTAGACTACCCACTCCGAATTGGATTATAACAGTACTAATTTCAATTATCTTAAGCTCAGGTCAGGAAAAGCTTTTTATCTAATTTTTTATAAAAACTTATTAAATTTTAAGGAAACACTAACCTTATAATCGATGAATATTCTCGGCAGGATAAGTCCTTTATTATCGGCCTGGATATAAATTATGCTTTGTCATGCTTGAAGCTGGCAACAAAAGCTCGATTTTGGCACACGCGGTCCAAGGCTTACACGCATTTGTTAGAACATACGAGCTTGAATAGGGGCCTGAAGTTTGTATACCTACTTTTTATTTGTGCTTTAAAACAAATGATAAATTTAATTAAGCATGAAGTAGAATGTTCAGAGAGGTATTTGAATAAAGTTGGTTGATTATGAAATTAAATGTAAGACCTTTTTTAGTATAGTAGATAGAGCCGCTAAAGTATATCTATATCAATCACTAGCTTTCCGCCGCGGCTACGCCCGCGTTAACAGTTTTTCCCGTGGGAATGAGGCATTTCCTGCTGTAAAAGGTAACCTATGTTACTTAGGGTGAATGTAGCTTTTTAATGGTGAACATTTTTTAATCGGTTCAGTAGCTTTGAGCTTATTCATTACAAACATACACACACACAAAAATTCAAACAAATCTTTCCTCTTTATAATAATAAGTATGAAGTGTGATTATTACTAATACACATACATACCCATTGTAGGACATTCACACGAAAAGACGATTTGCAACAACCACATCGGAATATAAATTTCAAAAAAATCAATCTTTTACATTTACATCTTTTCTATAACGGAAACATCGTGAGAGTCCTACATACGGCACAGATAAAACGTTCCATTTTGACCACTACTAGTAATGGCATAATGTCTTCCTGGCAGGCACGAACATGGGCCAAAATGCTTTAGTGCTTAAACACCATAAACATAAAGTCGACGTTAACTTGAAAAGTTTCCTGCCACATCTTACCCATTTCAGTAAGAAACCTTCAAAGAAGTATTTTAATCTCCCTATTCCACACTTGCTAATACAAAATGTGGGGGGAAGTGCACTCGGGAACAATAAATTCGGGTCACATAAATTAAAAACATCACTATATAGTATAAAACAAAGTCGCTTTCTCTGTCCCTATGTCCCTATGTATGTTTAAATCTTTAAAACTACGCAACGGATTTTGATGCGGTTTTTTTTTTAAAGGTAGAGTGATTCAAGGAAAGGTTTATATTCCTCTATTGCTTAACATTTATTTCCGTTTCAGTCGGAGCCTTTCCAATTATTAATTGAAATATGTGTTTTCAGACTCTGATTTTTCAATAAATCTTTTTCATCAAGTCTCCAGCTCTTGTAAAGAGTAATTTCTTTCAGTAGATAAGCTTGCATTCTTAGTTCCAATACTTTCAGGTATTTTTATGTGGCCCTAATTCATTGCTCTCGAGTGTATATAACGTTTCGAGAAGCCGTAAATAGCGCTTAATCATTTTGTGTTGCGAAGTTCCAAGTGGAGTGTTTATGATAAGAGCATGACACGTCCTTGGCTTAGTTGCGGATTGCTACTTCGGAATATAACCTAGGATGTTGTTTTACATAGATAAGTTTATGACATTTGGAACAGCTAGCTGTGCTATGTTAATTAATATAACAATAGCTAAGTCTGTACCGGTCTCTACGCTCGTGAACAATGTGCACTAGAATCGTATTATGAGATATGAAGTACCTACTATAATGTCGTTTCTAAGCAATTTGGCTATGTGGAGAAATAAAAAGGTTTAATAAAACTATTGAGGTAATCTCGACAACAAGGAAAACACGAATTAACAAATTCAGACAGTACCTCTATTTTGCTTAGATTTGGTAGGAACTCGCAATTTTCGGAGTTTTCTTTTAAGATATTACCCCCAATAAACATTATACCCACTCTTTCCTAAAGGCACGAACAAAGCTATGCTAGAGTTATTCATAATTCATATATCAAGTAACAACTGTTTCCGTAGGTAGATGACCGTCAGGACCCGTGAATTAAGTGCCTATGCCTGATGAAGCACGAAATCATTTTACATAAATAAGCTATTAATTACAGGAGACACGCCAAAAGCGGACTTAGCTAGGCCTAGATTCATGGAATTCTGAAGTTCGTTCAAGTAATAATAATTATATTATGAAGAAAAATGGATTATGACCACTAACTAGCTTTTGAAAAATAAATATTACTCGACTTGAGCTTTTAAAAAAATCGTGACGGCGGCGCGGAACTATTCTCTGTTTGCAAGCGACGGCTTTTTGTGAAGCCATGATGATGATCGAGAAAAAATACAAAAATAATTTTATTTATAAACGGTTTTTTACAAAAACATCTCGCTTAAAAATAAATATGAAGCGAATATTTTCCTACGTCCTATAAACGCATTTAAGTAAATAGCTAAACTTATGTAAAAAAAAATGTGTATATTGTTTTTTTTATTATTACTATTGTAGGTACAGAAATCCCAACACAGGTTAAACCGTAACGCCAATGCAGTTTTATTAAGTATATAACAGTGTATACCTAAGTAGATTACTAATCAGAAAACATAGCAAAACATTGCCGGCTATACAAAAATTTTTTAATGTGACCATCATGATATTGTTACAATATTTCACTATTTTCACTAAAGCAGTCGTGATGGCCATAATTACAACAAGGCTCGCTTAATGAAGTGATCCATCACATTGCCTTTCCGTAATTACAAGATCAACTAGGGAGAAATACGTTATTTTGGGCTGTTAATCCCTCTGCACTTGAGGAAATGGTTAAAGTTTCAGTGAACAAACAGTTCGTGGTGGTAATGAGATTTTGCAAAAATGTTTTAGACTAGTTTTCGCGAATCCTGGTCACGGACTTGTTACATTTTTTAATGACAATATAAGATACCCTTTCACTATCAGTTCCGATAATTTTATTGATACAACAAGTTTTAATAAATGATAAGACTTGTGTGAATCTAGGACTAAATTAGAATAAAAATGGCACAAGCATACTGACGACAAGCCGACTATATATAACCAAACCCTCAGGCTTTCTTCATATTAGTTATTAAGCCCCGACGAAAAAGAGGGGTTTTATAAGTTTGACATGTGTGTCTGTCTGTGGCATCGTAGCTCCTAAACGGATGCGCCGATTTCGATCATTTTTTTTTTGTTTGCAAGGTTTCACAATCGAGTGTTCTTAGCTATGATCCAAGAAAATATCTTCAGCCATTTGAAGATTTGAAGGTTTTGTAGCGGGGGTTTTTTAAGTTTTTAATTTAATGTTATTCTAGTATTAGTGACAACTGAGTTAAAGGCCGTGCATAAATAGCGGCAAACCACACAATAACGAGTTATTTCTACAGATAGCCATAGTAGATATGTTTAGTTGATTTCTTTGGGAATATGTGGCAATGAAGTAAATTGTACATACCTCCCCATATAGTCGTTATCAACATCATTTCAGCCGAAATAAGACATCCGCATCCGCATCCAGCGGCTTCCCGCCACATACTAAGGATTATTTAATTTAAATTCACAAAGAATGTCAAGTTGTAAATGTATCTATGTTAGTAGCGCAGCCGTCATAGTTCAAACCAAAGAGATTTACGCAAACAGTAGATGAATAACCATTTGAAATCGATTTAAACTTGCATTAGAGCGTAGGTGACTGCTAGGAGAAATTTTACAAAGTACATTATTATCTACTTTTGTGATAGTTTATTGAAAGAATGAAGTGTCCAAACTAAATAATATTTATAAACTAATTAATATTTATTATATTATATTATAATAATATTTAATATAAACTAAATAATATTTATTTTATTTTGTCTAAGAATATCGTCGATATTTGAGCATTCTCCCTTTTTCTCTAGTAGATATACAACTATATTATGTTATTGATCAATTAGTGACGCTTGCATTTTCAACACGGTGGTGGTCGATTTCATAAATCCTGACAGACCTATTTATTATTTGTGGCTTTCAAACATTTTCGCACGAAATACGCGATCACGAAATGTCTGGCGCATTTCATTGCCAAATTGTGATGACGTAGAAAAAATATTATACAAGATGCTATTGCTTCAATAACCTTCCTATCTGCAAAGTCACACAATCACGAAAAATGTGAAAATTTACATATCTGTAAAACATTCCGATTTTTTTTTAGTTTGAAATTATTTAACTGTCTGACAGATGAGCTACCTACGAAATATTCGTTTAGGCGACTAAACTGTCAGTAATATTTACAAAATCTTCTAAATTTCAAATGCTCTATCGTTTGAAGGCCCCTCACCACAAATTTTACGAGTACCTACTAAAGTTAGTCTATTTAAAAGGGAAAATAAAATAAAAATACCTCGCATCTCTTTGAATAGACAGACGTAAGAGACGTTAATATCTGTTGAAAAAGTATAAACAAATAATCCAATTTCTGTGAACTCATGATGAGGAATGGAACGAAGACTAGGAAGATCAATACCTACTCTTGTAAATTTCCATTAGTTCAACTACACAATAGCAGCAGGTAGGTAACTTACATCAGTGACCCAAATATCAGTTATTTAACTGACAAAACAAAGGTGTGCCTTTCCCTAATTTGCTGGTCGATATATTTAACCCTCAAACACATAAATGGCGCAACATCTATTCTGCCAGTAAACTCCACACGGACCGCTGACCGCTTTTTTTTTTTTTGCAACTTTTTTTGCAAGCTTTTGCAAGAACCAAAATTACTCTGCAACTATTGTATTATTCTTGATGAAATTTGAGAATATTGCAGATAATTGATTGAACTATTTGTTTTTTGTTTGCTTTTTAGTATAAATTACGGTATATGACCCTATTTTTCATAGTAAATATCGAACAATGGAAAAAACTTACCATGATGCCGAAGTAAATTTTCGTAATTTTTTTCTAATTGGAAAACACATAATTCTTATTAGAATACCTTTTGGCACATCACTGATTCACTATAAAACACTTATTTGTCGAGTTTAGACCTCATTTGTGGTAAATTCTTGAATAAATTGTAAAATAAACACAACACTTCCACAACGCTCATACAATCTGTCACTTTCGAATTTTTTTTTTAAATTTTTTGTATTGGCACATAGTGAAATAAAAGTGCCAATAGATTGCTTCATAAACGCCCTACCATATGTCCATACACCGTACAAGCGATTTTTCCATGGTTTAGCCCGTAAAAAGCCGATTTTAGAGTTGAGATTTCCGAGCACCTGTCTCTGCTCTAATGAGTTTATGGTTATTTCGTAGGCGGCAGCACCTGTCTCTGCTCTAACGAGTTTGAGGGACTGACAAAACAAAGGTGTGCCTTTCCCTAATTTGCTGGTCGATATATTTAAGGATAGGTACGGTTGAAGGCAGGTCAAGTTAAACTTGCGCCTTGCGATTCTATCCCCTATTCAACAGTGCAAAGTCTAATGTGTTCAGCTTGAGTTGTTTTCGACTGTACTACAAACTACAAATAGGCAAGTTTTATAACAGTCTGAATTATACTATCATCGGCGAAAATTTGTTCAGAAATACTTTCTTCGAGAACTTACGTATTCTAGACACGTTAAGAAATTGTAATTCAATTGTAACTTTGAGTCAAGAGCATATTCAATAAAGTCTAGAAACTTTTGTGTTTCAGTCTTATTTATAGAATGTATTTCTCGAAAATATTCTTTATATACTCATTTTAGAGAAGGCGTGTGTTTGGGGGAAAAACGTTACTAAATAGTGCTAAATATCTTATATTGTTCAATTTAATTATTATATCTAAGTGTGACTATTTTTTAATATAGTTGCAGTGTTCCTATTTCTTTTACTATAAATTAAAACATTAAAAACTCACAAAGGACTTTCATAACAACGAGGTAATGTCAAATATACAACGGTTTATTTCTGTTTTCAGTGAAACTCAGCCAAAACAAAGCTTTACGTTAAATATTTTATAACTAACAAACCAACACGGCGTGATTCATTCCGGTTTCTGCGTATAACGTGCTGTTATATGTACCTGAAACAATACACGTAAAACTGATAACTTTTTAAAATTCATAACCTATCATACACTAATATATGAAATTGTTTTGAACAAGGTAAGGTAATATTAATTACCAAACGCAAATTCACTCTTCGTATTATCACTTAAACACATCATATACAACTACCATACTATATACATATCACCACACTGCCGTCATGTTAGAACACTGTTTTGTTTACATAACTTCATATAATGGATAGTTTAAATACGTTGCAAGTTTTAGACGAAATAAACATTGCGGACTCGATTAAGTGTAATATCCAAGACTTTAATTTTACTTCACAAGCATACATGCATAACTTTAGCGTAATAACCCAAAATATGAGAAGTATTTACAAAAACTTCGACGACCTAAATATTACACTATCACAATTGAAATATGAATCCGATATAATAATTCTGACAGAGTGTCGACTTAACTCAAATAAAAACCTCCCTAGCCTACAAAACTACACTCCCTACTCGACACTTACCCAACTTAATCAAAATGACGGTGTAGTAATTTACTTAAAAACAATATATCAAGCGCAAGTTACTCAGCTAAACCTAATGGATGCTACTGGGCTTCAAATTGTTACCTCGAACTATACTATAATAGGAATTTATCGCTCCCCCTCCCACGCTAATGCTGGTAATTTCATTGACTCCCTGAACTCACATCTCGAATCTCTCTCTGCCAGTAAAAATATTTTAATTCTAGGTGATATTAATATAAATTTAATTGTATCCGCTAATGAAAGTCAAATAGAACGTAGCAACAGGCGTAACTACCTAAACATGCTCTCGTCACACGGGCTCATGCCTGGTCATACTTTACCTACCAGGGAAAAAAGCTGTCTTGACCACGTCATTATAAAACTAGATAAAAATTGTAACTCAGCCCACGTAGCTGTATTTAATACTACAGTAACGGACCATAACTTAGTAACACTGATAATTTCTAATAATTATAAAAAAGATGTACCTATAAAATATAAAACCATAAGAAACTATGAAAATGCCCACAAAAATCTAATTGCTACTGATATTTCACATTTTAATATTTATAAAGATCCAGACACATACGCCAATGCTTTTATTAGTATGGTTCAAAAATCAATCCTCTTGAATTCAAAACTAGTAACTATCTCTAACACCAAAAGAAAGCTGAAACCCTGGATCACTTATGGAGTTCTAAGATGTCTGAGGTTACGAGATAAAATGCAGATGAAACTACGAACTGACATGCATAATCTAATACTAAGAATAACATATAAACGATACCGAAATTTCTGTTGTAACTTAATAAAAAAACTAAAAAGACAATACCATAGGGAAAAAGTTTTACAGTCTATAAAACAGCCTAGAGCCCTTTGGAATACCATAAATGAAATTACACAATACAAACCTCGTAAGAGCTCAAATTTAGATTTGTTAACCTTAAAACCACTTCCTCAAACTTCAGTTAACTGTGTTAATGACTTTTTTATCGGCATTGGAAAAAAATTAGCGGAAAATATTATAGAAACAGTTGGTAGTAAGGATCCCAGATTCTCTGATTGCAATACCACTCATTCATCCTCATTCGTATTATTGGACACTTATCCACAGGAAGTGAATGATATACTTTTCAGTCTAGACTCTAGGAGTTCTCCTGGATGGGATGGTATTCCCATAAATTTTCTTAAACTTACTAGTGACTTCATTGTACCACTTATCACTAATCTGGCTAACCTTTGTTTCAGCACTGGAGTCTTTCCCACTTGCTTGAAACGATCTATTGTCACGCCTGTACACAAAAGCGGTGACACCACTGATGTGAACAATTACAGGCCTATTGCTGTACCAACTAGTATCACAAAAATTATTGAAAGACTACTGAATGCTAGACTAGTAGGTTATTTGAACAGGTACAATATAATATCATCTTCTCAATATGGATTCAGAAAAGGCCTATCAACCCAAGATGCTATTCTCGACCTTACATCATCTATAATAAAGGAAATAGATAGTGGTAATAAGTGCTTGGCAGTCTTTATTGACCTCAAAAAGGCTTTTGACACCATCTCTGTCTCAATTCTTTTGCGCAGACTAGAGAGTATCGGGATACGGGGCACGGCTCTCTCCCTTTTCAGCAGCTATCTTCAGGACAGAACCCAATCTGTTAAAATTGATACTTACCATAGTGATGAGTCATTCGTAACTTATGGCGTTCCGCAGGGGAGTGTCCTCGGCCCTACACTTTTCTTGATTTATATTAACCAGTTGTGTAATCTTAGGGGTGTTGGAGGGAGGATATTCTCTTATGCGGATGATACTGCTATTGTTTTTACGGGAAAAACCTGGACTGACGTAAAATCTGCAGCTGAAAGGGGCTTGCGTTCTGTTTCTAATTGGCTAAATGACAATCTCCTAACCTTGAATGTACAAAAAACAAACTATATATGTTTTGCTCCATATGCAAATGCTCAACCCTTATCTGACTTTAATATTAGAATCCACAGTTGTCCAGATTCTGATCACCAAATATGTAATTGCCCCTCTATAGAAAAATTGAACTGTACTAAATATTTAGGAATTATGGTTGACCAAAGGCTGAGTTGGCATTCACACATCGAACTTATAATGACTAGAGTCAGGAAATTAATGTGGGTCTTTAAAACACTGCGACATGTTATGGATAAGAAAGTTTTAAATAATATATATAGCGCTCTTGCCCAATCGGTAATCGTTTACTGCATCCCCGTGTGGGGTGGAGCGAATAAAACCAATCTATTGGATTTAGAAAGGGTCCATAGGTCGTTAATAAAAGTCATGTATTTTAAACCTTACAGGTTTCCTACAAGCACCCTTTACACTATTAGTGACCTTCTTTCTATCAGAAAACTTTATATCCTAAAACTTATTTTGGAATACCATACGTCTCTAGCTTATGACCAATGTACGCAAAATAAGAGACGAAATGATATTGTTGCCCCTTCATATCAAGTCCGTACTATATTTGCTAAACGTCAGTTTGCTGCTCAAGCCCCGTTCATATATAATAAGATTAACAAGATTTTAAAAATATACCCCATGCAATTGTATACATGCCGAAAGGTCTTAATAGGGTGGCTTAAAACACTAACCTACGATGAAACTGAAGCCTTATTTACCAGAATTATCTAAATTATATATATAACTAAATGTTCTACCTAATCTAATAAAATGCCATTATACCGACCATGAGTTATTGATGATGTAGCTAGGATGTGCTGACCAACCACCTGCTTTTGGTTTGTGTGTGATAATTTAAAATCAAATCTCTGTTGGTCCACAAATTGACGACTATCCCTATGCGTGATAATTTTATCGATCCCAAGGAACCCTTGTCCGTAGGGCGTATAGGATAGTTAGCGGATTAGGTTTTGCTGGGCACTTCCTACTTCCTATTAAATGTTTATTTGTTGCTTGTGGATTCAGTCTCGCGAATCCGAATAGTATCTCTATATATATACATAGTTGTTTTGTCTTTTAGATTAGGTGATAATAATCTTCTTTGCGTGGTAACATTTCACTGATCCCAAGGACTCTGGTCCGTAGGGCGCATAGTTAGGTATTTCACACAAGTAAATAATAACTTTCTTTGTGATGAAACAGGTGATAGATTATCTACTACATGTATCTCTGTACCTGTTTAGTTTATTCTAAAGGACTCACATTCAAAACCAGAATCTACCCTATGAAGGTGAAATATAAGTTCACCACATCAGTAAATTACACAATTACTAGTTTTTGTGCACATTACCCTCTAATTATTCACAATTATATCACTACCTATACAATATATTCACTAATAGTGCTATGACCATCGTTTGCAAACATAATGTACTTAATCTACCTACTTCTTTATTCTGCTTGTACTTAACTTAAGTAATTAATTTTATTTACTACCTATGTACCATCAAATAAGTATTTACCTACTTCTTGTAACACTAGATGGAAGAGCGAGGTATTCCCAACACGAGTATCTTTGATTACTCACTGGGAAGCCCCGTCTATGTAATGTTTTAGTTATATCGAAATAAATGCATTTTTAATTTTAATTTTTTTAATTTTTAATTTTAAAATTGAATAAACAAAAGCCGAGCCTTTGCAGGAAGCTTTTTATTTCTTTTTTGCTATTAAAAAGTTAACTCATTTATATCACAAACAAGGTGAGTTAACTTTTTATATTTAGCCCCAAAAAGATTTTGCTGAGTATCTGATACTGCTGAGGGGTTCTTCAAAGAATCATACAATTTAAGATTATATTCATTACAGTAAGCTATATTATTAGGTTTCGTTAAAATCCATTCAGTAGTTTTTGCGTGAAAGAGTAACAAACATCTATACATCTATCCTCACAAACTTTCGCGTTTATATTATTAGTAGGATTATATATGAGTGAATGTAAAAGTTTGTATGTTTGCTCTCATCTTCAGGCAAAATCAACACGGTGGATTTTCATTCATTTTGCTGGAGTTAGCATTAACTACGAGCATATCTAAACTAACAAGAAAGAGCTCAATTTTGTAAAAAAATAATATTCAACGCTAAAATCGAACAATAAGGTAGGGTTTTGGAAGGGGTGTCTCATTTTGTTAAATTTAAGAACAATTTATAAAAAAAAACTTACAACAATACAATATCATTCGCAATAAAAACAGACAATAATCGTGCTTAGAAATAGGAAACAGAAAATAGTGCAACAACTCTAAAACTTCGACACCGGCGCGAGCGCCACTCATAGAAAAACTTGTCTACCGGAAAACCGGCTTGAACCAGATTAAAACTGTTTTCAGTTCGAGCGAGTGTCTACTCTACTGTCTATATTTAGTACACTTCAATGAATTGTTGTTCTTCCATTGGAACCAATTCATTCAGCGTGGAAACTGAGTAGTTGTACGTACAGCTGATAATCGTAGAAAGTAGAATGAATTAACGTATCATTACGTATTTTAGGGATCTTAAGAATTATCGCGATTATATTATGGAAGATATTATAAAGAAAGATGAGAAAAAAAATTACCCATAGGCACATAATAGGTACACAGCCATTCCTTCTATTCTAGTCTATGTATGGAAACAGGTCTTTAGGTCTTCAGTCTTAACGTGATACTGAAAGTAGTTTTACATTTTCCCAAAAGGATAATAGTTAAATACGACGTTCAGAGGACGTTTCCAAGTTTTAAATTGATTTGTAGAGAGCTTAGTATAGAATATCTATTAAAGACGGGTCTAGAAGTTGTGTACTAAGTATAGTACTTAAATTTTAGATTGCGTGGGAAAAGTCTTAGGGAAAATGAAATTGAAAATGACATTTATTTGTAGAGACAAGTCGTCAAGCAAGACATATAAGTAATAACTTTGAAATTATTAAAAACAACACCGGTTCAAATTAATCCACTCACCAATACAGTTTCAGTTAGTAATTAAAAAAATATAAATCGTATTCAATGTAAAATTCCTGTAAATTGTACTAAGTATTGAGCAAAAAAACTCCAGTCGATTTTTAAAGAAATATGCATAATATTTTTTATTTATTGTTTTTTTCTATCATTATATATCTTGTACATTTTTTAATAATATATTTTCCTAATTTCGAGTTAATTAGATATATTACTTGCTAGTACTTCTTATTTATGAGTTTATATTTTTAAGGTAATCAAGAAATTCTAAGTTATTTATTTTTCAAGAATATTTCTATTAGAGGTTCAGAGATTTTTGTTGGGCTAAATAAACAAAGTGTTTTCGTAATCACAACACAATAGCAAAACGTGACATAGGCATAAATTCCGATTTAGAAAGGGCCACGGAAAGGGCCAAGCGCCCCTCATATTCCACATGAAAAAGGCAATTTTAATGGATGACTTCCAATGTCTTTACTTTTACTACCTATCGCCTAATTTTTGTGTTTTTAAAAATTAATATCGTGTTATAGCTACGCTTTCCTATCTCCAAATAATTTATTCATCGTAGGTTTTCCAAAAACAGTCAATAAAGTCAAAAGAAGACCCTTTGCTTAGTAAGTTTACATGCAAGAAACTAAGCCATTATAAAATAAAGTTACGTGGTTGTAAAGTTTCTTAACACGCGTTTAGGAAATTTTATTTGATGAATTAGTTTACAATTCAAATCGAATCGGTCGCCGTAGAGACGACGGCAAACAGAATGACGTACTATGAACGAGTAATATCGACCCCTGTACCTATATATAATAGTCGTACAAGATATAAGTCAGTCGTGAACAACCCCGCCCTTATACGTCACACAATCGATATGGAAACATTTTTCCACGTCCTGAACGCCTGGGTTACTTACTATACTGGCAGGACGCCAACATTTGTAAAGTAACAGAAATCATATTGAATAGAATGCCAATTTTAAGTTTCCTCGTGCTCCACCATCGATTTCGGACCTTCTATTCATAAATATTTATGAAAAAAAAAAAAAAAGAAGTCTGAGCAGTTTCTGTTCTATTCTGAAGACCGAAAACCACATCTTTGAGTCTATCTAAAACGCCTAAAAGATCTCTTCTGACACCACACCACCGAGTCTGATAAGAAGACAAACCGAAAGGCATAAAGTGTTCAAAGGAGACTCTTCATGTTTATTACACAGTTTGTAATTTATTGCCCGAGAAAAGCCCATTAATAAACTCAAAGTTTATAACTTTCCCAGATGTTGTCAGGAAAATATCCATTTTAGACGATAAATAAACTTCAGCATCATTCTCTCCTGGGAACGAAACAATCCAGGTAAAACCTTCCATTAGCATAAAGTAGACTCACAAAGGAAGTACGTAAGAAATGTACCTGACTGAAGCTAACTTTTACCTTCGTCTTTTTCGTCCAGTTACTTTCCCACGGGTACCATTTTCTTTAAAAGTTCGTGTAAAAATTACAGTTTAGTACCCAAAATGTATAAGTCTTTGTACCAGTACCAGTTGATTCACAGAAAATAAAATAAAAATTCTTAATACGTTATAATACAGGTATATAAACTGTGGACTTCTATCGTTATATTACCTACTAGCGACCCGCCCCGGCTCCGCACGGGAAAATGGTTATTGTGGGTTATCCTTAAGTATATTATGCATGTATTATACATATAAACCTTCCTCTTGAATCACTTTATCTATTTAAAACAACCGCATCAAAATCCGTTGCGTAGTTTTAAAGATTTAAGCATACATAGGACCATAGGGATATAAGGACATAGGGACAGATAAAGCGACTTTGTTTTATACTATGTAGTGACTAAGAACTTTTAGTGCGTGCCACAAACAATCTTAGCTGTTCAACACTCTATTTTTACATTGGATTTAATTATAAAAACCACGTTGAGAGGTCAATCGTGAATAAAGCAATAAAATCCTGCACACCAAGTACAACTGAATTATTATTATTTTATTTACAACTCCAATGTCCATCCTATCTACGAAAATTATACAGAATTTCAACAAAGTAGTCACCTTTACCTTTATAACAAATAGCACTTCAAATTCACAAAACAATGAAGTATGTTCCTGTGATAATTGGCCTGTATTAGCAAGGTCGTCTAACAGAGCTATATTGTTGTTAAAGGAGGCCAAATGTGGGGTCATTCGCGCTACATTGCATGTAAAAAACACTCCAATAACAACGCTAGAAATAAAAATGGCTATCAAGTCTATTTTCGAACAGTACCTAAGCTTGTGGGGCTTCGGTTAGGCAATTCTGACGTCATAACTCTATCTCATAAGTCACTAGTATAAAAAAAGAACACCCGTTTGCACTAACCTTGTCTTAGGATTTTCGTAGTTAAGAAAGACCTAAGCTAACTAAAGCTAAAAAATTGGTTTTCACTAACAGTCTAATTGGGCTCATAAAGGTAAGCAGAAACTAAGCAGTTTGAAAAAAGTCTGAAGGTTACTAGCAAACAAAATTTTCACCAAATCTCACCTAAATACTTCAGGCATCAACTTAAGCGATTCTTAAGTTTAGTGCAATTACCTAATTAATTCTGGAATGTGTAAAAAAGATCGTCCCACCTGGTGATTAATTAGTTTTTGTTATTTTTGAGTACCTTTGTCTATACTAAGATTAAGAATTTATTCATATCTATCCATCCATATACCTACCGAATTAAATTAGGATGCTTAGAACAACGGTCTTTTTTTAAATTGACCTATGCTTGTTTCGAAAAAGTACGAGTCAAGCTTCACCGATCTCAAATTGAGCCCTTAAAACGAATGCTCAAATTCACATTCAACCCGAAAAAAACAAAAAAAATATATTTTGAATAATAGGGACTGAATGTTTCAATTTAAACTCGATTTTTTATTCATCATAATATATACGCACAATTGTCACTACATATTTTTGCATAACATCATTCCTAATTCCTAACATAATTTTCAAACTCTCCATATTTTGTCGAACTGGGAATTTCATTTGAATGAACATCTAACTTAAAACTGAATATATTTGTAGCATCAAAGTATTCTCTAACTTAGTTTAAACTCCTGCACGATGATAGCGCAATAACTGCAAACTTGTGATACGAGTATTTGCGGTAGAGTGTCGTATCGTAAAACCTTACAGTTCCTGTATAAGTTGTTATTTTCACAACAAAACTGATATTGTAGAGCAACTTGTTTAGATAGTTTCATAAGATAAGTGTTTATTTTGCGTGGATTTCTAATATTCTTGCGCACTACTTGCGAAATATGATTAATTGTTAACAATAAAAATAAAACTAACAATGCAGAACCTTTCCTAATTCATGAAATAATGGTAACCTAATAAATATATTTTATTATGAAAACAGTTATTTTGCTTTTTGTAAAAACGAAAACCCACGAAATTAATCATAAGAAAACGCAGGTGATTGATAAAAAAATTCTCAAGAACCAAGCAAGAACATTACCTAAATCCTGGGTTAGTCTGATAGAAGATGGCAAATAGTTTTAACTTTAATGTTTTCTTCTTTTGCCATCCCTATCCTATTTCTCTACAACCAGAGTCAGGAAAATCAAAATGGCCTCTGGGGTAAAGTAGGCACGTGCGACCAGGGGTCGACCTAAACTAATTCCGCTCTGATCCCCAAGCGATCGACCAATGAGTGTTCCAAAATTACTTGCAATGTTTATTTTTATCGAGGTTTTTTCCTCCAGTAAGTATAGGGATATAGGTGGTAGTAGGTACAGTATAATTATTGAGCTACAACTAATTTATTTCAAGACTAGCGACCCGCCCCGGCTCCGCACGGGAAAATGGTTATTGTGGGTTATCCTTCAGTATATTATGCATGTATTATACATATAAACCTTCCTCTTGAATCACTCTATCTATTAAAAAAAACCGCATCAAAATCCGTTGCGTAGTTTTAAAGATTTAAGCGTACAAAGGGAGGGACATAGGGAATAGGGACAGAGAAAGCGACTTTATTTTATACTATGTAGTGATACGTCGTTGTTCTCCGCATATGAAATAGTGATTGTATGAGTTCTGATAATAATGTAAAAAATATATGAAGACTAGCTTTCCGCCCAGAGGCTCAGCCCGCGTTTACAGTTTTTCCCGTGGAAATGAGACATTTTCCTGTGGTAAAAAGTAGCCTATGTGTTAATCCACGGTGTCAGCTAACTCCATACCAATTTGTATTAAAATCTCTCCAGCCGTTTAGACGTGAACAAGTAAAAAACATACACACTCACACAAACTTTCGCCTTTATATATAATACTAGCTTCCCGCCGCGGCTCCGCCCGCGTTAATAGTTTTTCCCGTGGGAATGAGGTATTTTCCCGCGGTAAAAGTTAGCCTATATTCTTCCGCAAGGTCTATTTTTTCTTTGTGCCAACTCCGCCCGCTTTAAAAATTTTTACCATGGGCATGAGAAATTTTCCCGCGGTAAATTGTAGCCTATGTTCTTTCCCAAGGTCTATTCTATCTTTGTTCCAAGTTTCACCAAAATCGGTTCAGTAGTTTCGGAGTCTATTCAATTATAAGGAATATTTTAGGTATTTTTTTACACCTTGGGTTATATTATTGAAGTTTTAGAACGGATCCCTAATTTTTTTGAAAATAAAATATAGCCTATGTTACTCAGGGTGAATGTAGCTTTCCAACAGCGAAAGAATTTTTGAAATCGGTTCAGTAGTTTCGGAGCCTATTCGATGCAAACAAACAAACAAACAAACAAAAAAACAAACAAACAATCAAACCTTTCCTCTTTATAATATTAGTATAGATTAGTGTGATTATTTGGATTTTAAAATTTGTAAACGGTTTAAACGATTTTCTTATAAAGTATATACAAAAAATTTATTATGGAACAAAAAAATCACGTGCTGTAAATACTCGTACATATAGATATACATTTCCGAAAATAAAAAAAAGTATCACTGAACGCGGGTAGATTGCAAGATACATCAAGTTAATGACATCAGTACGGTAGGGGTGACATAAACTAATTTGGACATAGTCCCGCGGGGACATCCACAAATGAATTCCTCGGGTGTACTTAGCGAACTTAAATTCGATTACCTGGTTTGCGATATAAATTTTCGGAAATATTTATGATGATTTATATTCTTAAGTTTTCAGGAGTATGTAAACTTCAGTCCAGAAGGCTGAATTGACTGCAAACTAGCAGGGAAACCTGAAAACTTTTACAGTTCTTTCCGACCCCAAAACCTGCCAAGAATATTAAGCAAACACGACGAGTAGAGTGCAGGGGCGTCGCAAGAGGAATGTCACGAGTCACGACTCATTTCTAATGGCAAAATAAAAGACGGACATTTTCTACGATAAACCCGCCATTAAAAATTGATTGATAAATAAGGGTTCTGCTTCGAGAATTTTCTATAGAAAACTCTTGTGGGCTTTATTACACTGGATCTTTAGGGAAAAACAACAGTATTGTACAGTAGCCAACACATGCCGCTGGACATGTTGACGATGAGAGCTCCCGAATTCCGTAGCGGTCGGGGTGAATTCCATAGTTCGAATGTCCAACCGCATGTGCTGGCTTCTGTACCTCCTACTGAGGTGTTATCTTTTTTTTTCTTTGTAACAAAAACTGTCCTAAGGAAGTGAGTGGCTCTGGCTAAGTGCATAGCGTCGAGCGAGGGAGTTTCTAATGTTGAAATAAAAAGCTTTGAAAAACCAGCTCTACTATGAGGATGTTTTAGTGGAAAGATTAATTTTTATTACAACAGGAAAGTAAGGTAATATTTATCAAAGAAATTTCACACCCAACCAAAAAAATATAGGGTCTATTATTCCAGATGTTTTGCTCTGGAACGTAAAAACTGCCCTCTGAAAACATAGGAGGAGTGGTGGAGTAGAAAATAATTTTATAACCTCCGCACGCAAGGGCGCACCCCACTAAGCGCGAAGGAATGGTCAAAGGGGGGTAAATGCTATGTCATTATAGTAATTTGCTCTTTATCGTCTGCCATTGTATTCATATGATAAATGGTCAAACAAGGCGACACTCACTTTTTAGCCCTTGAGGAACGAAATAAAAGTTTGAAGTGTTCATCTTAGGTTTACAGACTTGCGTAGTTACGTGATTACGATGCATTTTTATATAAATTTAAACGCTATTTGGTTTCAATTAATAATAACTTTAAATGAAAATAATTCGACATTATAAAGCCGATAAGCTCGAATTACTGTTTACAGGAATTTGTCCACATTTCTTCTTGTTTTTGTATGGTTTTGAAGTGCTGGGAAAATATATTTTGTAAAGAGCAATAATATTCGATTACTAATGTTTTTATTTGCGTCTTGCTTACATGATTGATGCGAACAAAAGACCTTGTGAGAAATGAAAATCGTCAGCAAAACTTGTTTACTTGCCACCTTTTCCGGCTTCCAACCAAGCAGGAGCACCGACCTAAATTGAAAACGTGAATCTGAGAGTTTCTTACCCGCGTAATCCGATTATAGGTCAAAGGACGACCCGTTTTCTGTTCTTAAAGGGAGTAGTTTTAGTAACTACGACGGAAAAGAATTGTCTTCCAACGAAATACTCTTGGTCGTTCTTTCTTCTTTTTCGTTCTCTACAGAAGAACGCACAGCCACGCACAGTGTGCAGTGAAGGCCTGTTGAAACTCATATTGCGCCTTATATTGATTCGATTTCGTCTTCTTATGTGACGTAAGATAATTGCTATTGGTAAGACTATAAAACTTTTAGGCTAATAAAAAAATATATATTGTCAAAAAGATTTCATTTATAGTAAAATTTAAATATATAGAAAGCATGACACAGAATACATGTTTTTTTTTTCAACCAATTCTCGTTGTTTCAGTTTCTGTTCTCTACAAACGCCTCTCGTGAAAATCTCTGCACAGTGCAGAATTACGAAATACGACTTATATGTTAGAAACATAATTTTGTTGCATGGCAACATTCTTTCTTCTCCCTCGCGCACTGGACGTGTCAAGTCGCTCTGTGTTCAATAAATTCTAAAATATTAGTTTTCGTTCTTCGTTTTATTTGTAATTGCACCCAAAAACAGTGTCCTTTACAATGCCGTTTCAGGTAACGTAACCACACCCGCCGACAAGGCCGCGGTATACCTACTTCCGTTTCGCATAGGTAACCCTGGAAGGGCCTCGACAAGGCCATTCCTCCCTTTCGTGTTTTTCTAACCCCAGCGACATCTTAGGACAGGTTTCGTGAACCAAGTTAACACCTTACATTCGCTGTCTTGCTGTCTATTGATTTCAACTTTCCGCAATGTCCAATCACGTATGATTCATCGAATTACTTCAGGCAACAATGCCCGTACCCGCCGGCGGGGGCGCGGCCGAAACCAAAACAAAAACTTAAAATTATCAGAGACGGAGCCCCTAGACGCGTTAGTACATGACTACTTTAGGAGTAGGTAGAGCAATCCGCTCCTCCACAAGTCCGGTGAAGCTTGATTCGTCGTACTTTTTCGACTCAAGCATGAGTGCGAACCTTGGTACCGAAGTTCAAAATTTCGAATAATATGTTTCCGAAAGTTTGTAATGCCGAATAACGTAATAACGAAATATCAAAGTCACGAATAATTTTACACCGAAAGTTTGCTACAACGAATAACGCAATAACGAATGCATGCCATGCCGAAACTCGCCATACCTTTAAAACATCACCACAACATTTAAATGAAAACTGTATTTTTTTATACTTTATTAAAAAAAATCTATGATGATGGTGAATCGGATTTTTGATTAAATGGTCACTTTACATAAAAAATCATGTACTTGTATTTTTTTGTTAAATAAAATTAATTAAGGGCCCACCGCTGTGGCTTTTTCATTTGGAAAATTATAAAAAAATTCTTCAAAAAAATAATAAAAATTAAATAAAAAGGCCCTCATTTTTAAACTGTTATTTTTTTTATTTTAATAATCACTAGAAAAAATAAATTAAATAAAATGAGTTAAAATTTTTATTTAATGATAAAAAAATTAAAATACCTTAACAAAAATTTAAAAAGATAACACTTCTAAATAAAGGATTTTTTTATATAGTTTAGTGTATTTTATTTTTTTCTATTCTTACCTTCCATCAAGTACCTATATAATAAACATACAACCACGTATACAAACTTTCGCATTAGGTACTATTAAGATCCTAACATAGGTATACACAAAGTTACGTTGTTACAATTACAAGATTGTGCAAGGGGCACATAGTATAAAAATATAAGTAGGTACAATAAAGTAGCACTGCATAAATAATTAAATAAATTAAATATTAATTCATTCTTCTTTGCGACAAAAAATAGTTGTGGTCATGTTTTAAAGGTATGGCGAGTTTCGGCATGGCATGCATTCGTTATTGCGTTATTCGTTGTAGCAAACTTTCGGTGTAAAATTATTCGTGGCTTTGATATTTCGTTATTACGTTATTCGGCATTACAAACTTTCGGAAACATATTATTCGAAATTTGGAACTTCGGTACCAAGGCTCGCACTCCTCAAGCATAGGTCAGTTAAAATAAAAAAAAAAAACGAATTACGAAGTTACGAGATATGTCTAGATATGATAGTCATAAAAAATGTGCATTGCCTGGCATCTGCAGTTACACTAATAGCGGGCGGTGCATTGCATATCACATAAAAAAGCATCATACATCTGGAAGTATCTAAGATTCATCACGGCTAGTCATCAAAAACAAACTACTTACCAGTACAATAAACTAAACTACTGCACTGTAATTCTTCTTATCCCTTGTATGAAATAATATGTATTATATTCTCTTCTAGAAAGGAGTATCAATAAACGACTTGATAGGGGTAGAGAAATGGATACATTAGCTGGTATATTATTGGCAGTGCCACAAAGATCCAGTCCAAACCAGTTTCAATGAGTAGAATAGCCCCAAACTACGCAAATGATCGATCGTCCACTACCACTGCGACCATCAGCCGAGTGAGTCATAACCATAACACGACCATCTCGATATAACAGATAGTAAATAACCACTAGCCACTACGCGTTATTACAAGCTGAAGCGAAATACTGGGTGTGGACTGTGGACAAGGCTTAATGAAAGTCAAACACGCGACGAAGCTGAAAGCGTGTGACAGAACACAAATGAACTACTTATGACATTATGTAAGCTCAAAGAATATTGAACCCTAAAGACGTAATACATGCAAATCTTAAAGAAACAAATTCAGTCACCGGGGGAGGGCTGTCTCGGTGTTGCAAGGATGTTAATGGTCTTTGTCTGGCAGTGTTGTGATTGCTCTGAAGGGCAGGCAGTTTTCTATTGGTGACTTTCTATTGGTCGAAATTGACGGAAAACAAAGATGTGAGTATCAAATCACTGAGGTGTTGGAAGGATCAGGTCGCCTTCCAAAAAAAATCTTTCTTCGTTTATGTGTAAAATCAATAAATTATTTACATTAAATGTTTTATAATGTTTTATATTCTCACCCAATAAGACAAAGCTCATTCTAAATTTGATGTGAACTGTTTGGCTAATTAATGTGACTGCATTGTTAGAATTGGCGACCTTCTGTAGGAGCGTACAACAAAGCCTGCTTTGGGAGTAGGCAGAGCATTTAGGGCTATAACAAAAGGAATTCATTTTGTTTCATTGTTGTCAAATGAGTTCAGGTCTCTTGTTACACGTGTAATTATTGTGAAGAGGGATACATTTGTGTTTTTAACTGTTAAAATGCTATTTATAGAAATTAGACGGTAACATATTCGAATAAATTGTATTTAATTTACTTTTCTAGTTAAAAAATGTATTCTATAAACACGACGACGACATCATGAAAAGTGTAAGTACTGTAAAAAGTAGAAACTATCAATAATAATACATAGTTTAAAAAACTAAAAAACACGCTTTCTCTCCGCCATCTTGGACGTCCTCCATATTAGATTTAAGTCCCGTGACTGTTTTTTTCGTATTCCTGACAGCAAACCCTTTCATTTGATACCCATATCATGGGGGTGGATTTCAAACAGCCAGTTCGCCATCTTAGGGAGGCCGCCATATTAGATTTGTAATGACGTTTCTTAGCTAGTCATGTATTGTCATCAAAACTCAGAGCGTGTGCAAAATTTCATCCTAATCGAAGACCGGGAAGTGGGTCAAATTAAGATTCCAAGATTTTTTACGTACATGTAATGGGGAGGCCGCCATATTGGATTTGTAATGACGTTTCTTAGGTAGTCATGTATTGTCATCAAAACTCAGAGCGTGTGCAAAATTTCATCCTAATCGAAGACCGGGAAGTGGGTCAAATTAAGATTCCAAGATTTTTTACGTACATGTGATGGGGAGGCCGCCATATTGGATTTGTAATGACGTTTCTTAGGTAGTCATGTATTGTCATCAGAACTCAGAGCGTGTGCAAAATTTCATCCTAATCGAAGACCGGGAAGTGGGTCAAATTAAGATTCCAAGATTTTCTTACATACATAGTTACTTACAAGTGAAGCTAATATAAAGCGTGTAAAAATAACAAATAAGAATAAATCCATCAAACAACAGAATAAAAATATAACCGTACAAAAAATAAATAAATCCTTTGTCTTACCATAAAACGGCAATAAAACAGTGAACGAACGATATATCGGAAGCCGTTGGTCGGTACACGATTCGAGGAGTAATAGTTTCTGAAACTCGTTCCGACACCGGAACTGGATCGAAGCGGATAGAATCGGATTTGCCGAGTACCGGAAAAAATACTCCGCAACATAACAAGTTATTCCTACAAGGGTTCAGTACGTATAGCACGTTGCGATGCGAAAACTACGACATGCGTAACGTTTCATTTAAATAGGAAATGTAAAAATTAAAAATTAGGGACTGCTCCAAACAATATTAAAAGAGAAAGAGTATAACCACAAAAAAGGTAAACAGTCGTTAAAGGGTTGTCTAAAAAGTCTAAACAATGAAAAATCTTAAAAAGAACATATTTTTGTACACCTGTTCAATGCGTAAGTAATTCACTTTTTTATTGAAACGAAAAGAAAAAAAAAAAACAAATAAATTAGACATGACAATAATAATTCATCAAAAATTTCATGCTCGTAAACCGCGATCCCGGTTCACCGCGGCTTTTTATTTTTATAGAGAATAAGCCAGACTGTGTGGGCTGAACTAAATAAATAAGTAGCATTCTGTTCAGGAGCGAAACGACCTTCGCCATATGTGGCCAGCCAGAACACTCCCGGGATAAACCTGTTAAGCTTTTTTTACCCGACCGCAGAAGGAGGATTATATTTTTTGAGTCTATGTAAATGTATGTGTGTACAATTCTTTGGCACGCTCTTTAGTCTAAGCTTGATTTGATAGATATCGTTAGATATGTTATAATAGTGAGAGTGACACAGGGTATAATATAAACTAATATTGAATGATAAAAAATTTAAAGGCGCCTTTTAGAGGCCAAAATATTTGTCTTCAAATCATGTGAGAGAACGTAGGGAACGTGTTTCGTCTTATACCTTGAAGCCATTAGTAACGACTATATTGATTTCGTGTTGCAACAATAGGTATTTAGCGATTGCACGTGATTCATACCGCTATGGAAAAAAGTAGAGATTTTAATTGAATCTGAAAATCTGATTCAGATTAAATTTAATAGGGGGAGATAAAATTTTAAAATTGAATATGAAGAGCATGTATGACAATTTGGGGGCTTAAAATGTTGTCGGGTCTTTTTAATATAACGTCAGGTTATTTTTAAATTTCTCCGTATAATTAAAAAGGATGTGGTATGGAACTAAAGGAATATGAAAGCAAGGGAGTGTTTAATTATAATTAAGTACTGTGTCTGCGTTGTAAAGCAGCCGTGTTTTGAAGTGCAAATAAGAAGAGAATGATAAAATAATTTTGAGGGAGCTCTATTTATTTTATTCATACCAGATGGTACTCGTAAGTAAAGCCACGAATAGACGAATATCTGAGAAAGTAGGTAAAATAATGTATAAGATAAGAAAGCCATGAAGGTGATGACTTATTCCGTAATTTTACCTAAACATTCGATTGCAACGATTTAACTCAAGACATACCTTTTTTATTTCTAGAGACCCACAAATAAAAAATAAAAAAACTAAACAATTTCAACACGAAATAATTATTCGGGGAAATGGCCATTAAAGGAACCGGCCACTCCGGGAAAAGGTCATTCGGAGAACAGACGTTCCGGGAAATAGACTTAGTAACCCTACTGGACATTCCGATAATATAACCTGAAGTGCCTGAAAGAAAGTTTAAAAATAACCGCAAGATATGTATAAAATTACTTTTATTTTTTATTAACAATGCGTGTGTTGTAAAAGTACGACGAATTAAGCTTCACCGGACTTGAGACAAATTACATTGAGTCCACTTACACATTCTGTCGATACCATAAGTATACGAATATATTTGAGGGAGCGAGTTGCCGCGTTGGAGGAAGGTATCAACGACAACGACCAATGGATGAGATTAAACAATGTGGAAATAAAGGGTGTCCCTATGAGGGATCGTGAGAATCTCCTTGACATTGTTGTCAAAATTGGTTCTAAGATACAATACCCTGTGGCCAAACAAAGTATTAACTTTGTGACAAGAGTTCCATCAAAGGAATCTCAAATAAAGCCCATAATTGTTTCCTTTCTTAACAGATATGCGAAGGAAGATTTTGTTGCTGCTGCGCGGGCGTATAAAACGTTATGTCCTGCAGACCTAGACCTTCAAGGATCAAATAGGGTCTTTGTTAATGACCATCTCACAGTTTTTAATAAGAAACTGCTGACTAAAGCAAAAGGTTTATCAAAAGAAAACGAATTTGAATACATCTGGGTTAAGCACTCAAAAATTTTTGGAAGGAAGAACTCTCAATCCAAAGTTTTCGTCATAAAAAACGAAAAGGATTTATTAAAAATTCGCTAAACTACGCGTCACTTATTATAAGTTTGAGAATCGCTTTGTATTTTGCTAGCATCTATTGTCTGCGGTCGTGTACTTGTAACCGGTATTTTTATATTGAATCTGACGAGACCGCTGTATTTTGTGCGCTACGTTTGGTTATTTGTGTTATTACCCACATTTTGTTGAATGATATTGACTTAAATTTTGTAAACATAATATTTTTATGTAACTTTTATGCCTTTTCTCGTATAATAACTACTTATTTCTGTTGTTATTGCGACTGCCATATAAGTCTTAAATTAATATTTTTAATCCATGACAGGGGAATATCAAGAAAATACACATACGTTTTACGTTTATTAATTTATGTACTACTCAGTCTTAGAAAATATTTGTTAACTGATGGATAGTAATTTAATGGTTTACTATCAAAATGTGAGAGGATTGCGAACAAAAACTTCTATATTTTTACGTAACTTGTTATTAAGTACCTACGATATATTATCACTCACAGAAACTTGGTTATTGGATGGCATATCGGACGGTGAGTTATTTGATAGTAGGTACCTCGTCTTCCGCCGTGACCGGGATTATGTTAAAACTGGGCAGACCTTGGGTGGTGGAGTGGCTATAGCTGTTCGCCGTGATATACCTACTGTCCGTCATTTGGATTGGGAGTCCAGCGCTGAGGATATATGGGTAACTGTTACGTTACATAATCCCGTACTTAAGTCGTTATTCAAATTACATATATGCACAGTCTATCTTTGTAATGAAGGTAACGGAAATAGTTTTTCGACTCAACTTATGAACTTTACATGTAAGCTAAAGCAAATAACTAATACTTATCCCTCTGATAAGTTTCTTATATTGGGAGATTTTAACATGAGTGATATTTTATGGACTCAAACTGATGCCGGTCTTCAGCCAGTGATATCATCTAATCAAGTTGCGGAAGCCTTTACTGATAGCATCTATGAATGTAATTTACAACAATTTAATAGTTTTAAAAATGATTACAATGGTATTTTAGACCTGGTCCTTTGTAATAATTATGTATCGGTGTCGTTGTGTTCTGACACATTAGTTAAGGAGGATCCTTATCATAAGACCTTATTAGTCCAGCTCAGTTTCGTTGAGATAAGCGTTCTAAAAACTGTGCCTAGGATTGATTATTCTTACCGGAGAGCAAGTTTTGAATCAATTTGTTCTTTTCTGTCTGACGTTGATTGGTCGGTTCTTGTCTCTGCTCGTACTGTTGATGAAGCGGTTGATAAATTTTATACTATCATTTATGAAGTTCGCGATAAGTTTGTGCCGAAGCGTAAAATTAACTCTTCTAAGTACCCGCCGTGGTATAGCCCGTCATTAATTAAAATAATAAAGGAAAAGTTTAAATTCTTCTCAAAATTTAAAGTATACGGTAGGAAATCTGACGAAGGTACGTTCATCTTGTTGCGTGGTCGTGTAAATATAGCTGAAAAATTATGTTTTGTCAACTACATAAAATATATAGAAGACTCAATCTCTAAAAATCCGAAATTCTTCTGGTCATACATTAAATCTAAAAGAAGGCATGGTACATTGCCTGCAAGGATGACCTACCTGGATAAACAAAGTGATACTGGGGAAGGAATTTGTCAACTTTTTTCGGAGTACTTCCAATCGACGTTTTCTCTACCTGATACTTCTTATCAAACATGTTGTCCTACTGGTGATGATAGCAGTATTATTGATATTACTGATATTGAGGTCACTGAGTATCGTGTTATGCGCTCGCTTAAATCCTTAGATCTTAATAAAGGACCAGGTCCTGATTCTATACCTGCTATATTTTTGGTTAATTGTGCTAAAGAGCTTGCCAAACCGATAACAATACTGTTAAAAAGGTCTTTCTCGGAAGGGATAGTACCTTCATTATGGAAGTCTGCGTTTGTTACCCCTGTTCATAAAAAAGACAGTAAAAGTATGATTAATCATTACAGGCCTATCTCTAAGCTGTGCTTAATCGCAAAGGTGATGGAAGACATTGTATTTGAGCAAGTTTATGCTAGTGTCAAGCCAGTATTTAGCCCTCAACAACATGGTTTTTTGCGTGGTCGTTCTACGGTTAGTAATCTGGTACTATTTAATGAATTCCTTACTGAGAATATGAGTATGGGTAACCAAATAGATACCATATATACAGACTATAGTAAGGCTTTTGATAGAATTGACCATAAAATTCTACTATGGAAGCTACAATCACTGGGAATCCGTGGTAACTTATTTAGGTGGTTTACATCTTACGTTCGAAATCGGTCGCAGGCGGTTACTCTGAATGGTTTTAGTTCACCATGGGTAGAAATACCTTCAGGTGTCCCACAGGGGTCTATCCTAGGACCTTTGCTATTTGTATTTTTTGTTAACGATATTGGCAGTTGCTTCCATAACTCTAATTATCTTCTGTTTGCAGACGATATGAAAGTCTTCAGAAATGTTAACAACAATAATGACGCCAAGCTATTGCAAGATGACCTGGATAGACTTGCTTCCTATTGTATACTTAATAAATTAGATTTAAACGCTTCTAAATGCTTCTCTATTACTTTTACCAGAAAAAGACAGCCTATCATATATTCTTATTTAATTTCTAATTGTCAACTCTCTCAAAACCATGAAAGTAAAGATCTTGGAGTCATACATGACCATAAACTCTTATTTGACTCTCATATTAACTATATTTATAATAAAGCGTATAAAGCTTTAGGGTTTATTATGAGGACTTCGCAGTTTTTCAAGAAAATGAAAACTATAAAAATTTTATACTGTGCTTATGTGAGATGAGAAGTCATTTAGAGTACGCATCCCAAATCTGGAATCCCATGTATAATAATTATATTACAAAAATTGAAAATATACAGCGGCGGTTTACCAGATTCCTAACATACAAATTCAATCTACCCTATCTAAATTATGAGCAACGGTGTGCTAAGATGCATCTTCTGCCGTTACAGTTGCGTAGAGATGTGGCCGACTTATGTTTTCTCTCCAGTGTAGCTCAAAGCAAGATTGACAGTCCTGAACTCCTTAGTATGATTAAACTGAAAATCCCGTCTAGGAGTATTCGCCGGAAAGTATTGCTTGATATTCCCTTATCTAGAGTTAACTACAGAAGTAATAGCTTTATCGTAAGGTCATGTAAATTGTTTAATAGTGTCAGTAGCAGCAGTCATATTGATCTATTTTGTAGCAGTAATAATGTTATCAAAGGTTTTTTGTCAAATGATTATTTCAATAAATATAATGTAAACGTTGCGCGTCAGTCAGCGGTGGCAAATGATTCACAGTGTTGTAGTGCTTTAGATTAAGTAGTTTTTGGTTGTACGTTGGTACTGCTTTTGATTCACTGAGAATAGTGTTGTTTATGTTCTCTATTTTATGTCCTATATGTGGATGCTTGTAATTGGCTCATGTTTTATTATACAGCTTATATATTGTAAATGTTAGCCGTAAGCGTCCCAAATACAATAAAATAAAATAAAAAAATAAAAATAAATAAAATATCTTTATAGGGATTAGTTTAGACATTTTCATCGCGATTAAATCAGACAAAGCTTTCGTAATATATTTTCTTTCCTGGACATTTTTACATAACCTTCAGAACAGCCTACAAAAAATAGATTTCCAGTTAAAGGTCTTGTTTAAGCATACGAATTCGGCGAGTTGTGAATGTCTGTAGTATTCGTCGATCTCCATTAATTCTGGTGGGTGAATGCAAAATGAAATGTGCTCCAGTGGGTGAGCTGGTTTTATTTTGCGCTCTTGGGACGCGTTTTCAATTCTCGTCCGTTAATAGCGCCCTCAGGGAAATCTATTGTTGAATATGTTACGGCTAAAGACAGGTGTGAACATAAACTTAAGATTAGCCGGCTAAACTTAGGTTTATCTTTGAGGAGCGGCTAATGTTCGATAAAATATAAAATTACGTTCAGTTATTTCATCTTTAGCCGTATAAACTGCACACTATCCGACCCGAAGCGGCTAAAAATGTATTCCATGGACGCGCGCGGGCAAAGAGGGGGTGAAGTGGTCGGTTGGGGGACGATGTGTTTGTTTTTAATTTTAATATTTATAATGAGGCTGATTGTTTTTTTTTTATACCTTAGTAGGTATTATTGAAACTAATTGTTGATTATTGTAATGCAAATTGTAGTGATAATTTCAATTTTGAAATATTTTGTTCCTAATTCATAACGAAGACGATTTACTTTGTTTGATTTTTGTATTTTTATATGCCTAAATAGGTATTTCTAATGAACAATGAGATTGATTGTTTTAATAAGAAAAATTGTGGCTTAAAGAAAACATTATCTATCATTTTTTTATTTGCTTATTCATATTTAGCCGAAGGACGGCGGCTAAACTTAAGTTTAGCCGGCTAAAGATAGAAGAAACTAACATTAGCCGCTCCTCAAAGATAAACCTAAGTTTAGCCGGCTAATCTTAAGTTTATGTTCACATCTATCTTTAGCCGTAACAAATATACAGAGTCGCGGAAAAAATACTCAGGTAAAAAGAGTCCCTCCGTAACATGCAGTGCAATGACAAAGGATTGTCGCACATTTAACTGTCAAAAAACCCGCCATATTGAAATATCCCCCAATAGGATAAGAGAATACGTACGACAAAATTATGTTTGTCACGCGTGGACCGGCCATGTAGTTTTAATCAAATGATTCCCAAAATTGACTCGGCTCTTTCAAGGAATTGGGAGAATCTCAGACATCTTAGAACTGTTTTTAATTAATTATTACAACTACAAGATATATAACATACCTATAAAATGTAGTGACTAAAATACAGAAAAGGCTTTTATAAATTACGGTTGAGTAGAATAAAAAGGCGGAGGGACATAATAAGAGCTGTTAACAGACAGAATAAAAAATCCCAAGACAAATAGTACGAGTACAACTGAATAGGTTTCCATTTCACATTCATAGAGTTCCTAGTTAAGAAACTTAGCGTGAAAACAACGAAAAGAGGTAGCAAATAGAGTAGTCCATTGAAGGGAAAGGGAATGGTCCCGCGGGTCGAACCAGACTCCCCCACTCTTTAGCACTTGGAAATTTCATTTGGGAGTGTACGTGCTACTGTGGAGTAATGCTCCCTTTCCGGAGGGTCCGCGATTTAGCCGCGAACGCTTCCGAACTTATTCAGACGCCGACAATAGCCGGGCTCGTTGCTCCGGAATTGAAATTAGACCTATTCTGCGCCGACACATTCCACATTCGCAAATGGAAAAAGTTGTACGAGCACGGATACTAGATCAGATCGCGGGAAACTTCAGCCTTGAAAAGAATTTGACGCGTCCTGGTTACGCAAGCTGTGAGGGAAGTCTCTGTTCTTGTGTATCTGGGCCACATTAAGCGTAAGACAATAGCCCCGTTGTTGTCCGCAAAGAGATTCACCATTGATGTCGGTTGCGACCTTGAGACGGGTAAAATCTCAGTCGCAGATGTGGCTCGGTTTGCCCTGGAGAACAATAACTTTGTTCGCTTTGTTGCGGCACGTTCCGTGGAAATTGTCGAGCACGTGCGTCATTCTATAGTACGACAAGCAAGCGACCGTCGCTCTATGTTTACACACGAGGTCAACGGCAACCGAACGACATTGCAATTTTTGCTAGCATTCGGAGCTCGACAAAGGAAAATCTAAGTAGGAATCCGAGATCTATTTTTTTTTTGTTTTATTATGAAAGTGTTCGGATATGGATTAAAAACTTAGTTGCTTCCATGAGCTCAAGTTTTAACAATATTAAAATTCGGAGTGTAGCATGTAAGATAAAAACTAACACAAGAAGCTTTCGTTTCCGTCATTAATGTTTTTGTAGCGTACACATAGTGAATGTAGAGCTTCGTCACAGTTCAAGGGTTTAGTTTAAGCGACAATAGATCTGAATGCCTCCAAGAATTCCATCTAGACTGGAAATATTCTACGCGATAAAATCTCGCTTCCTGCGCTTTCTATTTAGGTGCGAATGAGACGGGATCATTGACTCACTTGGCTCAGCACTTGCGTAGGCATTCTCGTTAGCACAAAGGTCTATTTTAGGGCTAAAAGGCGTTAGGAGAGGAGTCCACTTTCCCGTAATGGACAGATACGATTACAGCTGTCCAGAATGTTGTCTATGAATTTGATACGGATTGCGTAGACATAGTCAACTCAATAAACAGAAAGGAGAATATAGTCACATTAGATAGTTCAGGGCCACAATGATCTAATTTGTCATCGACACGTTAAGAAGAAACAGCTAGATAAGATGATAGATAGTGCCTGTAAAGGCTATCTTTTCGGAGTAAACGAATTCTTTTGTATATTTAGTAGGTAAGGGCCAGAGCAGCTTGATTCATTTTCATAACAATAGGGTAGAGACTAGGTCTTCTTTAGAGGCGTCGTCGCTGACTTTATTAGATTTTTTTTGTAATTCAGAGACTTTGTTTTGTATATCGCGGATCATTTGTAAGTTTAGCTTAATAGAGAGTAATGAACTTCAATAAATGTAACACATTAAAACTTAGATACTGTAGGCCGGGAGATGATGACCGAAATTTTTAGGTCATTTGTTACAGTATGGCGGTTTTACAGGGGTCTTAGTACGCAATGACAAAAAGAAAAATGATGGTCATAGCGCTGGTACTGGCGGCCCAATCGCGTGGGCGTTAGTGAACTAGTCGGATAAATTACGAAAGTCAAACGATTTGTTCCTATCACAAAAAAATAGTATTTTCCGATAGCCCGTAAAAAATAACTAGACGACAGTGTCATGCCATACTTCTCCGGTGTGACTTACAGCCCGCCATACCGACGCGAATGCGTTTATAAATTAAAAATTCAACCATTTGTACCAGGGTAATTTTTGCACAGTTTGATCATCTTCGTGCAGCCATTTACGAAAATCACCATGCCATACTTTTCGGACGGTTCCAAATGGTCGCCAATACGCCGAAAATCTGCATTTTTTTTTTTCGCGATTGGGCCGCCAGTACCAGCGCTATGACCATCATTTTTCTTTTTGTCATTGCGTACTAAGACCCCTGTAAAACCGCCATACTGTAACAAATGACCTAAAAATTTCTGTCATCATCTCCCGGCCTATGTTTATTTGAGAGAAAAACACATTCAGTTTGAACGAATCTTCGAGTTAATATGGAACGTTTTTTATGATCAACGAGTTTAACATTGTGATTTCAAATAAGTACTGTCAATATACATAAGAAACCAACTCGTGATAAGATCGCGTGTCTCACAGAACTAAGTCAAGTTTACGGCAATGCAATGTTAGCTGTGGTTAGCAACGGAACGTAAACTTCAGTGAGACTGGCGCATTCAGAGAATCCGAACTAGGGTGGATCCGATTAACAATAATTTTTTTAACCCCCGACGAAAAAAAGGGGAAAAAGTGGAAAAAGAGGGGTGTTATAAGTTTGACATGTGTGTCTGTCTGTCTCTCTGTATGTCTGTCTGTCTGTGGCATCGTAGCTCCTAAACGGATGCGCCGATTTTGATCTAGTTTTTTTTTTTTTGTAATGTGTCACAATCGAGAGTGTTCTTAGCTATGATCCAAGAAAATATCTTCAGTCATTTGAAGATTATCAGCTCTTTTCTAGTTGTTGAAAGCATCAAGTAACGGTTTTGTGTCGGAGGTTATTTTTTTTTTATTTACTGTTATATATGGAGTTTTTATTTAATTGCTCCAATACCGTGGGCTCATTGAGCGACGACTGTTTTCAATTCTCTAAGCTTGAAATACACGAATTATTTGTCTAGGAGATCTAATCTGACCGTCATGGCGGCCCTGATTCTGTACTCTTTGGGGACTAGTTGTGGAGCTGTAGAGGAACTTAGACTGACTAATGTTGATTTGAATGCTAAGCAAGCAACTGTTACAGATAGAGACAGTTTTGGTTACAAAGTGCCAACAGTGCCTATATTTACCAATTTTGGAGTAAAATTGTATTTTACTTAATAAAATATGTCAAAAAAGGACAACACACTGTAAACATTAAATAAAAAACATAAAACGAAGTTCTATTTACAAAAATTCCCGCCACGTACGCTTGTTCGAATCCAATATCATTATTTGGAGCCAAGGGTTCGCGCGGTTAACACGTCAAGTTGAATTTGAGTCTATGTTAGGGGAATCATGGGGGCCGTAAGAATTCTAAGCATGAACGAACAACTTGTAAAATAAGATATAAAAAGCTGCCAGTGTCTCATCTCATTTTACTTTTAGAACCGCTTGGGGCGTTCTTACTCATTCTCCTTTATGAAAATATGCAGAAAGAAATTTATTTAGGTGACACATTTTTAATTATTTTACTTTTCAGCATTATATTGGACATACGTTCAATAACAGGGTTCATTTTATGTAGAGCTTGTAGATAATTACCATGCCACAAAGTATGAAATATACAGTCCTAAAATTAAATGATGAAACCTCGCTTACTATCAAACTATCACATTACTAGAAAAAGAAACTCATACCTATACAGTCATAATATACCTAAATCGATTTGGCACCTCGTAGTGACAAAATTATGAAGCCAATTTTCGGTATCTAATAAAATAACACCATTTTCCCTGCTCTTTTAATCCTCTTTCTACTCAAACCGATTTTCACCCCAGGACCCTTTTCGGATGGAACGTGCCATCCGAAAAGGGTTTAGCTTGTTCCAGACAAGTCCACCATTTTAAACTGATCCAGAAACACGAAGATAATGTAGAAAATTCGGTATCTAGTTACACTGGTAGTGGTAGTGAAATACACGAAAACGAGCGCGTATCAAGATCCAGGTGCTCAAAGGACAGTTCTCTAATAGGGAGCTCAAGTTATAGTAGTTAGGTGGTCAATATAAATGGAACTTATTGTTTCGTAGACAATGTTGGAGTGTAGAGTTCAGAGTATAATGGTTATGTGACCGCCCACACGGAGACATGGCTCGTGATTCACTGGCTCAGGTTCGAAATGCCGTAAAGTTTTATATTAAAATGGCTATAACGTGACCTTGAACGATGTATTATCCTTATTATTATTTTTAGAACAAGTAAAGTAAGCGGCAAACAACGTAAACAAGATGTCACGTGGTACAAGAAAAGTTCATAGTAAAATATTGTTTTCCCTCCGCGCTTTTTAAAGTATTTTGGACTAGGGTGAACCCTATTTCAGTAGCAACGCATATTAAGCTTCTAAGAGAAGGGGGTCAGTTTTCTCTGCAGCTGACCGTACTATGAGAATCGAAAATAGTTAATTGTGATGTGTCCGTCGTAATATTTACCTATAACGAAAACTCGTAAAATAAACCTTCCCATCAGCCAATGTTTTTACCTGAAACAAAAACAGTTCACATTTATTGCATGAAATATGCATGTAGGATTAAAAGCAATAAATTCCTATTAAAAATTAAAATAATAACAATACTATTTTTCAACCGACTTCATAAAAGGAGGTAATTCATCCGAATCTTTTTTTTATCTCTTGTTGTAGGTATCTCCAGTGTCACATCTCTAGCATAGATCTCGTGACATATCAAATAGTCAGAGACAAAGAGAAAAATAACTTTACGGGGTCAGAGAGAGGTGGGAGCCGGGGTTTTACGCGGGAATCGAGAGGAAATGGCGGGTTCATTGCTTCGTCCTTTTTAAAATTAGTTTTTCATGGTAATTGTGGTGTTAATATGGTGGAATTAGTGCGATAATGTGCCGTTAAAGAAGAACTATTTAATGAAAGTGAGAAATAAAGTGGTTAGCTGTTTCTGGTTTGATACCCCGCGTTAAACTTCAGTATCATTGGAATGTAACCACCCTTGCATTTCAATGATCCCGTAACAAGAAATGAAACTACTGAAGAGAAACAAGAAGTGTTTGTGATACTGGACCAAATAAGACTTGGCCTAAAGGTCTTGAAACCAGGCCATAAATTAAACCAAAAAAAAAAAAAAGAGGTGGGAGCCGCGCTACGCTTTATTTTTTTAATCTGAGCAAATAGTATGACGAGTAACTAATAGTAGCTATGCGACTATGTTGTTTTCGAAGAAATTTCAAATTTGCAATAAAAACTTGAAACTAAATAATATTCTTACTATGAATAAACTAATGACTTAACTGAAGTGAAAATGTACTGCACAGTATTAAGACATTTCTATCACCTAAGTACAAGCTACTAAGTTTCACTTAAGCACTAGCAAATTAACACAAGTAACTGACTAAATAATTTACTTTCTATAGATCCAATAAATCACTAGTACATAGTATAAAATAAAGTCGCTTTCTCTGTCCCTATGTCCTTATGTCCCTCCCTTTGTACGCTTAAATCTTTAAAACTACGCAACGGATTTCGATGCGGTTTTTTTTAATAGATAGAGTGATTCAAGAGGAAGGTTTATATGTATAATACATGCATGATATACTTATGGATAATCCACAATAACCATTTTCCCGTGCGGAGCCGGGGCGGGTCGCTAGTTATTAATATGGGAAGTTATCCGGCTGGATGATTGGAGGCGGCGGCGGCCCGCCAATTATTTCCATTACTTACACCTTTGATCAATATCACAGTGAAATTTAACTGGTTGTTTATCTCTGCAACATATTATTGGAACTGAACAACTTTACCTAAGGATAACATATCATTATCATCATCATCATCATTAACAGCTCATACATGTCCCCACCGAGGGGCTCGAGCCTACCCTGAAACCAGGGTGAATAGGCCTTAGTCGACCACGCTGGCCCAATGCGGGTTGGTCAACTTCACACACAACCCTTGAATTACTTCGCAGGTGTGTGCAGTTTTCCTCACGATGTTTTCCTTCACCGTAAGAGCGTCGAATAAACGTACATATGAATTCGAAAATCGAAAACACATTGGTACGTGCCGAGGTTCGAACCCGCGAACTTCTGAATGGAAGTCAACGGCCCTAGCCACTAGGCCACCGACGCTCACCGGGGATAGAGGATAACATAGGTTAAAACAAAATCTCATCTCTCGACAAAAACAAAGGTCTTAGTTCAGCAGTGGACTGTTGTAGGTTGAGGTACCTAGTGGTTGTTACAATCGACATTTATTCGATTAGATCAGTTCAAAAAAATAATAAAAAAAATACATCTTCAAACTAATTCAAAAGTACTCTATGTCAAAGTGATCAAGCTTGGTCGACTATAGCTGCTTTAGTGAATAATAAATATTACTCAAATACATCATTTTTGTCTTTTTGCTATCAAGATTATGTTTGGACACTTCACAAAGTTAAAAGAAAACTTGAAGAATTAAGAACTACCTAATTGTGTCTTTTTACTTGAAGGATCAATAGAAAGCCAGCCACGAAAGAAAAGTTTTATTGAATCGTTAAACTTAGTTCATTATTAAGGATTTTCTTTTGTGCAAAAATATCTCGTATTTTCTTTTGTAAGGGCTGGCTGAAGCTGGTGTAATTAAATTTGGAGAGCTTCATTGTAAAAGGTAAGTAGGATCTTACAATATAATACAATTACACTCCATTAATATCAACAATCCTACTAATATTATAAACGCAAAAGTTAGTAAGAATGGATATTTATTACTCTTTCACGCAAAAACTAATTAATGGATTTTAATGAAACTTTACAATAATATAGCTTATACATCAGAATAACACATAGGCTACTTTTTACCGCGGGAAAATACTTCTTTCCCACGGGAAAACCTGTTAACGCGGGCGGAGCCGCGGGGGGGAAAGCTAGTACTCTAATAAAGCAATTATTAGGCGGCTTTATTGCTAGACCAGTAGTATCTCTTCCAGGGAACAATTTAAACGCAATTTATATAATTAGTTCATTCAAACAAAATATCAAGATACCACGTAATTTAATATTACACTTGAGATTCAAAAAACTAAACTGGTTAAATTAACTTGAATCAGATTATTAAATCTCAATCAGAAATAGCAAAAAAGCTTACTCAACTGATTCAGAGATTCACTGATATTAATTTAAAAGTAAATCGTTTGACACAGTTGCAGGCGACGACGCGACGGCTGCAATTAAATCAGCTGATAGTCGTCCAATCAGCCTGTTCATTGTCCGTATAATTATTAATTATGAACAACAAACCGACTGTGAGGTTTATTCTACAATCTCCGCAAATGCCACCGTTTTGATACAGTACCTACACCAAAGTGTAATAAATTAGCTTTCCGCCGCTGCTCCGCCCGCGTTAACAGTTTTTCCCGTGGGAATGAGGCGTTTTCCCGCGGTAAAAGGTAGCTTTTTACGGATAGTATTTAACCGTACCTCAAATTATTCTCTTGTTCGACCTAAATATCTTCACCAAATTATACTCTTGTTCCACCTAAAATAGTAATTGTGCACCAAAGCATGCAAACTTGAGACTTCTTGAGTTATCAACTTTGAAAAATTCAAAACTACGGCGGTCGCCGGCCGCTGCCGCGGCACGCTCGCTCGGCTCCCTCCGCTCTGTTATTGACATCAGTCTAACCTAACCTAACCAACCGATTTGATTCTGGGTAGATTTGGTTTTTTTTTAGCGGGGGCTGCGCCCCCCGAGCCCCCCCGTCCCCCATTTCGGTTCACACTCTTGGATATTTGGTGCAAGATCAGTATTTTTAGTGCACGAAAATATATTTGTTGTAAGATTCGATTTTTTGGTTAACAGAAAATTATATTCCTTTTTTTTTACTTTGACTTGTTGCCTTCCTCTAATTGCATATTTCGTTTGCACACTTTGTTATAGTAATCAAATTGTATAAAATAATAATTATGTAAAAATATTTTGAAAAGATGCAACGCCTGTGGAGTTTCTTCCGGAGAGTTCTCCTCTACAGAAGACAGCCAAATCGTGAACTCTCCTCGACGTCGAAAAGTGATTTGTAAAATCTTACTTCGAATAAACACATTTTGAATTTGAATTTAAGGTATGTATAAAGAAATAGAAACAAAATATACTCAAAGGTTTAGCAGAATAACCCGCTGCTGGGTATATTACAGTGCAATCACTTAGGTATAGCTTAAGACAACCGTTAGTGCTTAAATGTAGAGTCGAGAGCATACCGTTTAGCAAACTAGTTTTTTACTCGGCAAAAAAGTGGCTTAATAACCACGTACTCAAGGCTTGGTCACGCACATTAAAAAGTATATTAAAAGCGAATGAACTTGCACAAAATACATTTGCATGCCTTTTTCTATGAAGAGCAAACTCTTAACACGGCAGATATCGTATAGTCAGCCACAAAACACATACCTATTCTAAGTTGTTTCCATGTTAAATATTTTAACAAATACACAGTACTTAGATATAACATTTATACATATATGGGCGCCTACTCAAAAAAGATTTATTTAAGTGATCTTGTTAAAGAATTACGAATAAATGGCGATTTTAAATGGGTATGAAAAATAAATATTTTTTAAACCTAATATTTGAGAGTTTGCAGTGAGAGTCATACTATCAAAAGCAATTTAAACATAACGGACGATGTGTTAGGTTTTACTCTCTCAGTAAAAACAAATAACAAAAAAATACTCATTTCGCCTTGCAATAAAGATACTTGTAGCATAAACACTTTTTAAGCTGTTGTTGAGTCAGGTACAAATAAGTAGCTACTTAGAGACCCCCACAATAGCGTCTTTCGAGCGGCGACGTTCTGCGTCGCGCATACACTCATCCGCGTCCGTCTTTTGTTTCACTCACTTTGCTGCCTATGGTTGTACCTAGTGATGTGCCGTTCCCGAGAATATTCCCACACTAAGAATTCTATTTTCTGTTTGAGGCCAACTAGTCAGTGAGATCTGTAGGGTCGGTAGGGTCGTTAGGTACCTAACCGGAAAACACCAACCTAGTCTACCACATCTAGCCAGCTTGAACAGCAAATTTCGTTGGGAATATTCCTGGGAACAGCACATCTTTAATTGTACTTTTCTTTTTTTGAATTGACCTATGCTTGTGTCGAAAAGGTACGACCAATCAAGCTTCACCGGACTTGCGGGGGAGTGGAAGACTCTACCCCAAAAAAAAGTCATATACCAACGCGTCTAGGGGCGGCCCGAGGGAGCCTCGGACCACGGCCTAGCGCGTTGATATTGAAAAACATCGTGAAGGACGTTAATTGTACCTATGCGCGACGCACGACATCGACGCTCAAAAGACGCTATTGGGGGCGGTCTCTTAGACCGTTGAGTATCGTGTCTCAAGTTCTCGCAACCTTGAAGAATTTTAATGAAAATGTATAAGATGTAAGCGCTCCCATTCATTCGCCTCGTTCACGTTGATCAAGACATATTTGTTGCTAGGCTTGGGGCTCTGGCAGCCATATAAAGTTAACTTTTTTTTGTTAGCCTGTTCCTTTTAACTTATAAATGCCAAAGAACAGTTAAGTGTACGCGATCTCTGATACAGATAATCTTTATTCGTAAGTATTCGTAACTATACATATAGAGCAAATTGTAGAGCTAGGAAATGTATCACTTCACGTTTGTACCAAGTTTTTATTTTTTTGTTGTGCTAGTTTATTTTATTAAGTTTTTGTTTGTAGTGTTATATATTATACATTTCACTTCAACAGACAGCTGGTTTATATTTTAGTACGATTTTGATTTTTAAGTTTGAGGTATGGATTTAACAAAATCCAAATCGCAAGACCAAAAAAAATGGAATCAAGGGAAAATATAATCAAGAGGCCAATATAATCTGCAAAATTATTCCCAGTTCAGCTATTAAAAAATTGAGTTTACAAGCGGAAAATCAACTCCCGAACAGTGTAAAAATCAGGAAACATATTGAAAATGTCAGTCGCGGAGTTTCGGGCCGGGCCGTTCATTTGCAGACACACTGAAATATCGCAGAGGATTTTTCAGTGAAAATCCGAATTTACAGCAATACCTCATTTAAATCTGACTCTATAAATTATTTTGGAAATGAAATTAAATTGCGTCTGTTAGTTGGGATTTTTTTTCATTTATATGGGATATTGAGATTAATTGCTATGTCAGTTTATTTAAATAAGATTAAATAAACGCTCGTTATCGGGTCATATACGCCTTCACTGTAGTTAAAAGAGAGAGAGAGAGAATAATGGTGGGCGATTGACACCTTTGTTGAGGGTATGCTAACATATATATAAAACATATAACGATTTTATAAAAAGATCTTTAATAAATTTTAATAAAGTAAGATTGTTTCATTGTTTACCTATGTGTGTTCATAATAGCGGGTCTATTATTCAATCTCTAGAAATAGAGGACAGAATCGGATACGTATAAGGAAAAATATTTTTCTGCAAAACTATAAAGTACATTTTATTGATGTCAAAGGCTGGCCGAACGTAAACAAGGTTGATTTGTGACAAGGCCACTCAGTGCCTACTGTAACTACCTGCGAACGACATGATATTATGAATGACTACTTAAAAATAACACTTAAAGATAAAAATACAAAAATTTAATTTTTGATTCGGGCTTTTCACACATCTTTACAAAGTATTGACCGATGTGTCCTTTTAAGCCAAAATGCTTGTGTCAGGAGACACCGTTCTAAGCTTACGTACCCTTATACCAATACTGCTTACGATCCACAGGTTAGATCGAAGACTAGTTTATAATAATTATTCAAAGCCAAGAGACTTTTATCGCAACAGTATTCACTGATGTGAATAAAATACTCGTAAAAGCTAGGACTAAAATATTTGCATCGCCTGAAAAATCGCTAAGCGGAGGACAGAATAGTTCTTGAATGGTGACTACGCACGCACCAAAAGGCATGTTGTTAACAGCTCATATATGTCCTCACCTAGGGGCTCGAGCATACCCTGAAAACCTTTGAATTATTTCGCAGGCCTATGCAGGTTTCCTCGCGATGTTTTCCTTCACCGTAAGAGCGGCGAATAAACGTACTACATATGAATTCGAAAATAGAAAACACATTGGTACGTGTCGAGGCTTGAACCTGTGAACTTCCGAATGAAAGTCAACAGCCCTAGCTAATTCGTCACCGACGCTCTAACGACCAGAAGGCATAATGCGGGCAAACCTTTACAAGGTGAACCGACGATCTGGTGAGGGTCGCGGGAAGCCGCTGGATGCGGGCAGCGCAGGACCGATCATTGTGGAGATCTTTGTGGGAGGCCTTTGTCCAGCAGTGGACGCCTTTCAACTGAGATGACGACTAAAATCGCTACGACAGGTTGGATCATACAATAGTAAGTAGCAGTTATATAAGCCATAATATAGTACCTAGTATCGACCTTCCCAGCTCGCGCTAATCTATTGTCGGCAAGCGTTACGTTATGCGCTTATTCATACTCGCTCGTACTTCCGACAGTAGCTGATAAATTTTATCTACATAAAACACATAAACAGAATAATTATACAATGTTTAAAGTAAATTGAGAATAGTTTTGGGTACTCCTCAGGCGAAAAAATTCAGATACTTTTTGACTTTAATTTAAAACCATTTAAAGACACTATAGGTAGTAGGTACTCTGTAGTCTTAAGTCAAGTCATACTCGTACAACCATTTAAGATAGGCCATTTAACTTTAGGTCATGAATGAATGGAACCGAATCGAATTAAAGAGTTTTGGGTTAGTTAGGTAACAAATGCTTCTTATCGGATGTATTGTCAAGATTAACAACTTCTTAAAGAAGTGATATTTTTATGAAATGAGTTTATAAAAGACAATTTTAAACGCGAAAAAACTTAAGTCGCGCTAACTCCGTACTGCATGAAATAATTGTTATTAAGTATCGTTCCCACAACCTCGATCTTGCTTTTCTATTTTAAAGCCCTTCTCAGCCAAGAATATCACTCCCGCATAGTTAGGTATATCTACAATACGATACAATACAAATACTTGTTTGCATCTAACCTATTTTATCGTAATTCAATGCTTTAATGCTTGTTCCTCTCATCTCAACTATTGTTTTTACATTATTAACTCCTTACAAATGGCAGGGTTACTACCACTAAACCCCCACTCACTCGAACCAAGCAAATAACAAACATTTAATTCTGAACCCATTTCAGTCGACCACAGCCATCATCCCTACTCCAGTTTAAGCCTCGGCTGTCGGTGAACTGAACATACAACCTTGCCCTTTTCACACTGAATCTCATTATAAATAAATCTATATTATAGATAAACTTCAAATTTACCAAATATTAGTTAGTGGCCCTTTGAGCTGTTTGTAAACCTCGCGAGTCTGAAATATCTCGATTTAAAAAAATCCGAAATTGAACATACAAGAAAGGCGGTGGCACCAGTGTTTGAAACGTAGGTTAACCTCAAAAACCCACATGATAAGCGAGTATCATCGTCAAAAATCTATATAATTAACTATCGTACTTGACACAAGTATAATATATGAATCAGTCTTGCACAGAAATGCAATCTTTAGTGCAGTCCTACAGAGCTGTTCAACTAAACTAAACACACGAAAGTATTTTTGTCTAAGTTCACCCGTCTCCATTCTTATTTACGTTTTTTCTTTATTAATTTGGTAATACCAAGTACTATAATTTTCTTCTGCGGTAATACCAGCTAGTTAAGGACAATCACATAATGTATAGAGGGACGACACATCAAGTCTGCTTATTTCTAAAGAAAATATGTTGCAGAAGACCTAATTTAGTAACGATGAGAAACCAATCATGATTTGATTTTACAACTATTTTATCTTCCTTTGCTATATCTATCTATACTAATATTATAAAGAGGAAAGATTTGTATTTGTGTGTGTGTGTGTGTGTATGTTTGTAATGAATAAACTCAAAAACTACTGTGCCTTACCTAACCTAACTTTACTTTTGCCGCGGGAAAATACCTCATTCCCACGGGAGAAACTATTAACGCGGGCGGAGTCGCGGCGGGAAGCTAATTCTCAATATAAGCACAAAATCACATAATGTGTAATAGCTCGCTAAGTTCCTCCAGTCGACAAAGCTATAGCGACAAAGGAGAAGGAGTATCACATGAATATTCAGCATCTATTAACAGCACAACTACTTTACAAACTGTTAATCGTGCTAAATTGTCAATGACTATATGAAACAATTTTAGTATTGCACGTGTACTAAAATATCCTCGTAGGCAACTGGTTGTGGAACACAGTTGCTATGACGGCCGAAACGCTTACTTACATAAATAAATCACTTTTCCTTATACATCTAATTTTCAGTGATATTTTCCTCATAGTGAAGAGAAAACCGTTTAAAAATAAAAATTAATACCACTCTTGAGATACCAAAGTTTTACGACCTCATCGACTTTTTTATCTCCACAGAGTAAACAAACATTTGGAGTTACCCAAACTGGGCATAACATAAAACATTCAAAGCCATTTCACGTATCAAATGCGCTAGACGTTTAGCGGGGCGATATATCTAACACACGGAGGCGCTAAATCAATGTCGCTGGCGCCCCCTGGGAGGTGCCTCTTGCACCAAAAATCCAGTTAGGTGTCTGATCTTCACAATCTCAAAGATGAACCGGATTATTGATAGTTGTAGATTAACAGATATGTATTTAGTCTGACGTTCCTAACCGAACATGTAAGCTGTAACGGATATAGGTACGAGTTATATTTCCTTTAGATATAATTAATGTTATTTGTGGTTATAATGTAGTCGAAACTGATAGTCATTCTTGATACGAACGTTAAGGATAAATTCAACTTGATAAATTACGTAGACGACCTGCCACTGACATTGAATGAAAACTCGTCGCATTTGCATCGGATTTTTATTGGGTGCCACTGAAAACGACGGAAACTACGTAACAAGGATTTAGCAAGTACAATTATATAACGTGTTAGTAATTCTTTCGATTTCATACGAATTGCCTTGAATCAATTTGAATGACAATTAACAAATATTTCCCAAAACTTCCAAAACAAAAGTTATACACTTTAATTGGCTGAGTTTGGTAAATTACCCAAAACGTTTTGTGTTATTTTACTATCATCAGCTCATATACTTCTGTGCCAGCAATGAAACAGTTTAAACTAAGAAAAATATAGAATACAATATAATACTATTCCCAAATCCCACCCTGCGATGTTATTGATAGTTTAAGGGGCCGCCGTGAGGGACACTGACAGATGGGCCCTGCAATGAGACGGTGTCGTATTATTCATGAGAAAAATGCTAAATTGGTCCTTCTGAGGACGAGAGGTCCCATCCAGCCCCGCTCCAATATACATAGCCCTAACATAAAAGCCGACGGAACCCGCTTATGTCTTACTGAAGCCGGATTTAAGAGAAAATGAAGAAAATTCGTAACCAACTTTGCCATATCAAATATTCATTTATTTATCGAACCCCAAACCCAAAACTAGAACGAATAAATCGGTTAACAGGCCTCTCTTCTGCGTAAAGATCTTCGGTAAAAGAATACTACTATTTCGGTGCAAACAGTTTACATTATCGTGTGATTTTCCAAGACCGATTCACTTTACTCCAGACAGAGCAAATGTATGTGAACTGATAGCAAAGCCAACAATAATTGACCCTTTCAATAAAAAAAATATATCATATATTTTTATGTATTTTAAAACTTATGGCATTTAAAAAACTAAAAAAAAATGAATTTCAATTAAATAGAGACAATTAAACATTGATAAAATTAATAGAAAAATCACCCGCCAAAAAACGCGCCACGATTGGTCGACATAGTTGTGACGTGGTTGTGACGTCATAACGTGCAAAAAATTCTAGTTAGTACTGGGATTACGGCTATTTCACGTGAATGTTCGGTTCATAGGACATATACTAGACTCAAAAACACATTCACATTTATAGTATTTCAGCTAATTATTGAGCCTGAAGTTGGCTTATCGACCGATCATTATTTTTAGTATCTACGCCAGATAAAAATCAACAATAATATTGGTCCACCGGCGGCGTTAGTAAAATCAATAATCTCATCGTGATAGTTTTTTATTACAAACCGATAGATCTTGCACTATAATATTCAAAATATTGATTTGCTGTAAAAACTAGTTACTTAGGTACTCACCTGGTTTTACTTTTCCCTCACTCTTCATAATTTCTAGATATTTTTATTTTATCACGAGTAGTAATTCACGCCCCTGTTGTTGGGAACAGGCAGGCAGAGGCATTAGGCCATGCAGCGTCGTCTATATAATTTCTTGCATAAAATATCCGAGTTAGAAAATAAATGTAGTTTAATTACTTGTCCATTTATAAATAAATTCGTCTATAGTTAAATAATTAATTATTCAAGAATTTTTGGCATGAGCCACGCTGCCTGCGCTAGGGGTTAATTTATTATTTTTTTATAAACTAAACTAGCGTAGTGTACGATAGAGAGTATTTGAAGAATTTTAATATATTATATTTTTTTCTGTAGTCGACTTTATGTACCTGTATATTGTTTTAATTGATCACTACTAATACTATAAATGCGAAAGTAACTCTGTCTGTGTGTCTGTTCGTTAAGCTTTCACACCAAATTCACTAAACCGATTTTGAAACCAACTTTTTTCAGATAAATTACTATTATTTCAGTGTTTTAATTTACAGAATGTCTATTTTACATGGTATTCTTAAATCACAATTTATAATAAAGGTGTTATGAAGTACTTACATCGAAATTATCTTCATAGCAAAAATAATTTAAATTCGAAATTAACTCTGTGCGCCGCTTCGAACCACTTCTTGCGCCGATTTTTGTCTTGTGGGACATTTGCAAACACTTTTTCAGGACATTTTTTGTAGTGTTACTACACAAAGGTATAAAACAACAACAAAATCTTATCGGTTTCGACATTAAATAAGAATTAAGTATCAAAATCACTGTATTTTATGTTTTTCCCATACTCCGTCTAGTAAAATAGCTCGTTATGACGTCACTTCCGTTCGGGTTAGTTCGAGGGCGCGTTTTCGGAAGTGGATAAAAAACCAGATTTTTATTTAGATATAACTATTAAATTAATGCAAATAGAAAGGTATAAAAAAGAATTTGCTATAAAACTTATATATGATCTTTCATTTTAACACAAAAAAAAATTGATTGAATAGGCAAATTATCTACCTACACAATAGAAAAATTACCTTTCTCCATTAGAATCATTTAAAAGAAGATAAAATAAAATATTATCAAAACACCCTAATTATTATTATTATTAGCTGTTCAATAAGTAATATTGTCTACAGAATTAAGATAACTTTGTTTGATGGATATGTTATCCACTCAGTAATAAGTTAGGAGCGGTTTATTAGTTTGAGATGTTGTACGGAGGTAGTAAGTCGGTCCTCGCACGATATTAGTGCTTGAATTACTCAGTTAAGAAACTCTGAACTTCGCGATAGGTTGTTCAAGATATGTCAAAAGTTGTTATCTATCTATCTAATAATTTATTAGAGTATATAGTTCTAAATACTTCCAAAAGAATAGTGAGTCTGTAACTGATTGTGTTGGTATAGAGGTATTTATTGACTATTATATCCATCAAGTTTAATATTAAATAGTGTTAGACGAGATGAATTCCCTCAAAATAAACGTAAAGGTAAATAACTGATTATAGACCAATCGTCGATGACGTTAGTTAAAGACCAGCCAGAAAATAGCTCTAGGGAGCAATAGATAAAAATGAGGGAGGCCTTTCTTTGTCCATCAGTGGGACTAACTAGGCTAGTTAGATTGTAGAACCGCAATTGCATTTCACTATAGAATAAAATTAGCCAAACCTGCCAAAACATTTAGTAGACAAAATAAAATAAAACGAAAATGCCGTCAACGAATGATGGCTGTTCGTTTACTCTCTAGATAAAAATAACAGCGCTCGCAGGCGCGTAGACGTGTAAACAGTAAACAGTCCGGGATAAAACTAACACAAACACTTTCATGTACGTACATACGTAATCTTCACACATCAGAGAATGCTCAAGTGGTGGTGCAATGCTCTCTTTCACATTTACTTATCTATGCTATGGGTGGGCGTGCGTTTGAATAATGCATCAACAGAACTATCGACTGCCACTTTTTTCTTTTTTTTTTACTCTGCAGTCATTGAATGGGTTTTCGCTTTCATTCCAATTCCCATGAAGAAAACGATAGTAAATTACCTATTCACTTGTCACTGAGAATATTGGCATTGACTTATGATTAACATAGGAGATTTCCTATCATAGCAAATATTGACATGTTAGAGAAAGGAAATTAATTTGTTTGATAAGTCACACCAACATTTCGCATCTATTTATTTATATACAAAATAAACTTTGTCTGATACATATAAAAACTAATAGGCGAGCGAGCATAAACACAATATTATTACAGAACCAATAAAGTAGAACTGCTTTTCATCACATAATTAAATGCTTCTAGTAGGTACTTAATGGTCATAAATAATGTTTGTGGTCCGTTCAAAACCAGCGAATTGTTTGTAAGATCATGATATTTTGCAATTTAAAGGTTTATATAGTTGGATATCTTGCGTTGGAATTGGAAATATACATGAATACAATCAGCAACGAGCGTGATTCAACAGGATATAGGAAACAGCTGACGCGACGCAGACCTTAACACAGATCTGAACAATGCAAGTTCAATGTGATCGAACAAAGCCAGCAGACATGCGCTTCTACTTAAACTATCATATCTCGTTTACAGCCCATATTATGTCCCCACCGAGGGACTTGAACAAAATAAAAAGGTTTTTATTTCCTTTCAAGGTCGTGGACGTGGTCCACATGCTTCATTCACGGGAATTTTAAGTAAGATATTACAAATTTTTTTTCGACGTCAGATACCAAGGAACAGGCTGTCCATGGAACTTACCCTGAATCAGCCTACTCTGGCCCAGAGCGGGTACTCGTAGATCGGGTTGGTCAACTTCACGCACAACCTTTGAATTTTTTAGCGGGAATGTGTAATTTTCCTCACGATGTTTTTCTTCGTCGTAATATCGTTGAATAGACGAACATAATAAAATCGATAATCGAAAACACATTTGTATGTGCAGAGGCTTGAACTGTACTTCTTCTTCTTCTTTTTTTTGTTTTTTTTTGTTTCTTCTGTTTGGAACACATCTCTAGTCGGTCTACAAATTAATAATATGAAACATTATTATTCGAAGCTTTTTTTTAGACATTTAAGAGAGCTATACTCATTTAATAGCATACTTTAGTCCACTGCTAAATGGCCAGAAGCTAAAGGCTTCTCACTCTAATGAGAGAGAGTAATAACATTTCTACCTCTCTTTCATTTACGCTTATCAGTCGCATTGAAAAGTACACAGATGAAAACTGCTGCCTTTTCCCTTGTTTTCATTCGTACCACACGGAGCTAAGATGCGAAAGTACGCCCATCCTTCGGTAGGTATTTCATGATACCTATTCTACTCATAAATTGGAGCATGTGTGAATTCCATGAATAAGTAAACAGGTAATAAACTTGATACCTATTTGTTTAATCATTAAACTTTAATGTCTTTTTTAACTATGTAAGGCGATACTTCACTTTATTGTAGGCTGAATGAATTTGTAAAATTATAGATATAGTGATAAAGACACGCTCTTTTCCATAATAACGGGATGAGCATAACAGGGAGCCCAAACTAAAACCACCTTTAGTTAGCCAAATTTTACGGATTAAAATTCGGTACGCATCTAAAATAAAATGCATCTTTGTGTTTCGTAGTGCACCTAGTGACAGGTTGCCATCCAGTTATTCGCTTTTTATGACAGCCAATGGGAAAACATGGGATGATCCTATTCTAATGCAGACCAAACGCTTCTAGGCTGAATGAAATCGCAAGATTATAATATCACTATCACTACATAGTATAAAATAAAGTCGCTTTCTCCGTCCCTATGTCCCTATGTCCCTTTGTACGCTTAAATCTTTAAAACTACGCAACGGATTTTGATGCGGTTTTTTTTAATAGATAGAGTGATTCAAGAGGAAGGTTTATATGTATAATACATGCATAATATACTGAAGGATAACCCACAATAACCATTTTCCCGTGCGGAGCCGGGGCGGGTCGCTAGTCATATTATAAAGAGGAAAGATTTTTATTTTTGTGTGTATGTTTGTAATGAATAAACTCAGAAACTACTGTACCGATTTCAGAAATTCTTTCACCATTAGAAAACTACATTCACCCTGAGTAACATAGGCTACCTTTTATTGCGGTAAAATGCCTCATTTTCACGGGAAAAACTGTTAACGCGTGCGGAGCCGCGGCGGAAAGCTAGTTTATGATTTAAAAAAAAGTAAGTGATCGCGGCTAGGCAAAGGTGACATGAATGAACAGCCGCAGGCATTGAACGAGCACAACAAAAGCGCGATAGGCGTTGTGGCGCTATTGAAACTCAGCCAGCTGCATTTTAATTTCAAAACTCCATTGAACTGAAATGAACCTGGTGATCCTTAACTGAAATTTTAAGAAAGGCAGAAATACTAGTCTATTTGTTTGACAAACGTGTGATATGAACCACCATACTAATATTATAAAGAAGAATGATTTGTATTTTTGAGTGTGTGTGTGTGTGTGTGTGTGTGTGTGTGTGTATGTGTGTGTGTGTGTGTGTGTGTATGTTTGTAATTAATAAACTCAAAAACAAATGAACCGATTTGAAAAATTCTTTCACCATTACCCCCTGGCCACAGCTTCGCGCGACGGCGGCGGCGGCGGCGGCGGCGTCCGCGACCGGCGGCGAGCGATGGAAACAAACTAGGCAATTTGTATACGTATTCATAGAAGTCGTTCACAGCTTCGCGCGGCGGCGGCGGCGGCGGCGGCCGCGGCTAGCTGTGAACGACTAACCCTGAGTTCAGAGCTGTGCTAGTAAAATGTGTCGTACGAGGATGTGTAGCTGTGCTGTGGAAATGTGTAGGGGTTTCCACCAGAGCTGTGCGAGGTAAATGTGTCGTACGAGGATTTGTAGCGGAGCTGTCAAAATGCGCATTAATGTGCGGTACGAGGATGCGTTGCGAAGCTGTGAAATGTGTGAGCGGGGGATGATGTGCGGTGCTAGGATGCGTTGCGAAGCTGTGAAATGTGTGAGCGGGGGGTGTGCGGTAGGGTTGCCGAAATATAGTTTTTTTTTAATTGTTTTGAAAAATATAGTACACTTCTAAAAAATATAGTATATAAATAATGAATAATAAAATAAATACACAATGGTATATTTGCCACTTATTCATTTTTATAAAAGCTATATTTTTTACACTATAGGGATCTTTCTTTAGTAATTCAGTCATGCAAGCTTTCCCACTCAGGTTATTATTTTTGGAGTATTTTTCGCATTTGAACTTGACACACTTTCGTCATCAGTACTACTTTCTTACATGACTATTTATTTTATTTAGTACCTCAACTACTCAAAAAAAGAATAAAATCTAATTGAAAATAATTAGCAAAGTTCCACTATAAAAATAAATTAAATGCAAAAAAACTTTTTTAAAAGATTTTATTTCAACGCTCTAAAAAGAAGAAAATAATTTTATCCTTAAAAATTTTAAATATCAACTTATAACCTCATTTTATATACAATTCATAAAAGCTTCATAAAAGCTTGTCGCGCTATGCATATATATACCCGTGCTATAGAATATCTTGGCAATGTTCTTTTTTTTATATAACTAAAATAATAAAACCGTGACGTAAAATATCTATTGACTGGCTGGCACGGTATCGTCGACCTCGCAACACATTCCTCGCATCACATTCCTCGTAGCACATTTCTCGCAACACATTCCTCGCAACACATTCCTCGCAACACATTCCTCGCAACACATCCTTCGCACACATTTCTCGGTTGTTTTGTATGTAGAGACCTCGCTTCGCTAAACCCTTTTCCACCAGAGCTGAGCTGAGCGAAGCTAGGAAAATGAAGTGATTCTATTGGTGGATTTTTTCACACCGCTTAGCTACCTCGCACAGCTCTGGTGGAAAAGCAGCCTAACATAGGCTACCTTTTAACGCGGGAAAGAGCCACAGTAAAAACTGTTAACGCGGGCGGAGCCTAGCCAAGCTAGTGTTTAATATTCACAAAGAATAAAATACAGGCAAATAAATTAAAAAGTAAATGTGCGATTTATATTGTAATGCTCAATGAGTTTTAATAACATTCCGATAAGTAACACCTATCGTAAAGTATATTTAAAACTAACTACAACATTCTTGTCCTAATTACTACGAGATCAATAGACAAGAAAGTAAAAACATAACAATAAAATGAGTTAAATGAGCCCCTATCCCATACACACTAAAATATGTTTCTTTTTTTATCTGTCTACACCGATCACTACAAATAACGTGAGACATAGCGGGTATAACATAACCGTATTGTATAAAATCTGCGTTTATTGTACCGCTATGTGTGTACCTCATTGTTTAACATAATAACAATAATAGAGCAATTAACACATTACATAGCTTGTACCCAGTAAAGTTACGGTATTATAATTATAACATTAGAGATATACTGTTCTCTGTCGGAAACTATGAAAGTGGCGGCAGCGTTGTGGTAGCTTTGAGGACGAAACGTAAACAAAGGTAATGTGTTTCTAAAAACAGGAAATTGTAAAAACTTTGCCCACCGTGATAATATTTACATAGACTACATTTAAAAGTAACGTGAATCGTCGACTAAAATCTAATGAGGAAGGAAGATAAAGGAAGGACCTGATTTTTAAGTAATAGAAAACAGATGGACGTAATTAAAGTATCATCTTATTTAGCGAAATGATGATAACGAACCGGGGACGTCCTGACAAAAGGTTAGGTCAGAAGTACTCTAAGCCGACGAGCTTGCATAATGAGATTAATGAATGTGGATGAAGCGAAAGAAGTATGTTTAGATCGTAGCAAGTGGAAGGAACTGGTCTCTGCCTACCCCTCCGAGAAAGAGGCGTGACTGATTGTATTTATGTCAACGAAACTGCACAATATTGCACATACAAAAATAAGTTTTCTTCGGCCATATTTATTTTTGTTAAAATTAATTGGTTTAAGACAAAACAGACATTTTACCGTAGGTATACTCAGCGCCATAAATACAACTTAGACGTTTTCAGGCTGTCAATAAAACGAACACGCCATTCGCATTAGATTCGGTCTGGCCGGCAATGTGCGATATATTTCAGTGAAGCCGGTGTCCGGATAAAACCGGGATTTTCGTACGTACCAGTCATAAAGAGAAATGGCGTCAATGCTATGTTGGGAGAGCTATGTGAGCACGGCACTCAGGATGATGAGGATACTTGCATTACAAAATAGGTCCTACGGGCGATGGTTTCCTGAAGTCAAAATAAAGTAGTTAGGCATTGTCACAGAATATGCGCCCCACGGCATTGTTATAATGATTTTGTTTCAACGAGACACAATTTCAACGGTACACATTCCCAACGAGACACATTCTCATATAATATGGACAGTGGACACAATTCCAAATGGACACAATAGAGAATGATCTCATCAAAAACAGCCCCAAAAATGCCTTACGTAATTAAGGGACGCCCGCTAATACGAATCCAATGCATTTACTAACGTCATTAACTAGATCTACTAGCCAATCATTACATTGTCATAAAAAGTGCCAAATAAATGCTTGTTTCTAACCATTTTATTGCCACTACTATTACATGTAAGTTTCAGATATGTGCGTATTTTGACCCGCAATAAAACTGTGCTGGAATATTTTACCAGCCCATGCATTTAAATGAAAAGTCACCAGATCTAGTTCGTAGATAGAACCAGCCTAGTCCCGGGGCCCCCATAAATTATTCCAACCTGCGTCCCTAATGAATAGTTAAATCTGAAGGTAGAGGATCTCTGTATTCAGATTCTCATCTCTCTGCATTTCGGTTGTATTTGTATACTTTGTCATTCTTGTAGTTTTTCAATTGTATTTCTGTATTCAATAATTTTTCTGTCTTAATATAACGATTTTATTTAATAGTAAAATAAGTTATATTTAATTAGTATGTGGTTTTTTTTTTCATTTTCTTATTCGAAAGACGAAATTTCGTTAAGTTGAAAGCGCCAGTTACATAACAAGAGACAGCTTAATTGAAAACATCCTATTTAAGTACAGCCTAAATATAAAATCTTTTTTTTTACATTTTAGTAGCAGCTATTTTTATATTTTTATTATTTTTATATTTATATTAGACATTTCTAGGTATTTATTTCCTATTTCGTCGTTGGTCAAGGAATGGCGAATAGGCCTTTTCTGAAGGTTCTGAATGGAGGGCGAAACCAACTTAAATATTTATGGACTGCTCCGCAGTGATGGAGTAATATTGTGATCCTAAATAAAGTGATCGACAGTTTATTTGACCATTATGTTCGAAACGAAACGGGATTTTTTAGATTTAAGGCCAAACCAATCTAGATAAGCACAGTAGGATGGTATATAATATATTTTATTTTCATTAAATCATTGTTTCTTTGTTGATTGCTGTTGTTGTAAGCTCTTAGAATATAAAAAAATATATATACAGTAATACTACGTACAAGAAATATAGACCGGAATACCGAACAATAAGGAATAGAATGTAGATTTGTCATCAAACTATTGCTATTGCATTTATACTTACCTATATTATAAGTACGTATTTATTGGTTTGGAACTTTGGCACCTTAATAAGTCGAGAGAGACTGGTTTCACGAAGATATTGCTTATATTACCATAACAATTAGTTACCTAGACGAGCCTAGGTAATTCCAATGTAAACAATTTGTCACATTTACAATAAACCAATTTTTAAGTAGGTAGGACATGGATAAAATGCTAAAAAGTATTAAAATCCGGAACATTTTTTGCACGTAATTGCTAGTCTGAGTGAAATAGAAAGCAATGTTTTTCTATAACCTTGCTATTTCTCGATCAAAATAGGTGTCGTAACTATTTTATCATTCGTTTAAACGTTTCCAATATTTTTCTTTTCATTTCAATCGGTCCAACAGTTTCGGAGAATAGCCCGTACAAACAGAAAAACAAAAATGACTGAAGAGAAGAGAAGGGAAGATTTAGATATTTTCTGTATCACTTCTTACATCCCCCTGATTAGATTTTTCGCATTTTTTTTCTATGTACAGATTTTCGACCTCCACAGTTTGATCACTACATAGTATAAAACATAGTCGCTTTCTCTGTCCCTATGTCCCTCCCTTTGTACGCTTAAATCTTTAAAACTACGCAACGGATTTTGATGCGGTTTTTTTTAATAGATTGAGTGATTCAAGAGGAAGGTTTATATCTATAATACATGCATAATATACTCAAGAATAACCCACAGTAACCATTTTCCCGTGCGGAGCCGGGGCGGGTCGCTAGTTTATTTATAAACATGAATCCTTGTATATTGGTCTGTCATAATGTCCCTATCGAGGGGCTCGAGCCTACCCTGAATTGGGGTGAATAGGCCTTAGTCGCCATGCTGGCCAGTGCGTATTTCAACTTACACACAACTTTAGAATTTCCACATAGTACGTGCAGAGTTTTTAATCCGCGCCTTCCAAACGTCGGTCCTAGCCACCAGGCCAGGCCAGACGACGCTAAAAATGTACTGGTAGAAAAAGCATATTGATTTGAAAAGGACAAGCTATATTATAGTATAGATAGGTAGACAACAACAGACGTGCGTTCGGCGTCGCGTGACATGGTAGCTGGTAGCGAACAGATCGATACAACATTGACTACGGGTAGGGAGACGATATATACCTACACAGGTATACCACATTTGGACGCACTACTGTGAATCATCAACGAAATTCAACGAATGAAGTATTTAAAGGGAAGTTACTTTCGACTGTTCTAATTAATTGAACACCAAGTTTTGGTAGTTTACGTTCTAACCGTGGAAAGTTTAGGTCGTTGGTATTGACGTCTAAACATTTTATAAAAAATAATAATAGACAAACATATACAGCCACGCCTTTTCACGGCTTTCTCTTTAGATTAATAATGAACAATCATTTATTTAGGTTCAAGAAAACACTTATGACGTCAGAAGTTGAGGTTTGCTCATACCACGACTGGCTCTCGTCTCACAATAAGTAAGAATTTAAAAAGTCGGTGGACTTTAATCACCCTTCCGTTCCAAGTCCGGTGAAGCTTAATTCATCGTACTTTAGGCAAGCAAAGGTCAATAAAAAAAATCCCTTCCTTTCTAAGTTTCAGCCCAAAAAAATAGAAAAAATACAAGCTCAAAACAGAAACGAATAGGTGTATAAAAATATTTTATTTCCTTCGAAACATCTTCCTTGCTTGTCTGCCAAAATATCTACATTCCACACCTCAAAGCTTTGTAGACAATTACTTATTGCGTTTATTTTTATTAGAAGCCCAAGAAAACAGCCTTAATGGGGATCTACACAGTAATAGCCAAGAAAATAGCCCATTCTGCCACACAAAGATACTGTTGAGAAGCTATTAATTAAAATTTAGTCTTGCTATGTTTCTTAAGGTTTTATTACGTCAATGAAAACTGAGAGTGGTGTTTAGTTCGTCTAACATTACTTTGCAAAAAAAGTACAATCAAGGACAGATCAAACATAACACTTTGGACCGATCTAGGGAACAGGACTTTGAATCGCATATAAATTCGAAAGTTTGTGAGGATGGATGTTTGTTACTCTTTCACACAAAAACTACTGAATGGATTTTAATGAAACTTTACTTACAATAATTTAGCGTATACATTATAAGAACAAGTAGGCTACCGTAAACCGCGGGAAAATCTGTTAGAGCACGGGTAGTCGTGGGACGGAAAACTAGTTGAAATATAAAAGCTTTTATACAGCTTGTTCACCTTTAGCTTTTAGAGTTTTAAACACTTCGGTCGCGATCTTGTCTCTTAGCTCAGTAGGCCTACTATGTAAAAAGCGACAGGTTCGAGAAGCTGTCAAACGCGACATAGTGACATTAGAGCCATAGCAGTTCTGTCAATATGTCGCGTATGACAGCTTCTAGAGGCTGTCGCTACTTACATAGTAGGTCTACAGGCGCATAGAAGAAACGTTTTTTGAGGCACCTAGGCGTTTGATCTATTCTTACAAAACCGACCGTACAACCGACAAGTACATCGACATTCCGAACACTTTTTACTATTATAGCTGAGTTCAGGTAAAATAAATTGTACGTGATCGAATGTATTATGACCAGTTTTCGATAACAACTCGAGTAAATATCAACAAAATATTGTTCCATACCTAAATAACAACACTAGCTTCATAAGATAGTAAAATTAGTATTATTTATTAGTCATCACAGGCGGGACAGTGAGTCATTTTACCCACAAGGGACGATTGGAATACCCAATGAGTTTACCTACTCGATTTACAGTGGCAACTAATCGAGACGTAGTAACGAAATATATCCGCTGAAACCGATTAGGATTATGCGAGTAATCGGAACCCTTTGCGATGGTTTCGCGTTAACCAAACTTTATTGCTTTCTGATACGTAACTGTGTTGTGGCTGAGTAATGTGACCATAAATTTACCCTTTTTAGTTTAGATACACATTATTTTGGTTTACGGATAGTTTCATTAAATTGTAGAATCGACTACAGTAATATATTTAGGTTAAAGCATAGAATGTATCTGAAAAAATACGATATTTTTTGTATTGACCTATGCTTGTGTCGAAAAAGTACGACCAATCAAGCTTCACCGGACTTGCGGGGGAGTGGAAGACTCTATCCAAAAAAAAAAACGAGTAAAGAAGTACAAACATTTACCTATAACTACTTGTAAAAGAAGTTCTAGCGTTCGCTTTATCCAGACGTCCTACAAAAGAAAAACACAAATTGAAACACACGTTTAGCGACGTTATCGCCTAGCTAGGTAAATTATTTTGTTCAAAGTACAATAATAAACAACACAAACTAAACTATAATCTAAAGTCAGCTGTTCGCGCATCTAAATTGCACTCACGTTCACTTTACTATCTCGCGAACGCAATTAGTTAGACGCTAGCGGCATCTTGAGTGTCCTTAAGCAACTAAATGTGTACTTCGCCGTACTTTACGGTAAATTTCACTAGCACGCTAGCACGAAGACGAATTTGATGTGAACGACTCTTTAATTAAATGTGAACGAGGCATAGCTTTGGCAAGGAAGCCAGACTTGATTATTTCGAAAAATAATGTAATTTACGCCTTCTTTTTGTGTTTTTTTTTATGGATTTATTATTATTTATTTTGTTAAAGTAGCGATACCAATACGTTAAACTTACCGTCAAGATAAGAAATACATTACGTAAAGACTAGGTATTTTCACTAACGGGGTGAGCAGAGTTACGAAGTTTGTAATTTACTTTTTCTGTACATTAAATCATACTTCCTACTATTATGATTTAAAACGAGATATTTACCATGGTATTTGTGTTTGTGAGAACCCGATATTAACAACCGTGATAGCTTTAAACTACATTTGTATTTTTGATAGGTACTCGTTTAGATAAGTATTTTGTAAAAGTTAAAATCGTCCCCTATTGAGAAAACCATGTATAAATCATAAATCATAAATTTTATTGAGAATTTCAATTTAGGTTACATTGCAGATGTTATCGCTAATATAATAAATGGTCTCTAAATTGTACCTTTACAGGCATATTCACAAAATTAATAATACATTTCAAAAATTTACATCAAATTAAAATACCTATGTGCTTTCAACAAAATTTTACAGGAGACACAAGAAACTATTTACTGAAAAAAAGAATGATAGGTAAATATTAATTCTGTTGTTTGTTCGTTATAATTTATATGATTATCTTTAGAGCTTTAAACAAATGCGTAATTTATAAGTGCAAAAACTGCAAGTTCTTTTGCCCAATTTGTAAAAAAAAGAATTAGACAAAAGCTGTCCTTTAGTTGGTTTTCTCAGCAGGCAGGGTGACGAAATGTATTTTAGGAAAATAGCAATTCATTTAATTAATCTCTACGAGAATGGCAAATTGGAGTAATTCCTTTCCCTGTGGGAATTCTAACGTCAACAAATTCTTATCTGTAGATACCTACTACTACAGCAATTAAGAGACTTTATTTTTTAAGTTACTCATAGTATTTTAACAATTTACATTTAATATACTTTATTTATGATTACAGAACAAAGGGTGAATCGACAAAGAATTATAAATACTAAATTGATTTGAAATAAACTTGCACCGCAACCTGGATTGATGATTTACTTATAAAAATATTAAAATCTGATGTCTAGTTCTTGTGCCAAAATTCACATACCTATACATGAGATGAAAGAATAAAATTTAGTGTTTGGTTAATCTTCTAAAAATAAACCCCTATCATGGTCATAGGTTAAAATCTGTCCATTCAGTTCCTTAATCTTTATTTCCGTGGGATCTGTAAAGCAAACCAATTGCGTGTACGTACTACACAAAAAATAAAAAACACGTTTTACAGCTTCTTTACAGTATTCAAATCTGACGCTTCTGCATTACAAGACATGCGTGGGTATGATAAAAATCTACATAAATCTATTTCATTCAATCTATCTATCCGCTGTGTAGTGTATACTTTAACAAAAAAAAAAAAGAAGCTAAAGAACTCCGTGTCTCATTGAAGACAAAATGAGGTCGCGCACAAAGAGATTGTTAGACTCCTCGCAAAATCACGAACTAAGACAACCTAAGATGCTCGAGGAAAATGCAACGCGGTACGACATGAAGTCTCCGCTATATACTTTTATACTGTTTTACATAAGTACAGAAAACAGATGATGTTGTATGTAAATATATTATTTGCATTGTTAATAATTTTGCCTTCTTCTTCTGTCGAGTTGATGGATCAACACACGACACAGAAACAGGCCCCTTTCCGGACTCCCTCTCATTCTCCCTCTCCCTTAACCAAACGCAGGTAGGTTAGGTACTCGGAAATACTAACCTTTTAATTTAATTTTAAATGATTTTATGTTACGTTGCCTTTTAGTCGAAAAAGCCGACTTTCTAAAAACTTATTATTTCCAAATTGATCGGCTACCTACTAACCTTTCTTTTATTTGAATGACAAGTACTTTTTGATGTACGTTCTTATGCTTCTGAAGACCAATTATGTGTAAATAGAGACACCGCCGATATATTTCTAATTTGTGTTAGATCATTTATATAATCCTCAATACTTAGTTGTTTTAATACATTACGGCACACCGCCATTTTCTTATATGCATTTAAAACTTCAGGCTGATATAATAACCTTGAAGAAAACTCGAAGTAGGTAAATATACAATTAATTTCCAACGCAGTTAATAAAAAAATAAGCCGACGACCTCGAGAAGCCTTTCAATTTCCTTTATAGAACCAAGACAACACGGCTTTATCTTCTACCTAATAATCTTGACTGAATTCATAAATTTCGTGCTAATTCAATTTTGCTTTAATTTTGAAGGTAAATTTAACTTTAATAGACTTTTCAGACAAACAAGTCAAACTATATTACGTATACCTACTTACTGCTACTTGATTACCATATTTTGTATTTTTTGTCATGGTAAACGATGTTCCCAGCGTTAAAATTTTAAAAAGTAAATGTCTTAATTCTAAAGCTGATATTTTATCAACATTTTCGGGCCGTTTTCTTGGGAAAGATACACAAACTAATATGTAAACTTTTACATTTATAAATAGGTACAAGCTGTCCGACCTGCTTCGCCCGGTTTTTTTTTTTTCGTGAAAATGACACATTTTTCCGCCGTCTTGCTAAAAGATCATACAATCCTTGCTCTTACAATAACAAATAAATCAAATTATTTTATCGAAGTATAATAATGCTATGTACAAATCAGCGAAGAAAAATTTACATCGTTAGCATATAAGAAGCAGTTATTTGTACCTTTTTATTAGACAGTTAACCTTTGAGAAGATAAAATCTCTTTTGGTCCGTAACGTAATACCCAACCCTTGTGGTTTCCGGGTCCTTTATCTGGAAGAACGGCTCTTGAACTTATCTTGGGTAACGACTTACCAAGATTTAGAGATTTAAACAAAATCAGCCTTTAGCGGCTAAAGGAGAAATGGAAAGAACCTACGATATCTGTCAATTGAAACTTACTTGACATACTAAGAAAATATCAAAGAGTTTCTAGACGAATAGCCTAACCTACTAAAATTCCTTGATGTCGCAGAGAATGTAATATTACTATCATGATTATATAAGAGACTATAGGTACGAAACGACGGATGCAACAAAAACTAATAGATTGAGAGTTGAGTTTCGTTTTGTTTGTTCAATTCACGCAACAATGAACACAAAACTAAAGTATATTATTTACGAACTTGTTTTTGCGGGTTTGCTATTTGCTTACAGCGTGAACTGGAGCACGTGAGAGAAACAACCGGTTAATATTGATTTCTAAAAGCGTGGGCGGCACAAAAACATTCAGTCGACCGATACTGCCACGATACCAAGATTATGACCACTGAGAATTGCAGAGAAATTCATTCATAGATCGGTCCATATCCGTACGTTATGTGTGTATTATTGGTCTATTTTATTGTGTCATTAGTTTTATCGATTCTGTATGTAAGAGATAGCAGAAACATTACTAAAGCTGTGCTACGCCTCTTTTTTTTATTGAATTGACCTATGCTTGAGTAGAAAAAGTACGACGGATCAAGCTTCATCGGACTTGCGGAAGACTCTACCCCAAAGTAGTCATATACCAACGCGACTAGGGGCGGCTCGAGGGAGCCACGGACCTAGGCCTAGCGCGTTGATACTGAAAAACATCGTGAAGGAGGCGACGCCTGAGGGGCTCCGTCTCTGATTATCTATTTTGATTTTGGTTTACTACGCTACGCCTCTGTCCATTAGCCTGTGTCTCACAGAGCTGCATTTTTATACACACATTGAAATTTCCACAGATAATAATTACCAAATTCTTCTCGGTCCGTAATTTGCAAGCTCCAAATAAAAGGTACGTTGCATCAAAATCGATGAGGAATTTAATAACTTAGTAACGCATTTGGGTCAATCGATACGACAGTCGCTTCGCGTGTCCAGCCGCGACGACACTCACCCCCTCTTTAAGTATTCAACTGGCAAATACATAAGCACGACCACAGATTGTTAGCTAACAACATAACACTGGTAGTCTGTGTCGGAAGGAAAATGGGATTTATATAAACGAACCATGAAAATAATCGATGCAGCTTCAACATTTACAACTTGAAGAATAATACTTTGCACTTTAATTTTAATCTTTCTATCATTAATAGTGACAAAGAGCGGCGGCGGGGACGACCCTTTAGCCTCTTAAAGACGCCAGTTGAGCATAATCTATTTAAAAATATGTCAGATCGAAACTATTCTTCATTCAAGTCTAATAATTGTCATTGTTGAAAATATATTTTATTGCTAGAGCACTATTAGCATAGCATAGATAGAGGTTGTCTGGAAGAGATCGCTTACAGCGATAAGACCGCCTTTACGAATATTCTAGTTTTAAGATGATTTATATTGTGTTTCTTTGTGTGTTTGCAATAAAGTGTTACTGTTAAGTGTTAGTGTTTGTTTCTTATTTTATGTACTTTCTTTTAGTGATTTGGGTAAATTTTAATGTGCGTTTGATTATTTTCAAAGTGGCTTTAAATACATTGTAAAGAAGATGTCTTGGCGTGCAGAAGTGTCATAGTGTCGCGACATGACGTGACATATGTCGATAGGAGTAGGAAACGACACCACGATACTGGAATTGGTATTGCGTTAGAGCTTTTTCACACGGAAGCTTTTTAAGTCCGCTCTGTTTCTAATAGTACAGAAGCCGGTACATGCGGTTGGACAATCGCACTACGAGTTTCGCCCCTACTACTACGGAATAAAGGCGCTATCAAGGTCAATATGTCCAGCCGCAGTGCATATGCAACTGTACATTGGAGTATAAACTATATTTATAGTAAAAGCTATTTATACGCATATGAAAATATATTTTGTAATACCTACTCGTACTTAAATTATTTGAACGATTTTTTTGCATGCAATTTGTGTCTTAAATGCTAAATCGCATTCAAATCCTATGCTAAGTTCGTAACCTTGGCACACGTGAATTTTAATTTAAAGGTGTTTGAAAGTAAACTGATAAATATTTCCACCAACACGAACTATTACAATTAACTGCTATTGCACAATCATGGAATAAGTGAAGCTATTTAATTTCTCAATTATAATGTTGCAGATATAATAAGATTTCCACCGGGAGGGGCCAATTCGATACCTGCCAGAAATTAGTGTGCTTTCAAATTTATTACATTTTTATGGAGAAGAAAAGAAACTTACACAAATCGGCAAAGAAAATCTTCACAAACTTTTGTTTGAAAGGACAATTCGCAATGGGTTCGCTCACGCAAATTTTTGGCGTAGTACCTACATAAAATAACAGTAAAATGTCGCGGAAGGTGACGTATATAAAATATCTATATATAGATAAAGTTATTGTTTGTTATATACCTAGATAACTGCAGCTGTTCATTCGTACTCTCTAAATTTTCAATGACTTGTGTTATTCTTGTGCAATAAATAATGTATGTATGTATGTGCAGATTGGTGCTACATTTTAAATAGGAAATACTTATTTATTCCTCCACAGCCAATCACGCTCAAATTATAAACCAGGGGAGCCAATTTCCAACATTAATAGCTGGTTATAAAACGGTATGTTCGCGAGGTCTTGTCAAGTTGTTGCAGAACTTAACAGCGCAGTAAGGACTTTTACATGCAGCGATTTGTTACAGTACAGTCATACAATATTAATGCAAACGCAGCTGCTTGTGGCTGTTCCTTTTCTCTCTACCTTTGTGTCATTATTTTCTCTCTATCTGATATCTATGATTCTATAATCGCGAAAAGACATCAACACAAACGGTGTAGGTGCAAGAGAGATACAGCATCATTTTAAACCCGCTTTTAAATCTATGTATTGTATTGACGAAACCCGTTACGTACGTAGATGCGGTTTCGTTGCCGGCTGAAGAAATTGAAGCAAACTCACACTGAATCTATTCAAACAATGTTTGTAAATCTATACTAAAACCACATTTTTGGGTTTTAAAGACAGCCGAAGGGGTTCGATTTGATACGCGTCCGAAATACTTACACTGATCTTTGTGTTTCGTGTAGTGCATCTAGTGATAGGATGGTAACCTGTCGCGTTGTCTATACGGCAACTACACCCGAAATCATTAGTCACCTTCTACGACGCCCAATGGAAAGGCAAGCGATGGTCCTATTCTAATGTCGGGACCACAAGGCGTACAAAAAGTCGCAATGTCTAAAAGGACCGCCCACACTGCAGTTTTCACACAGCTCCCTATGCAGATGTAGTGCAGGCGAACTTGCTGGAATGTGGGCGAAAGTTTCAAACAGAAGCCAACTTGCAAGTTCTAACAACCAGGCATTGTAGTCCTAGACCATACCAGATTCTCAGAATCCGTCAGTACTTTGACTGGTTGTTACACGCTGTGTTCAAGATAACGTTTTCAGACGGTAAAGTTACAAAACTGAAATAAGTTTGAAACATTCAGTTTTGTAGCTGTCATCATCATCATACAATCCACCCTTTTGAATCTACTCCCATGGAAATTAAGTACCTACCTAACGAGCTAGAACTTAGAAGAGCTAATTCAGTGCCTGATCTATGTAGGGATCAAACATTTGAATCCGCACAACGGTTTTACCGTGAAAGCAGACCAAATCAAATGACAAACTATTAAATATTCATTTCGCATACTATATAACATAATTTGTAACTGTTAGACACGAAAAAGGGTTAAGTCCTACCTAACTTTTACGTAATTCTGCGCTTTTAACTGTCAAAAGAAGAATAAGGTGATTAAAAGAAGAATCTCACTGGAGATACAACTATCATGGTTATTGTAACACAACCAAGTTTAAGTTACTTAATTTAGAATAATATCATAGCGAAAACCCGGAAAATATTTGATAAATACCTACCAAGAGAAGTGGTTTTCCGTTATTTAACAAAGACACGAAAATAATTTTCGGGAACTTGAAGAATTTGCACAAAAGGCGCAACACAATGACGCGTATTTATTTATTTAATACAGAACCGCAAACAGCCGACGTTAACAAAAGTATAGCCTAGATTTATGCTCCTTTAAAACCGTATTCCCCATTCTTTTTTGCGGTACAAGAGAGTTTATTCACGGTACGGCTAATGAAATGCAAATACATACTAGCCTTTTGGCGTAAAGAATAACATTGCTTATGTGTAGCTACAATTTATGTAGCAAAACCCTGAACATGTGGAGTTCTAGGTTGGTCTGAGACGCTTTATCTGGGCCAGGGTTAGAGTCGGGGTTACACTAATCAGTCCTTGTAAGGTGCCGCAGGATTCTAACAAAGAACTAGGAAGCGTGTAGGTTTCCGTGATACCTATAAATCTATATATTTTCTATATAATATAGTAACTAAACTGTAGAGGTTAAATGTCTGTACATAGAAAATAAAGTTAAAATCCCAGTTAGGGGGATGTAAGAAGTGAAATAAAACAAATCCATTTTCTTTTTAAAAAAAAACGCGGGCGTAGCCGCGGGCGGACAGCTACTCGTAGTAGTATATATTTGTTATAGTGCTATAATATTTTGTTTGCTTTAAAGTGTAACAAAAAAAAGAAAAATCTGACAAAATCTTAAATTGTTACGTATCAAACCTTAAAAAATGCCGAAAGTAAAAATATGTATCAGGTGTTTAAAATATGAAGTAAATCAGTAATAACTGGCTCTTTGTGAAAATATTTGGACTATTTTACGATTCGCCGTGTATAATCTTATACAGTTCCCAAAAAAATTTAAGCCAAAACATTAAACACGAGAGCTCTTTGCTCTCCCCAAGTCCATATCGCACTAAAGACAGCTGTAGATCTATTGAGGGAAATAATAAAGAGAATTATTTTTTAATTATATTAATTTCCGGCAAAGATAACGTCTTTTACAAGCCTACAATTGTTTATCCTGCTGTAAAACGGATCGCAATTAAAAACGAGGCCACGAAACGAGATAAGCGATCCTGGGCTTTGAAATTTTTGTTTAACTGGCATCTTTATTAATTACGCCCCGAGGAAAATCTAGCTAGCGCCTCTGTCTGCTTTAATTAAACTTGAGAGATATCAAAATTCAAGCTCAAATATACAATTAAGACGCTTGATAAATAACGGCTATTTCTATTACGCCATTCACAGATACAAGAGGGTCCCTGCATTGTCAAAAGAAGAACGCGGTTTAGAATCCCTCACCAGGTTATTATAATAATAATAAATAATAATAATACATAATTTATTTAAACTTAATGTCTGACTCCTATTCTAGGCTAGGTCGGCTGTGTAAATAAACTATTGTAATAGGCTTGTGTCCAGGGTCAAAATATGTAATTACATTCTATTTACACCATATTTTAGATTATAAAAAAATATTGGACACGTATTTTTTCTTTTTTCGATTAAACAAAAAATAACAAAGATATAGCCCATTAAAGTCACACGTTACTTTAATGGGCTATATCTTTGTAATTTTTGGTCCGATTTACAAATAAAAAAATACGTGTCCCTTATTTTTGAATAATCTAAAAGACGGACTAATTATATTTTTTAAGGACACAAGCCTATTCCTGTAGGTATATACTTGGCCTGGCTGCTTATTTACCAATCATCACTTCTAATCTCCTCATGTCAGCGAGACTAGGAAAATAAAGATATTATGATTATGAATATGATTTTAATAAAGTGATCCTATTGGTGGATTTTTTCCTTCCTCACCGCTCATATTCCTAACACATTTCTGATGAAAAACCAGCATATAATACACCCCACTTGGCAGGTGTTTGTTACAACTCATCCTCTAGGATATGTATCTTTAGTTATTTTGGCGACATACACAATCAAAAACATGATGGATGGGTTAGACCAATTCTAAAGTAAGTAAAAAAAAACACTTTAAATCATAAAAAAATAACAGATACAAGGACACTAAACCTAGAACTGTATGCAGTTCATAATGGTGGAAAATCTAATTTATTTGTATGGACGGATTACAAATATAAATCCAAATCTACGCCTTGCATCAACACGGTTCAACGAAAACTGCATTAACCAATTTTCTCTTTTGCCCGTAGTGCAGTCGTGCAGTGCTCTTTCTTGCGCAAGCGTCGAGGTAACGCGCCAATCAGAGCATCTCAACCTCAGCCGGCAACTAACGTTAATTTGGCAATGCGTTCGATAACTCCGATTGCAAGGTTAACTTAATTTGCTTCCTTTCTAGTATATTTATTTTATTTATATTTTGGTAACATTAACATTTGATGGATTAGAAGATGCTAATCTCAAGGCCAAAGCCGTAAGCATTTCTAATATATTTATTTGCCTTTTTTAAATAACAAACCTTGTATAACTGCAGTTTTAAACAAAATCCTGAAGGTAAATATCCGGGGTAAGAAACTTTTCATTTAATACGACTAAAGGATATTCTATGAAATCAAAATCAGAAATATGTCATACGTTTCTCGGTTTAGAAAATAACTATTCCAACACTTCGTTTAGCTTGACCCGTGCAATTAACGACAACTGGGATCCCCAAATCGTCCGGGATTATGCCGAGAGGCACTATAGTATAGTCCATCAGTGGACTGTTTCAGGCTGTTGGACTAAAAAACTAAGCAGTAAAGGGTGTTGCCACGTGGTAGTGATTAACGTCTTATGTTGTTCATGCCACAACACAGTTAGTCGTCAGACCTAATTAGTACCTACCTTTGCTTCCTATACAAAATTACCTATATTCGAATACACACAATTCAATGTGTACGTACGACAAATTTTATTAGTAAGGTATTACATTCAGCTGTAGAATGTGTGGTTGTTTAGTTGCAAATGGTTATAGGGCATCTGCGAAACATCAGGGATATGCACGATAATGGCTGCGCTAAACCATGAAACTCTATTTTTTTACCTAAAAGATAATAGTGCGAATAATTTACAATTTTTAGTCATACAGTTACTACAAAATATCGATTAAATAGGATTGTCGTTCTAACAAAGACATACTATGTTTACTTGACAAAATCATCTAAAATAAAATCCAGCATAATCTTAATCAGCCAAAACACGTCCATACTGGACTTTACGTATTTGAGATATTATGAAATACGAAACTAAAAATATTTGAACAATGACATGTGTTCGCGAATGGCTGAACAACTGGGTCAATGGATGCATTAAATTACCTACTGCTCTTAAAAACTACATTACACAGAGGCATGAACGTGAAAATGTTTTATTAAACAACTCAAAACATAACTTTTTTCAGAAATTAATGTTGTAGAACACACATGTTCTGTGAAATTTTAAATTTTACTTTTATTAATTCTTAAAAACATAGTTTATTTATTAGGAAAGAAGTATTTGTAAACGGAGCGATGATGAGGAAGCTATATCTTGTATGATTCATATTAAGTATTGTATGTGGTTCTTCCAATTCCGCATGCTTGAGCCTTCTAAATAGAGCGAGGACGGACAGGAATGACAGGGCAGAATTGCGCGCTTAAATCCTAAAAAGCGGATTAAATACAAAGGAAATTTAAAAAGAGAAAAGGTGACAAAGTCTTTGCAAGAATAAAAAATAAATTCACCAATTACCTTTGTCGACGATCAAAGGAAATAAATTGTTTTAACAGTAAATTGACCTATTCCTTGCTCGAGGGTAAAATTACATTTCAAGCCATTTATTTTTCATTCTTGTCTAGCTAATACACTTTCGATGAAAGGAGGAATTGTGAGAAACGTTCTTTGTAATGGCTAACGTTCTTTCTTTAAACTTTAGGTAAGCTCCCGCAATGAGACAGAAGGATATATGGGTAATGGATTGAGTGAATAAGAGTGTTACACCCGCGGCTCGTCTAGGTCCTGGCGAGCCTGCGGGGTAACTACGTTTAAGATGAAGAGTAAGAAAGAAGTATGGCCGACACACACACCGAATTTAGTTTACTAGGATGGCAAATAAGAAGTAAAAGACTTTTAAACTTTCACTAGTATAGTATTGAGATAGTGATAATAACAAAAACACAAACACATTTGAAAATAATGAAAACACAGATGTTACGAAAGCAAAAGTTGGAGATGGAATGAATATTAAAAAATGGATGATTGACGGATGATTTTGAATGAATTCCAAAATTAAATATATTTGAATTTAGATGAAAATGGTAAATGAGATGAGAAATGAAGTAGAAAACGTGGCAACGAGGTAGCACTCAATGCACCTCGTTACAAGAGGAAGTAAAATATGTCAGTACCTTTCTTTCTCGTGTGACGACTGAGGGTACTGCAATACCGTTTGCTGGCTTTCCATTTCCACCACGCATTGTGTCCCAAGCTCGAGTTCTGTAAAGAAAACGGCAATGAAATTAAAATTAAACAGCGTCAGAGTTTAGGTTGACAACAGACCCAGTATCTTGGTAAAAGTACGAGTACCCTAATTCCATTTCCGAAGACTTCCTATCTTAACTACGATAGGGTCGATCACGTCGAAATTTAATTAAAATCTGGCTGTAGGTACCTATTATATTGGCCGTAAAATGTATTGATTTGGGCAAAGGCTTCTAATAAAGTACATGTAGTAATCAAGGCAAACAAAAAAGGTTTTAACAGGGATATCCAAGTCCAGGAGGGAAGAAGTTGCTCTAATGGCAAAAATATTCAATAAATAGATTGATTGACTTCAAAATTGCTATGAAAAATAATTTGGAAAAACGCACTACTTTTCTATTCTTCTCAGACAAACGCAATTTATTTATCGTAAAAATACCTACCAAGTTTTATGTTTTACAATTTGACTTTTTATGTTAGAAAAATCGGCATTATTATACCTCGTCATTGTTGATCAACCAATCATTCGATTTCGATTTTACTGCTATCTACTAAGTTACGATGTGGATGGAACTAGGACTAGGATACCATGATTAAACCAACAAATTATAAATGATCGCTGGCTAACAGAGCGTGATAACCTCATATCTCATCATTTTCATTTGAATACATAAAAGTTATGCGTATGCATGTGGTATACGCAACGAACGTTATATCAGGAAGCGCATAACTCAGGCAAGTCAAATAAACATTAGATGCATAATGAAATATTTCTGTGTATTTTGTAATATACGACGTTTGGAACGAGGACATTCGTGGAACATCCATGAAATGAAACAAATGAGTTTGAAAATGTAACTGAACTTTCTCACGTCGAATACATTTCAAAAGGAATAACACTAAATATAAGCTAATAAATGTATTTATCGATTCACCTAAATACAAAAAAAAGGAAGTGGAAGTTTTATAAGGTAAGTGGAAAATATAGGTACACAATTAGAACAGAATAGAAAAATATAAAATTACACATACACAGACACAAATTACACATAACAAATTCGTTAAAAGACGATTATTTAATTATTTCGTTCAATTTAAATTTTAACTTTTTTTTACTCCAAAATCGAACGAATTCAGAATTTTTGCTTCGAATTTGTAGTCTAATAATGAAAAACTTTTTTATTAAACGTGACATGTACCTACAATGACAATTCGATGTTTTTGGCATGGGCTAGATCAAATATTTATATCAAAATACTTTCTGCCGATGCCATCTATGTCTAAAGCTATGTCTATTAAACAGACTCCAGATTGTTTACGTAAATAGTTCCGTTGGAAAATGTCGGCTAAATGATGTTCTACAATCACACTTTATAACAATCCATTAACTGCATACACGTAACATTCCCATTTACCTAGTTACTCACCACATTAGTTACACATGGACTCTTATGATCAGTGAAATAATTCGCGGTCGCTGTCGTGTGGAACGAAGCAAAATGCTGTATGGGGAAAGACTTCAATGTCAGTAATGACAGGTGACAAATAAAGATACGTAACATAGTATTACGAAGAACACAGTTTTCTTATTTTTTCAATTTTATGTGGCAACGGCCATATCCAGGTGGTTTGATTAGGCTAAGAAATAAGAGAAGGCGAAGGTAGTGTGGCCAGCTATTACCTTTATGATGATTTTGTGGAAGAACGTTTGTGTGTAAAACGTGTGAGGATGTGATGTGTGGGTGAAGAATGAATTCCCGAACCTGCCAGTTATGTTCAAACTGATATCGCATCGTCTCTTTCAGATTGTTTGATCTCTTTGTCATTGCTTACACTTGTACATTTTTGAGACGAGAGCCAGTCTTGGTTTGAGCAAAGCTTATTAACTTCAGAATTGACGTCATTAAGTGTTTTAAGGGAGCCTATAATGAATAAAAAAAAGTATTTTTAAATAAGGGGAGTATCTAATATTTTGCAAATAATATTTAAACAAAATATTTGAGTCCAGCTTGTATAGAAATACTGTACCCATGTATTTACTGGACAAGACATTTTAACGCCGAAAGTTTGTCAGAAATACTCATTGCGTTATGGCTACAAGTGGAATTGGCAGTCATTTAGTTGTTATTCAACGCCAATAATAGTTAGGTTAGGTACGTTGCTTATAATGTTTTATTACCTCACTTTTATACGGTGACTGATTACTTATGTAGTTGTAAAAGCGTATATAATATTATTTAACATTCGTGTAGGTAGGTAGAGTATTAATCACGGCAGTAAAGAAATGCATTGATCATAATATTTAAGGATTTCATTTTATGTCCAGTACACCTGTATTCTGCATGGAATGCAAGACTATGTTGATTGGACGACAAGCTTGATGTAAATACATATAGCTATTTACATGATATCGTCTTTATCAGATAAGCACGGCCGATAACTAAAATACACGCTAAACGTAGCCAACGATACGTGAAAGCAAGTAGGGTGATTAATTGAGAATGCTTTTTTTATCTGTATCATACATTATTTTCAGAATGTTTTTATCATACATTTTAAGATTGATTTCATTATTTTGAATTAAATTACTTTAATTTATTTCATATTCTCAATTTACAGTCCATTCTAAAAGCAACTACCTACATATTTTCGTCTCAACAGGTCTGATTCTGACAAACAATCATCTAATCTGTGTACAGATGACCACAATCGACTAAACATAACCTAGATACCCATTAAATTATTGTTTGTAATCATATAATATCAGATTATTCAGAGCGTCCAAATAGATAATATACAAGTCAAATTTATTTTATTGAATACGCTGAAACAATTGCAATCTTGGAAAATATTTCTAACAAGAAATGAGTATAATATATGTCGAAACGGTCATTTATTTACAACTAGCATTTTGCCGCGGCTCAGCTCGCGTTAACAGTTTTTCCCGTGGGAATGTAGCATTTCCCGCGGTAATAGGTAGCCTTTGTTACTCAGGGTGAATGTAGCTTTCGAATGGTGAAATAATTTTTGAAATCGGTTCTGTAGTTTTTGAGTTTATTCATTACAAATATACACACACAAAAATACAAATCTTTCATAATATTATAGTATACAGGGCGTCCCACGGCTATGCCACATGGAGGGAAAGTACCTTAAATATTGTAGTTAGAACATTTTACTGAATGAAGACTTTATTTTATTTCTAAAAACTATAAAAACTGCATTCATACATTTTTAATAATTACATGGTTGAACCGGGAATCGAACCCGCTACACGAGAAAAATAAATCACCCTGTAGTTTTATCATACCAATCGAAAGCCTTCATCATAAGAATTATTTTTTGCTTAATAACATAGTGTCAGAAATAAAAGGAAGACTATGAATTTTAACATTTGATGTGGCCGGCCGCGGCGGTCGCCAGATCTAGCCCCGTTAGATTTTTTAATGGGATTATGTAAAAAATTTAGTTTACAACAAGAAACGGTACGAAAGTGTCCACGAGCTACAAACAGAACTTAGATGTATTATTCTAAATATCCACCACAACAAGATAAAAAATCGACAGGGAGTAAAATTAAGAGTGTGATTTGTATTCAATAGGTGGGCCATTCCAAAGTGACGGGTGGGACATTCTGACTCCTTTTAGGTCAAACTTTAAGTGATTTCTCTTAAAATACCAATGCAATCTGTATCAAAATAATAACAATATGAAGCCAGATAATGGTTAAAAAGAAAACATTAAAGTAAAATCTTAAACTACATTTATTAACCCAAAAATATGACTTTTTCTAAGTGTGACGGGTGGGACACTCTTGACACCCGCCTGTCTGGGTGGATGACTACATTTCCCAAATCCAGCCAAACCATAAATATTTTGTTATATAGTTTTTTGATATGTTGTAACTGAAATATTAAGGTCCCATTTTATACATAAATTACGTTTATCATAGTAACAAATTTGCAAAAATTGCTCGTATAGAGTGTGACGGGTGGGACAGCAATTTGTGACGGGTGGGACGAGTAACATTTGACGACATATTAGTTCGTGAATAAAACGCACATAACTATTAGGACATGCAATTTATTATATTTTTAACGAAATATCTATTACAATTACATAAAAATTAAAAAAAGTCAGCCGTAGCAACACGCTGGTAGCAACATTATAATTAACATTAATTATTTTTCAAATATTGGTAAGTTATCCTTAAATTCGTAATAAACTCTGTCTCCTATCACCTTTCATCTAATCCTCTCCTTTTCTAATAATTCTTCCAGTTTTTCTAAATTCGCTTTTAACTTTTCTCTAGACTTTCTTTTCCTCTCTGCCGGATTCATGTTCTGAAAAAATAATAATAATACCAAAACCAAAATAAGCCCCATAAAACCAAACTGGCACACTACATGCATGTATATTCAAGAAATAAAACACAATAATATACGGCTTTGTTATAAAACCCTTATGTATACAGTATATTGTGGTTTGTACTGTTTTATTTCTCTTTCCTACCCTCATTGAAATGCTCACTGTATTCCTATTTATCATTATACTATGTAATAATTATTAAGTGTTTGGCCTTGTATATAAAATTTAGAAAATTGGAAATGTAACATATTTTGCCTAGTTTGAACTCAGTGTAGTATACTTACTATTATAATTCTGTGAGGCGAGGACGGATTGAAGGACCTGGTTTCCCATAGTACAGAGAATTCTAGTTTGGGGACCAGGAAATATCTTTAAAATGTGTAAGTTGATCTAAATTTCTTTAATGTATAATAACAAGTTTGTGTTGTTGCAAATAAATACATTTTCATTTCATTTCATAACACTGCAAACACAAGAATCCATATCGACTTTATTTGTCCCACCCGTCACAGTGACGGGTGGGACATCTGTTCAAATCTTAATATTTCCAATACATATTCACTTGTTCAATGTCCTTTCAAGCCAAAACCATTACCCATGGCATAATTGTTACTTTTGCAAAGCCGAAAAACAGTCAGTTAGATATTTTTAGGATAGGATAAAAAAGAACATGTTTTGCAGTGACGGGTGGGACACGAGGTAATCATTTCGTCAAACTCTTACAACTTTTTACGATAAATATTCTCATGCAATAACTTACCACCGTTTCGTACTTCTTAAATTGTACTTTATTTCAATATGATAACTTTTTACAATGGCTCAATAAATGGCGGATAAAAGTGTTGCCAACTTAGAGAAAAATATGCTACCAAACACAACCACACTATGGCTGAGTTCACCAATAATAAAAATTACGAAAATCATAAAAATATGAAATAAAATGGCCTATTCCTGTTGAATTAGTTTATTGGCTTTGCTTTAGTAACAGATTTAAGCCCAAATTATGCAATTTATTTTTTTTATTTTTTTCCCGTCTTCGCTGGAATGACCAGGGGTCATTTTGAGCATTTGATAAAATTGATAAATTTTGTAGTATAAAATGTTAAAATACATAGTCTTCCTTTTATTTCTGACACTATGTTATTTAGCAAAAAATAACCTTTATGATGAAGCCTTTTCATCGATATGATAAAAGTACAGGTTATTTTTTTTTTCTCGTATAGCGGGTTCGATTCCCGGTTCAACCATGTAATTATAAAAAAATGTATGAATGCAGTTTTAATAGTATTCAGAAATAAAATAATGTCTTCTTTCAGTAAAATGTTCTACCTACAATATTTAAGGTACTTTCCCTCCATGTGGCATAGCCATGGGACGCCCTGTATAGTACGAGTATGATAACTATAACTAGGCAGAATACATGTAGATGGTAGAGATTAAACAGGTGGTATCGATTTTAGGGGGAAAGGCAGGCAGGAATGCTAATCGTTTGTAATTAGTTGGAGTGGTGTAGGATCGACTATTTGTACCTTTAATGGAAGTAAACATTTCGGTTTGTTGGGGCTGTTCAGTCTTTTATCGGTATTGTTTTGAAACTTTGTTTAGGTAGGTATAAATTGACGGACAATTGGGCCCAAAACGTGCCAAAACCAACAAAAACTTAGAACAGTATCGGTGTCGTAGTAGCTAGATTTTGAAATAAAGGAAATATTGCAAAGATACATCAACAAAAAAACATTTTGTGTTAAATCGTCCAAACCTTACTGAGTCAGCATGTTTGACTAAGGTTTGCCCAATATGTCCATCCATTGTCCATCTGCATGTTTTTCTTTTTTTTAAACATGGTAGCCTTATTTTACATAATATTCAGCTAACTACTGATAAGATAACGATATAATACGAAATCGTTTCTCAAAACACTGCCTTATACTTGTTTTGTTTTCGTCATCTCCGAAATTTGTGTGCGAGCAGATGAGGTCATTTCTATTTACTTCTACCACAGAGTAGATTATAAACATACTACTAGCACAGATTAATAAATTATGTAGTTACAAACTTAACTATTAGACCATTTGCGAAGCCTAGTTAAGCCTAGTTCATAGTACTGGCTTCGAACCACAGGGTCGCGGGTTCGAATCATGCATAAGGCAGTCGTTTGAGTTATAAGCACTTGTTTGGGCGTTGCCTGGTTATTGTATATCATCTGTCTGACAACAGTTACTGCACTAAGGATGATCTGTCTGCCCATAGTCTCTGCCTAGTTTGAGGTCCGATGGCCAGCCATGTGTGAGGAGTTCCTACATATTCAATGTATTTATTTTATATTTGGACTAGATAGCTAAGTGGTAAGTATAATGTAATGTAACACCGGTAACGGTGAGTCAACGTCGAGGTCGTCCGATGAGCCTGCATGTCTTTCAAATCCGGTTTTATAACCGCTTTTCTAGAGCTAGCACTGCAAGCTGATACTGGCTTACAAGCTGATTTATTTTGAGAATTCAAATTTAGAGCTGAAGATGGGATCTTGTTTTTTTTTTGTTTATTGTGAGACAGTACCCGTGATCTTGTATCTAGGGTTTTATATAGTTATTCTGTGCTCCTTATATTAAGGCTTGAAGTAGGATTTAGTTTCATATGAATAGGTAACTAACTATAATATATATTTTTTACACATATCACACACGAGAGCAGCAGGCAGTGTGACCTTTAACCTTAGACAGTGTTCCATAAAGAAAGTTCTATCTACGCCTGAAAATCTACTGTGATCTCAATAAAGAACAACAGCGGCGGACAACAGACGATGAGGTTGTACGAAGGTAATGGTACTCCTGATAAAGTCAGGTTGTACTTCATGATAAACCGGAATGAACTGAGCAGACGTTACGCCAGACTCGTACTTAGAGACTTAGTTTAGTGGTTTGTTTGATTTCGTACGCTTTTGAACGAAACTAGGCCGCTTGACCGCAACCTTTGAATTTTGCTACGTTTTGCATAAAACCAAAAATATTGAGGTCAGCTATTCATTCCATTTTGTAGAGATCTAACGATCTCTCGTTGTTGCTAAGAGATTAAATAAATATTTTAAAATTTTTGTATGTATCTGTTAAGAACTCACAATAAAGGTAGCAAACAAAATTGAATACGTTTTGTAAAAATGTGGAACAAAGTTTTTTTCCTTTCATAGTAGAACAGAAGTTATTTTTTTATGAAAGTAGAAAATAACAATAAAACCTAACGTGTCAGAAGACTCCATTCACTGCCTGAAAACAAGAAATATATAACACTAGCGACCCGCCCCGGCTCCGCACGGGAAAATGATTATTGTGGGTTATCCTGAAGTATATTATGCATGTATTATACATAAAACCTTCCTCTTGAATCTCTCTATCTATTTTAAAAAATTCGCATCTAAATCCGTTGCGTAGTTTTAAAGATTTAAGCATACAAAGGGACATAGGGACATAGGGACAGAGAAAGCGACTTTGTTTTATACTATGTAGTGATTTTGCGCTCTCTTAGGCTGACATAGGGCTCAATTGGATGGAAGATGAATGAATTTAATTTTGAATGAATGATATTTAAAATAAGCAGCGCAGTTGTCAAATTCAGCTTAATTTAGGCGGGATGTTCTTGCATGCCTGCTAAATTAGTGCAAACTATGCGTAAAATCGATGTTCGACTGCTCTAAATTTAAGTTGACAATCACCTGTCCCTTTTCGTTTTTAAAAACGTGAAAGAGACATATGGTTTTTAAATTTAAGTTAGAGCGTAATATCACAGAGTAACATGTAGAATTGGGCCCAATACACATCTAACCATAATTTACTGCAATACAATAAACTTTGTGTAACTTCCTAATCAAAATTATGCTCTATACTCTATAACTGTCAATTGTTAGTACAAAATTATACACTAGAAGCTTTGTAAGGTAGAGTATCTCATAGGTTTTGCACCTCTTCCAATCATGTTACATAATTTATGCGAAAAGAAACAATGATTGAATCTGTGGACTGAATAGTAAAAGTATGCAATCTGATCAAACTATTTACTAGTTGCAGTCATTTTGAAGTTACGTAGCGCTAAATGAACTGCTTCCTTGTTCAAGAGTTTTTAATGCAACTAAGTTTAGTCTTTGTGCTATAATACGTTTTTGTTCTTAATGAGCAACTGACGGTTTCCTAGATTCGATACGACCCTATTCAACAGGCTAAGTCAAATGGCTTATTTTGACAGGTGTTACTATATTCCCCATGCTTGGCAAGAGGGTATGGGAAACGCAGTTAATCTTGGTTGAACTGGTGAACGCCGCTCCTGCCTATTTCCTAGATTATGTGCCTCGTACGACATTCACAAGACTTTGGCTTGGTTAGCAAAATGCTGAGTTAGAAATTACACGAGACCGTTAAGCGTTGTCCTAATAGAACGCGATTACGCGATCATTAAGCGTTGTCCTAATAGAACGCGATTACGCGATCATCGTCTATTAGGACACATATTCGACTTCAATATGTTTGATCGCGCGTTCGTACGAGTAAAATTCGCGCGAACTTGCGATGATCGCGCATTCGCGTTCTATTAGGACAACGCCTTACACATATAGGTAGATACTTTCCTTTTTGAAATCAGAGTACATATTTGGCATTCTATTTGCTGTAATTTCCTTTTGCGTAAGTAAATGGGTGTCGTTACGAAAAGAGAAGCTAGAGCAGTGTTCACGAACGCGGAACGTCGCATACCATGACGGATGCGAACACCTTTTAACCGTACGTTTGTGGTTTACAGCGAATGAATGAAGAACAAATAGGTCGGCACGTGTTATGGACACGAAGGTATTTATTTAGAGCATCCGTATTCCGTACGGGTAGGGGTGAATTTCGTAGTGACAATGTCCAACCAATGTGCTGGCTTCTGAACAATGGATATTTGCAATCATTTCGAAAATTTTGCGGACTTAGATACTTTTGAAGATAAACTTGCCTGGCGGAAGATCTTCCCTTTGCCCACAACTCTATATCAATAAAATTCATCTATACATATAAAAAAAATCATGCAATAAAATAAATAATGTTTTTGAGTTTTACAGCTGATGATCTGAGAAACATGTTTAATCAGAAACTTTTGAAGCTTAGAAGTAGATATTATTCAACCAATTTCCTGTAGGAAATTTATATAATTTAAATACAAATTAACATACAACTTTTAAAAAACATTAGGTATTGATAATTTCAACCAGATTGAATGAAACTGCAACATCAAATATTTAATAGATGACCATGAAGGTTGATACATACAGGTAGTTTATTAATAATAAAGAACTACAAATGCCATATTTATAGGTTCCTTCATGATTTCACAATTTGAACAGCTAAATAAGCTGTGATGTAATACAAAACACATTAAACATTAAACTGTGATTTTAACTTGAACAAATATCAATAATTTTATTTGATTGAAAAAGCACTGCAAAAAATTGCAAATATGTTTGTGCTAAAATCTCATGATAACAACAATATTATTATTTCCTTACCAGCAGGATTTATTCCGTATGTATCACGTTAAAGTTACTTAAATTTCAGGTGTTTTTAGTTGTTTAGAGTCTAAACCAGGTACCTAAGTGTGGAACAGTGAGATTAGTATTTATTTTTTATGAGTTCAATTTAATAGCATACAACCCAATCCAAAAATCGATTCTAAGGCCTACCGATCCATTAAGACCTAAAAAATCTATTTAATGACAAAAGCTATGCATCCCTAACACCTGACCTCGCGGAAGAGAGTCTGTTGTCTTATCAGCTGACAGTACTATGCAAAAATTATATGGTACACAATTAATAACTAGTTTATCAAATCAGCAAATTTAATATCAAATCAGAAAGGTGAAATATGATAACAACCAATTTATATTTCATATTTTAGATACACAATCGTGTAGTTCAATTTACATGCTACTGACAAGGCCAAACCAATTTGAGCATGAGTAATGCAATCCCAGAAATAGGCAGTTTATTATTTTGTCTGATTTGACACTCATAAATACTTCGCCACTTACAATATAATAGATTCGAAGTTGACTCTGACCGATATAAGATAAGCAATACATATTATGAAGTATTTTGGCATTATAGTTTTGCTTATAATTACATTATAAGAAAACTGAACTCAAGTAGTTAATCTCAAAAAGGGATATATTTTTTATAAATCGAATAAGAATAACACTCTGTTCAGGAATAATAAATATTGATTTGGTTGGTTCTGTACTGTAAATAAATAATATAACGTAAATAAATAATATAAAGACTAAAAAAGACTACATAATTATATCTCTTTGTACATTTATGTTAAACTTTGAACGCAACCTAATGTTAGGTAAGAAAATGTTATGAAAAATCATTAAATCTGTTTTTCAGAAACAGAGACAAACATCTATTAATAGGACGCAATACAAATAAGTGAACTATCAATAATACTATCAAGCAATACAGTACAGAGTGTAGATAAACCAGGGCATACGTAGGCACCTGCAAGATAGCAATTTTCTTTATAATAGCAAATGAAACCAGCTTACCTCGCCTGTTAAAGGGTCGGACCCGAACAGCTACTTTTATCTTATCCGAGGCCATTTTCACACTCAAATTACACAAATACAATCAAAACACAACACTATGCACATCAAAGTATAGTAAATTATTGCACATTATTCACCCATATTCTAAAAAAACATAATTCATTATTTCACGTTTAATTCACGACGTTCCCAAATTGACACTGCCCGCCATGTTGTTTTTCCTAATCGGAATTTACCGTTTACGAAATAGAGCTGGCTCCTCGAAGTTAACCGTTATCTACCAGAAAATCGGTTTAGACTAAAAGGTCGACATAAAATTAAAATATACGCTTATTAATATGTTGAAATTATTAAAAATAATGTTAATCTACTTTTACTCGCCTCAGGTTCACCAAATTTTCAATTTCTTACTATAAAGTTACTGCTAAACATAAAAACAGTTAACTCCAATAATCGACTAGATTCTACTATAGAAGAGATTGTCAATTTAAATGGCAACATTATTACAATATTACACTCCATTTCACGACGATTTCACGTAACTCTTTCACTAAACTATATTATATTTTAAAAAAATAATTAATTTCGTTCTGTTTAAATCAATCAATCAAATCAACAATTATTTGTACCTATAAAATTTTTTTGTAAAGCGCTTACATAATACACTTTTGTTTATTTAATTAATAAAAGCATAATGATGTGGAAGGAGAGGTTATTTATCAAAGCACATGAAAAGGAACGCGTTGACCCAATTGACATTGATTGACTTTGACACTTTTAATTTGACAGCTGATTTGACGTGACATGACAAGCCAAAATTCCAAATATATTTTGTTGTTTTGTTTCTCAATATTTTGCAATTCGGAATGCTAGAAACGATATTTTTCTAGACTATTTCAAGATAAATATTAACTTTATGAAGTAATTCCGGAGCACAGGACGTGCAAGCGGTAAAATGTCTTCTGATCCTATGTTTGGTTGGGATCTAACTTATAAAACTGTTGAGAGGGATGTTAAAAGAAAATCTGATGTTCTGATTGCATTTATCCACTGGAATTTGTCAAAAAGAGGATTCCGAACTATAGGAATAGGAGAAGAAGTAAGTACTTATATTGTTTTCAAAAATGCGTGTAATTTTCCCGATTTGCCATAATAGATGATTCTAGATGTCTTGTAAACTTAATAATATTACCAAAGTAAACTGCTACTTAGCTGTGTTAATGGAGTTATATTTAACCTTACAGAGAACAATAACTGGAGATGAGGAGAAGAGTGAGTTGCTACCAACAGGTTGGAATGATAAAGAAAATTACACTCTGAGATATGTACTGGATGACAAACTCTTTATCCTGCATGGGCTCAACACTGATGGGAACCTCATAGTGAACCTCATGGTAGTTTGTTTGTTTCACATGTTCCTGGCTGGTAAACTGTGTAAAATAAAAAATAATCTGACATACTTGTCTATCACCTACATGCAATGAATCCAACATGAAAAGTGCCCACTTCTTACACATTCAAAATTGTAGTATAATCCTTGATAATCCAAATTACCTGGATTTAGTGATGTCAAAACCATGTTTTCTACAATGGACCCTGTAAATAAATAAACATTTTCTATTACAGAAAGCTTCAGATCTAGCTGTTTCAAATGTTGCCTTGAAGGTAGATGACTCTGTAAAGGATACCCACGGTTCAATAGAGAAGATGATACCAAATCATAAAGACCTTATGTACAGTATCAAGAGAGATCTTATAGACTCTGTCACCGAACGCACCATGGTGACCACAGAAACACAAACATCTCGAAGTACGTTAATTAATGTGTATATCTGAATTTTAAATAAACTTTTCCACAAAATTGCTTTCTACTCCTTGTAAAGACTGAAGTTTAATCAAGTAGAAAAGTAGTTAAAAGTTAGTACAGCATTAAACAATAGACAAAATTGAATTTTGATGTTAAACAAGATCTAAATTATTTTTTGTTTATTGTGTTACAGCTTCATCAAACAGAGGTGGACCAGAGGACCCTCTAAGGATCCCATCTAGACCCCTTCCTGGAGTAAACCCAGATACTCCAAACTTATGGTGAATAGAACAAATTCCTACCATAAAAGTAAAACAAATTCCTGTTCTTACCATAAAATAAAAAATCTGATTGAAATAAAATTTTTGATGTGAAATATCTCGAAAATGTTGATGTTAAAGAGTACATACATTCAAGATGAAACGACAAGCCAACATCGTGCAGAATGAAAGAACTGAGACTCTTGGACAATCTTTCATAAGAACACTTTCAGCATTGCCCTCATTTTAATGTCTGATTCATTCACATTCATTTGGAGATTGGTCCTGCTTCGTGGTATTTATATCCAGGTTTTGTGGTATTTTACCACATTTTATATTAATTTTGAACTAGTTACATTTTTTAAAGATGAGAATTTTATAATTAGTCTTGTCTTTCTTTATTCTTTATATTCTGGTATGTTTTCTGTTGCCAGAAAATTGTACTGTCCTTTAATGATTAATAGTCCAATAAGAGTCCAATGTATAGATAGTACTAATAGTTGAAATATTGCTTATATTTGGGTTACCTCACTTTCTTCTAATGTGTTCTTAATTAGTTTAATTATACCTCATTTCGTCAATCGTGAGGTAATCTGTAAACAAGTGCACTGTGTGATTTGGTGTAAGTTCTATAAAATTTTACATCATAATTTTTTTCCATCCTATGTGAAAGAGATATTTTGGAAAGATAAATACATATTATTCAAAAGTGAAGGCGTGAAAACGTAACAAAATGGCAGACATTAATAAGTTAGTTTGGATTAATACATAAATCAAATTTGTTTTTTTTTTTCAGGGATTTGCCTCCAGCCGGGTTGCCCAACATTGGGAGGTCGGATTTAGACCCATTCGCGCCAATCGGCGGGGCCGGCGGGGGCGGTATGCTGTTCAACCCATTTGGCCCGCGGCGGGATGTTGAAAACCCCGGACTTGGAATTCCTGGAGGGTTGCCAAGGTAAAAAAAAAACTTCTTACAGTATTTTTTTAATGAATAATTCAAGCTAATTAAGTGTTTCTGGTGACGCCGTTGTGGTATGCTAACGCATATTCGCACGTAGCTATCGCAAACGATAGATACGTGAGAATATGAATAGCTAAAGAAAGGCTTCCTGCCTGGAAAACACGTGTAGATAGTAATATAAATACAGTGTGTGCATCTCAATAAAGGAGTTGACGTGAGACGACAATGTAGAACCCAACTGAGTTGTTTAATTCATCACCCGGCGTCATTTCACCGTTGTTTTACCTTACATACAAAATAGACAATCTAAAATTTTTTTTAAAGAATGGTATGCAAAGAAAAGTGAGTAATAAAAGTATGTATGTTCTTTTTTAAAAGAGTTGTTTAGAACAATGTTGCAGAACTTGTACTACTACAATTTCACGTGTACATTTTTAAGACATGTAAACTAACCCAAGAATCAATCTTGTTTAATTCCGGCGGGACTTGAACCCACGACCTTCGACCTATACGCAGCCAACGTGCTTACCAACTACACCACGGAGGGCATAGTGGCAGCGCCGAAATTCGTTCTTGCTTGTTTTCTATCACCATCACCAATAGTTGTACTGTATTGTAATTTAAAGGCATTGTCATAATGTTTTCCCCAGGGGCGCAGTCCCGCCCGGCGCCCGCTTCGACCCGTTCGCGCCCCCGGGCGCCGGGCCCATGCCAGGCCGGCGACACCCGCCCCCAGATGCGGACCACTTGCCTCCGCCGGGAGGGTTCAACGACCACATGTTCATGTAGAAAAAAACTGCTCAAGATCGAAACCCATAGGCGCGGAAAAGAATGGGACGATTTAAGACTGGAGCAGATGCGTATGCGTAGACGTGCACGTATCACTGAGTTGTAATGTATGGAACTTTATGAGACAGGACAGGACACACCGCAAGCGTAACGTAGATGTGCGCGTCGATGTGTCTTATCTACGAGTATGTGGGAGACGTCTGCGAGTAGCGCAGACGGGTGATCTGCTCCCAGTGTGGGAACTATTTCACCCCTAATCCCGGCCTAATGATGCCACTCATCCGTATGTAGTGAGCTCCCCCTCCCATTGATGTGTCCGGTAGGCTAATAACGTAAGAAGCGACAAGCTCGAGAAACTGTCAAACGCGACATAGTGACATTAGAGCCATAGTGGTTCTGTCAATATGTCGCGTTTGACAACTTCTCGAGCTTATCGCTTCTTACGTAGTAATCCTGCATACATCACATCTCAATGATACGTGCACGTCTACATCCACGCATACGCATCCGGGCTGCTCCAGCCTTTAAAGAGTTAATATGCAACCGACACCGATACATATAAACTCCCTTGTTGCGTTGCTTTCCACGTCTTTGACTTTCAACCTTCAATGTTCATGTATCCGTTTCCAAGCTCTTGGAAGTACTGCAGATTTGAACCGCTTCGCGTAACACTGGGAGCGCGCTTTTCTCTTAGAATATTAATTGAGGGTAGACAGATTGTTAAGCATATTAAAAAGTTATTTGAGTTATTTGAATAATAGACTTAATTCGATACAGAAAAATTAATATTGTTATGTGTTTAAATCTAAAACTACACAAACGCAAATGATGTGGATGTGGTTACTTACGAGCTTCGATCAGATATCAAAAGATTATCATACATCTATGCTTACGAGTAAAAGGTTTGTAAAACATTCCTTTTTCTTATAATTTTTATATTAATAGTTTGTCTACCTGCTCTCAACTGAATAAATAGAGAAATTCGAGCTGCATAACTTTCAACGGGTTTTTTATGGCATTAAGAGTCTGGTAATTAGGGATCACGGTATTCAAATACAGAAATTTCGTTGAAACAGTGTTTTATTTACAAGCAAAAGAAAGATCTCCGACTTGTGTTCATCAAAGTACAATATACGAGAAGATACGTAAAGCCTGACCAGATAAATAAAAAACCATTATTGCGAAATTTCAATGGAACTTGTTGCCATAGTCGTAAAAATATACACCGTAGTGGCGCCCCCAGAGCAGCCGAAATTCTATCTTTTAAATAGTCGGCATAATACGAACAAAAAATATGAAACATTAATTTATCGGCGAAACAATAACGAAATATTGTATGAAAATAATAAAAAGTCGGCAAATAGCGAAAGTCTGCAAACACCTATTATATCGGTTATTTCTTTGGTCGGTCAGGCTTGGCTTTACCTAAGTTTCCTCAAACCATTAATTAAAGTTACGGATGGTAAACGAATAACGTTTTAACACACTGATATCCTACCAGAGATTCTATCGAGAAGATACAAGCCCGACCAAAGAAATAAGAAACCTCGCCATATTGCGGAATTTGAATGGAACTAATTTTATAAGGGAAATTGTTGCCATAGTCGTAAAAATAAACACGTGGCGCCCCCAGAGTAGGTTTCTTATTTCTTTGGTCAGCAGGCTATACATCCATGTTTCAAAGAGATTTTCTAGTTTAACCGCTCTATATATAATGAAATGTATGAAATCCGTCATTGTATACAATTCCTAGGAAATGTATATAATGCCTAAAGTCGCCCGGAAATGTGTGAAATAAATTATATTAGACACATTTCCTAGGAAATGTATACATTTCCTAAATGGCAATCGGAAATGTAATACATTCAAGGTGTCAATGGGTAAGCGGGGAAAGCCTACTCGTACAGAAGGGATATTTACCTCCCTGCACTAAAATAAGTTCCCCGCCCGATATCCCTCCACTCACTGGATCCCGTAGGCGCCGCCAAACTCCGCCAGATGGTGTTGCGTGGTATTCGATGAAGCATAAAGACATTTTTTCTTTGATTTTCATTTACGTCTGGTGGTAGTCTGTAAAATAAATTAGAACCACGTCGGTTCTTTGGAGTGTCCCACCTGTGGTATTGCGTCAACCGACCAGGCAAACGCTTGCGCAAACATTCAGTGCCTATGTACCAGCCCATAAATAATAATAAATAGTTAAATTTTAGAAAACCCTAATAAATATTTTATATTCATGTTACCTGGGTGGCTTTATTTACATAGTTAAAAAAAGGCTTTTTCTTTTAAATTTATTTACATTATTTACTTAACGAGACTGTTTACTTTTCAAATCAAAGTTTGAGCTTTACAAGCTTTATTTATAGCTTTTGTGCTTGATATGCTGTAAAAAATATTGAAAAGCTGATTTTTAAAGTTTAATTTCAAATAAAGCCTTACAAAAACATTATATTTTACCGTATGATTGTTGCATTACTTCAACGAGAGCCTTGAAAAAACACTCTAATTGTCAGTTTAACAATGATTCTCACTTTAACAGGGAGCTTTGTTCATTTTATTCACAGAAAGCATTAGTTTTATACATTTCCTAGTACAAGTTCGGAATTCTATACAATTCCTAGGAAATTCATACATTTCCTAGGATATGTGTGAATCAAATAATCTTTCAAACATTATTTCATACATTTCCTATCGAGCTCCGGAATTGTATATATTTCCTAGGAATTGTATACAATTCCTGGATTTCATACATTTCCTGTAACATATATATATATATTTTACCATTATAATGACACAACAAACGCTTAAATGAACCAAAAAAATATTTTATTCATTTCCCCCTTTTCACATATAAAGCTGGCTGTCACTACATTCTCGACAAAACCCGAGAGCCGAAAGGGACGCAGTTATGCGCAAGAGTGAGCGCGGTGTATTTGCATCTCATTCTAACGCATAATGCGTCCCTCCCTTTTGGCTCTCGGGTTTTGTCGAGAATATAGTGCCGGCTTTATAGTGGACTTGCCGGCATTTGTTGGTAGAATTTTTGTACTTAATCTAGTAACATTTTTCTTAATTTTCGATTCTGGCAACACCAAATATAGTCTAAGTCGTGTATATATAGTTGATCTGTGGTCTAAGTGACTTTTTTGTGCGGAGCACACGTTTCTTGCGTGTGTGGTGAATTTCTCTTGGCTGCTCACGGCTACATCCGTTCAATTTTGATTCAATGTGTATGGCTGTGGAGGTAAGTGCACGCTTTAACTTATTTTTATTGATTTGTGTGAGATTTTGTACTTTACTATAATAATAGGTCGTGCCCTCCCAGTAGACGTCACTAAGCGTCGTCGTTCGCTCGAAGCGATTTTATATGGAGTAAATTCACGTTCTCGCCACACGCTGTATGTTTTATAAACTGAGTCGCATTTGTTCATGTTATCGAAATTCAACCTTTGCATGCGCATGACTAACTCATGATCACTGCTACTCACTTCGTAATATTAAACGAGGTAAATTTAATAGGTAGGAAAGTAGATTCTGAGTAGTTCTGACCCCACTTTCGAAATATTAAATCTATTGTTCTCCGAGATTTTGTCCCCTTTTAAGCTAACGCTGGATATATTGATGGCGTTCTATTTTATTTGAAACAAATGGATTTGTATGACTCATATATTAATCTGATTTATTTTCTAAAGGTAGGTAGGTACTTAGTTGAGTTATTAAGCTAAGTAGGTAGAAGAATATTGCAAAAAACCTAATGCTGGCCTGTAAGTAATTTAAAAGATCAAATTTTCATAGAATACCCAATAATAGTTCCAACTTGCACAACAATTTCACAAGTTTTAAAAGTTCAGAGTTCAAACCATATTTTACCTCCCAATGTACCCACATTTACTGTATCAAGCTATTACTATGTAACAATAAGTAGATTACACAAATACCAATGGTGATTTCACATTTTATAATAAACTAGCGACCCGCCCCGGCTCCGCACGGGAAAATGGTTATTGTGGGTTATCTTTAAGCATATTATGCATGTATTATACATAATATAAACCTTCCTCTTGAATCACTCTATCTATTAAAAAAAACCGCATCAAAATCCGTTGCGTAGTTTTAAAGATTTAAGAATACAAAGGGACATAGGATAGAGAAAGCGACTTTGTTTTATACTATGTAGTGATTTATACCAGAGGTACATAATTACAGAAAGATAAAGTTAACATTATTTAAAAGTTGAAGGAAATAAATGTTTAAGGGTTTGGTCAACTGCAATTCACTGATTTGTAAACATAACTGTCCCATTTGTCCTCTGGAATAATCACCATTGTCTCTAATACAATGCTAAGGAAAACATACTCAATCTTGGTTTGTTTTTTGTGTATGTAAGTAGGTAAGGTTTAAGACTTGCTTTATTATAATGTATTATTCAATTTGTCTGAAATCATTAGGAGTAGGGTTAGGTTTAATTCTTGCTTTGTTATAATTTAGAGGTATTATCCAATTTGTCTGAAATCATTAGGCGTAGGGTTCCACAGAACTGTGTACTTTATTCAAGTATTAAAACATTTTTCTCCTTTACACATCAACCTGTCTACAAAACAAGTTCTTTACAATAGTTTTACCCGTTCACAAAAAAATTTGCTTTATAATTAATAGTGGTCCCTTTCTTAGTCAGGGCCCTTTTATTTCTTTTCCAAACAGTCTTGAATGGTAAACCTTACCTGACCAAACTGCTACACAAGCAGAAAACTTGAATATAATTTTGTTATTTTTGTTTGAATCGCCACGTTAATTATTTTTAGCATTTTTGACGGGTGTGTCGGCCGCAGCCTTAATTTGAAGCAAAGTAATACTTATTTTACTCGAAATACCCGTCGAAAACGTTAAAAATAATGAACCTAAAGAACTCGGCGGCCGAATCACCCGTCAAAAATGCTAAAAATAATCAACGTGGCGATTCGGCCGCCGCGTCCGAAACTCAGCGGCCGAATCGCCCCACAAGCCAAAAAATTAAGTAGATGTACGATTACATACATAAGACGTACAAAAGAAGTTTCAACTCACAAGGCAAGGTACACAAATAAAACTTTGCCATCTAATATTCGATCTATTGTTTGACAAAGGTATTTCTATAGACTGACGTCATTCTCAAACGCGTGCAACGTAAATTTTAACTTACAGCTGCATTTTACATGCATCGAATGTGATTACATCATGCTTTATTGCATAACGATGCAGTTATGGTAGTTTGGATAGTTGACCTGTGTTAAAACAAGAAACTACGATAGTAGAAGTAGTATTGCAAAATGTAAAGAAAAGGGTCGCAGCAGGTAGAAAGACGCTGATTCAGAGCTTAGAAAAAGTTTTGGGTCTATCTGTCCTTTTCATATTTTAAAGAACAAAAAAATATTGGTGATGAATATATTTTAATTGAGTGAGACCTATCAAATACCCGATGTTGAACCTCATTGACACGCCGCACATAGGGGTATTTGAGCCAAAAACTTGGACATTGGTCGAAAGTAACGAAATTGAGATTTCCTTTACACAGTTAATGAAAATCACTGACTGATTGTTCAGGTAATCAAAAAATATTTATGTTTCGATAAAAAGTGTAGAGAATTTTTGTCTATCGCCTGTAGTTTGAGTGCTTTATTAAATGTACGTGCAGTAACGGCGTACGAGCGATTTTAAGTGTTATCATTTAATTTTCATTTTATATGAGTTTAAAGTGGTTTTATAGTTATGTCTACATAACAAAATGTAACACCGGGTATGTGAAAAACTATTCAGTACAAAATATTTTAGGTTTTTTGTTTGGTAGTAACAATATTTTGAATTTGCGTAACTACGTTTTTCGACATTATGATTTATTTCACTTGGTTTCGAGTCAAAAGCCTAAAAGTTCATTGCCCCACCTTCCCCCACTGATTTTCTTTTTTTATCTAGTAGTCGAAATCGTCTTCTTTTGTTTCGTTAAAAAACTAGCTGCCAAAAAGTGCCAATAGAGTATATGTATATTTTTATTTCAGTTTCGAATTTTACCAAACAAATTTAACTTTGCGGTTTTTTTAGATTTCATTTTGATTTTTACTTACATTTTCTTCTGGGGTGAAAAATATGACGCGGAAATATGTATTTCACATTAGCAAGGAATAGGGAGACCTAGATTTCTCAAAAAACTTGATGCAGTGGAGAGTAATAATATTTATAAATTATTTTTGACCAAAACCAAAAACATGAATTTTCTTTGCAAATTTTCACGTTTGTAATCTGAGTGTAGGTAGGTTCCTACATTTCCAATTTAGGATACTTCTAAAAAAATACAAAATTCTTTTACGGACGACCAACAATTTGATTTTTGCGGCTGAATGGAATTTATAAGATTTATTTTTAAAGATTAAGGTGATTAACAACCTATTGTTGTTTTAAAAAAAATATCTTTTGTTCTTTTAGAGTATTGCCTCCTGAACTTACTTACACTCAGATTACAAACATGAAAATTTGCAAAGAAAATTCATGTTTTTGTTTTTGGTCAAAAATAATTTATTAATATTATTACTCTCCACTTCATCAAGTTTTTTGAGAAATCTAGGTCTCCCTATTCCTTGCTAATGTGAAATACATATTTCCGCGTCATATTTTTCACCCCAGAAGAAAATGTAAGTAAAACTCAAAATGAAATCTAAAAAAACCGCAAAGTTAAATTTGTTTGGTAAAACTCGAAACTGAAATAAAAATATACATATACTCTATTGGCACTTTTTGGCAGCTAGTTTTTTAACTAAACAAAAGAAGACGATTTTGACTACTAGATAAAAAAAGAAAATCAGTGGGGGAAGGTGGGGCAATGAACTTTTAGGCTTTTGACTCGAAATCAAGTGAAATAAATCATAATGTCGAAAAACGTAGTTACGCAAATTCAAAATATTGTTACTACCAAACAAAAAACCTAAAATATTTTGTACTGAATAGTTTTTCACATAACCGGTGTTACATTTTGTTATGTAGACATAACTATAAAACCACTTTAAACTCATATAAAATAAAAATTAAATGGTAACACTTAAAATCGCTCGTACGCCGTTACTGCACGTACATTTAATAAAGCACTCAAACTACAGGCGATAGACAAAAATTCTCTACACTTTTTATCGAAATATAAATATTATTTGATTACCTGAACAATCAGTCAGTGATTTTCATTAACTGTGTAAGGGAAATCTCAATTTCGTTACTTTCGACCAATGTCCAAGTTTTTGGCTCAAATACCCCTATGTGCGCCGTTAGAGCACAATTTTAGGCCGCATATGAGTATAAAATCGTTGTTCCTAATTTGGAAGATACGCCCATAATTTAGAATACCATCCATACTAAAATTTTTAAACCATGAATATTAAAATATCTGTTCATTATTTTACGTAGCAACTTTGCACAGTTGATCACTCTTGTAAAGACCCATATTTTCACAAAATTTCAGCCAAATCGACCGAACGGCTTTAACCATACATTTTGTGCTGGGTTCTATAGGTCTAGAAAGTTACTATGTAAATCAAGTCATGGCGATATCGCTATCAGGCTTTTGTACAGTCAAAGCCTATATAAAGACCTAAATATATACTTGCGTAGGAAAATAGAATTAGACTTGCTAAGCCTATAGATTTATTCGTGTTTAACAGGTTTCGTCAGTTACTAAGCTTAGTCCAAATTTATGGACTCTTGACATGCTTTGTTAGTTCTTCTAGACTGGAGTCTAATTACTCGAAGCCTGGCAAAGCCTGCACACCTACTTTTGACGCTTTAAATTCCACAGATCTTTTGGTGTTTAATTCACAGATTTAAAGTTCAGCCAAGTGTAAATCTATAGTTTTTATATTGTAAGTATTAAAATGGCTGGTCTACGCAAAGTGCAAGGATAGTGCAATGCCCTACTCCAAAGGAATCTTGAATGGGGCAATGTCGCGTCTATAAATAGGCCACAAACGGGTATCCTAGGGCACTCAGGAAGGGCGTCGACCCGTCCTTGGAGCGCGTCTGTTGACCTGCGTGCCTGCGCGTGGGCATGCCGTTACCCCGGCCCAACCTATCACGACGCGCGAATCTATCCGCCGCCATATTCGAAATCGGAATTTAGCCTTAAATCGCGCGCAAATCTGACGTCATTGCCATACGAGATGCACGACAATAATATTGTTTTTTGCTTCGAAACTTGAAATAGCTTAATAAATCGGCGTTGTTTCGTTTCTGAGAATGCTTCTGGAATTTTTTTTCTGCGGCCTGATTCATTCAACTGAAACACTCGTAGCAATTTGTCAATGTCATAGAGGGTAGACAGTAAATCTTCGTTGCAGAGTCTTCCCATGGCAGGCAAGGACTAGTTACCTTACCAGCCTTTATACTATAGGCTCACTGTTAGGCCACATCACAATTTATATTCATTAGCTAGTTCATTATTAGAAGTCTCATACTATACTGACATCTCTGTGTACTGAACCATAGGTACCCCATACTACTATCACCTTTTAAAATTGATTTTTGGGTGCTAATTTGACCTTTACAAGTTCGCTTTAACAATTGTGACGGACATTCAGAATATAACGCGGCATAAACTTGTTTATGTCATTCATTATATTCATATTCTAAATATAAAACTCCGCGTACATGCTCATCAACGCTTTTAAAAATAGGCTAATTTCTGTTATTAAACGAATGGCTGACACGACGGCGTGGTATTTCCGGCCTTACTAAAATAGCGTGGATTGCTTTGCGGCATCCATTAAGGTGTGCAGATACACGCTGCGTAAAAAAATGTTATTCAGCAAGGGCTAAGGTCGTTGCCCCCAGCTCCTTGAAGCAGGTTTCGAACTACAGGGCGACGCACTCTCTCCCTAGGTCAGGTATTACGAACTTGTGGCACGCACTTTGAGATAAATCGATTTTACATGTAATATTCAGTAGCTGAATCTAGATGTTTCGCCGAAAATTTGTAAATAGATTCTTTTAACCTTTTAACCGCCAAGCATATTTTCTAAGAACTTGCTCCAACCGCCAGCCATAGAAACAAAATCTATATCAATCAGTCAAAACATAAGTCTTATTTATGAGACGGCGGCGTTGTGAGCTCGATTTGGTAAGTCCTATATTCTTATCTTACGGTGACTGAGTTCACGATACTCATCACTGACGTAAAATGGAACGCGAATTATCTTGATGTTATAAACTTGTAGTTAAAGCTGGTAAACTTTAAATAGTTATTTAAATTATTCTTATTTTTATATGCAGTCTCATTAAATCATCAGTTTAATTGGTGCTCTTTCAGCAGATGTAATTTATCTTGTTGTGGAATACCAAGAAAAAATGTTTTGAGGTTACGTTCCGTACTCCTGCTATTGTTGTGAAGTCAGGCTTGCCTGCCTCCTCCCTTGCCGTATAGCAGGGGTCAGCAATTAGTTTCGCTCGGGATCCGTTTTAAGAAATGAAATGACCATCCCGGTCCGAACAACATTTTATAGAAAAAAAAAATTATAAACAAATGTAATTACGAATATTATGAAGGTATTTTTTTACATATTATAATGAGAAAAGTGTCATTTTTTGTCGCGTAATGACGTCAACAAAGAATTATGTTTATTTAATTAAATTGCAGGGGATACATTTTTATTGAATTACGTAATCTGTAGGTAGGTTGCTGTGATCTCGCGGTCCGCACAAAATTGGTCGGCGGTCCGCCATTTGGTGACCCCTGCCGTATAGCATGGTTGATGCCACGCACCCTTCCTGTAGGCCTACTATGTAAGTAGCGACAGGCTCGAGAAGCTGTCAAACGCGACATATTGACAGAACTACTATGGCTCTAATGTCACTATGTCGCGTTTGACAGCTTCTCGAGCCTGTCGCTACTTACATAGTAGGCAGGCAGACCTTAATTTGTTTTGATAGCGGTGTTTTATTGTACCCATTTCTTAGCTTTTATTATTGTTGCTTACACGAGATTTCTTGGACACAAACGTATCTGCTAAAAGTATTATTTTAAAGAAAAGGCATTTTTCATTGTTAGTACCGTTGCCGTTATTTGTAATTTATTTTATGCTATTTATAAATCTATAAACCCCTTCTATTTATCTTAATGTTTCGCTAAAATTGTCTTCAAATTGTAAATAGAGTTACTGAGAATTGACAAAGGTATTTCTATTTTTAGTCCCTTTTCCTTGAAAAGTGTCTGGACATTTCGGAGGCCTTTTGTAGCACAACAAATCTGCAAGCTCTCTTTTTTGTGTGGCTTAAAGTAAAGTGAATTTCTTGTTTATTCTGTTTTGCCCTGCTCCTCCTAACCTCGGGTTTATTCAAAACGAAACGACGGCATTAGTTGATTTTAATGTTGTTATTTTTTCTGAAGTAAGTTTCAATACAAAATGCTTTTGAAAATCGAATGATACGGACGCGGTTCATTTACAAATAAACGCCCGCCATCATTATTTGCACGCCAGATGCGAATTTAGGATAGTCCATCTGTTGCCCGTAGCTTTGCATAGGCAGCATAAAGGCAGTTATGTATAGCTGGCTGCAATGCAATTGAAAAGGTGGATGGTACGTACAAGGAGGTTGGAGGAGAAACGGCTCACGGCTCACGATCCAGGTCACTAAGTCGTGTCGCAATCGCGACACGGTCAGGCAGGACCCGTTGCCTAGTTGAAAATAGAACGCCCGTTTTATATACACGAAAGTACGTACTAGAGAGTTCTTAGAAATATAGAGTTGTAAATAAAACGACAGGGGTCATTTAACTTCGGGATTCTAGAATGGAAACACCTACGCGGTCAATACTACATTACACTCGACAAAAACTGAGTAAGGAATTGAGCTTCTTTCAAGGACAAAACAAAGTTTGTTCAATAGAACAGGGATCGATAGGGATTAAGCCAAACAAGACTATGAACGAAAACATGTTCCATATTTATTCAATGAGGAGCTTTCCGCCACGGCTCCGCCCGCGTTAATGTTAAGTTTTTTTTCCGTGGGAATGAGGAATTTTCCCGTGGTAATAGGTAACCTGTTCTTTCCCAAAGTCTATTCTATCTTTGTGTCAACTCCGCCCGCGTTATTTTTCCCGTGGGAATGAGAAAGTTTCCCGCGGTAAATGGTAGCCTTGTTCTTTCCCAAGGTCTATTCTATTTTTGTGCTAAGTTTCATCAAAATCGGTTGAATAATTTCGGAGCCAATTTTTACACCTTGGGTTACACTATTGAAGTTTTAGAAAGGACCCAAAGCACCCTAATTTTTTAGGGTTCCGTAGCCAAATGGCAAAAAACGGAACCCTTATAGATTCGTCATGTCTGTCTGTCTGTCTGTCTGTCCGTCCGTCCGTCCGTCCGTATGTCACAGCCACTTTATTCCGAAACTATAATACCTATACTGTTGAAACTTGGTAAGTAGATGTATTTTGTGAACCGCATTAAGATTTTTACAAAAAATTGGAAAGAAAGCAATAAATTTTGGGGGGTCCCCATACTTAGAACTGAAACTCAAAAAAACTTTTTTCGTCAAACCCATACGTGTGGGGTATCTATGGATAGGTCTTCAAAAATGATATTTAGGTTCCTAATATCATTTTTTTTTAAACTGAATTGTTTGCGCGAGAGACACTTCCAAAGTGGAAAAATGTGTGTCCCCCCCCCTCTAACTTCTAAAATAAGAGAATGACAAAACTAAAAAAAATATATAATAGGAGCGTTTTACCTACCATTAAAACGCAGATTATATCCGTAGACTAATTCGAAGCCTTTATAGACAGATATGAGAGTAGCATTCTTCATCTTCGCTGTGGCAACACCAGAATCGTATATCCATCCCCCTCTCTCTCTTCTGTCGTCTCGCTCTGACCCCGCCATCTTTGACTCAGTTCACCAGGTAGTTATAAGCGCGCAAATTCGCCGCGCGCCTCATTGCGTTTTGTAAGCCCACCAGGCAGATATTAAAGTAAGGCTTCGAATTAGTCTACGGATATAATCTGCGTTTTAATGGTAGGTAAAACGCTCCTATTATATCCTCCGACGTAATTCGAAGCCTTTATAGACAGATATGAGACTTGTTTGATATCGCCTGGTGAACTGAACGCCAATGTGACAAATTATAGAATATAAAACATTAAAATAAAAAATATCTGAAAATAGCATTAATTTACTATCATAAACAAATTATTAACTCTGTATTAATATATAAACAAATAAAATTAAATTACAGGAGAACATATTTAATAACAAAAAGATATCCCTTGTAGACTCAATTATCATAGTATTATTAAATCCTAAACAAATCTAAAACAAACGAAATCAACCAGAATTATCAAACTGCCTCAAACAGGCTCCTTACAGAAAAATTATTGCTATTTACTATCTCCCTTCTATAAAACTTTTTGAATGTGTTACCCGACCTCCAGTTTGCTCTAGACATGATTACGTCTAGTGACTCACTATCTACCCAACTTCGTGAAGCAACCGCGGATCGAATACTTCCCGCAGATGCATCAATACCAGCATCCTTTAGAACGGATTTAACCCAGCCTGCTATTACTGTTTTGGAAGCTGGACCTTCTTTACCACGGATTGTCATAAAAAGAGCATCAGTAGACCCAAAACTGCGCCTACTCTGCCCTAGAGTTATTAATTTTTCAAGCCAAAAGACTGGATCCAAGTTACGATTATCAACATTTTTGAATAATTTCCAACCTGATTGAATATATGAATCGGAGTCAGTTTTAGAGCCAAATTTGGGCCACAACACTATGCTGTCCTGAGACTGCAAGCAGTGGCCTGCAGCAATACTTAAAAGGGTCAAATCGTGAACCCTCCGACCTGAACAGAGTAATAAAAGAACTGCACACCTACGTGAAATCTCAAAAAGGGTAAAATCTGGGGGAGCATTGCTTGATAACCAGGTTTCTAAAACACTGGTATCCCAAATAAAGTTAGAGCGAGATTTTGGATTTTGTGTAGAAATTGACTTTAAAATCTGTTTTACTAAAAGATTTGAACTAAGCCTAGATTCCGTACCAACGTTACAAAGTTGTGAAACGACTGATTTGTGAAGTAAAATAGTTTTGTAAGAAAGCTTTTCTTTTAAGTGAAGGTCGGCTAAAAAACGAGCCAAATCACTACCTGTCGGGTTATTATAAACAACTTTGGAAGTCGAACACCATTTAAGCCATCGACGCCATGCAGGTTTATATGTACTAATCGTCGAGGGACGCCAACCTTTAGTTAGCAAAACTTTTTGCTCCTCAGTCCAAGAACTTACTGAGTCCTCCCACCCCCACATCTCCAAACTTCCAGAAACAGATCTTGTACCCGTGGAGGAGGACGGCCTGTCGATGTGTCTATCAGGTAACTGCCTAGATTGCGAATTGTGAATGGCGGTGCCATCGTCCGAGTTTTGAGATCCGCCCTCCAAAAAGCTTGCGGCCATCGGGGGGCCACAATCAGATAAACTCCCGACGCTTGGTTCAAATGCATTAAAACGCGAGGCATTAAGTTGGGGGGTGGGAAGATCCATGCAAGGTTGAAGGACCACTCTATTGCGAAGGCATTGTGACCCCACGCTTCCCGATCTCTCTGATCCAAAGACACATACCTTGACACTACGTGGGCTGTCTTGGATGCAAAGAGATCCACTTCTGGGGTCCCCCATTTGCTGAAAACAATACGAGTTATCTCTGGGAGAAGGTGCCACTCCGGGAGTTGGGCCTGACGTGATAAGCCGTCTGCTACTGTGTTGTACCTGCCTGGGATGTAATAAGGAATTACATGGATATGGTACGTTTGAAGTACTTGAAAGATCTGGTACGTCAAGTCCATCAGGTTCTTCGATCTGTTCCCCCCTTCGTTTTTCAGATAGGATACAACCGACTTGTTGTCTGATTGTAGAAGCAGAGACGAATGACTCAGATAAGGCCCGTACTTTTGAAGACATTTTAGGACGGTTAGCATCTCTTTGAGGTTCGAGTGAAAGCGTTCTTCTTCTTCCGACCAATAACCGCTGATCAAAATTCCGTTCAATTCCGCCCCCCACCCTGAGTCCGCTGCGTCCGTAGTGAGAAAGTTCATTTTCTGTGGGGGATGTATAACTGAAGTTATTTGGCAATGAGCAGACCACCACTTCAATTCCGTCAGAGACTCTAGTGGCAACGGAATACGTGTCTCTTCTTGTGAGCGAATAAGTTGAATCGAGTGGTGCAAAAGATGTCGAAAATTTAGTCTGCCCAGGGGAACCACTATACGAGCAAAGTTGAGGAGACCCACCAAGCTCTGTACTTCGCGTAAAGTGGCAGTTTTGCGTTTGAGAAATTCCGATATCATTACACAAATCTTGTTTATTTTCTGATCGGGAAGAAATTTGCAATTTAGCCACGGATTCCACATCAGCCCTAAGTATTCTATCTGCTTTTGAGGAACCAGAGTAGATTTTCCCCAATTGATTTGCCAACCCAACTGCTGCATTGTGTGAACTACCCACTCTGTTTGTTTCTGCAGCAGAAATAGATTTTGAGACGCTAAAAGGAAATCGTCCAGAAAAACGACCGTTCGTATACCTTGTTCCCGGAAATATTCTGCCATCCAATTTGAAAGGGAGGCGAAGACTTTGGGTGCAGTGGCTAGCCCGAAAGGTAAACAAGTCATTTGTAAAAGCTGACCGCGATATATTAAACGGAGAAAACAGCGATGTGAGCTTGCTACGGGGACATGGTAGTAGGCTTGTGTCAGATCTATTTTTACCATCCAATCCTTGGGTTGAACAAAATCGGGTATTCGATTTACAGAAATTAAATGAAATTTTGTTATTTTCAAGAAAAGATTTAGCCGCTTTAAGTTGAAAACAGGACGTGGAGTACCATCGCTTTTGGGGACCAAAAACATTTTTGAAACGAAACTTGGTGTGTTGGGAGCTTGCTCCAAAATACCCTGGTCCAGGAGGGCTTTTATGATTTTGTCCATTTCGGGAGATGGGGGAGTCTGGAAGTGATTGGCCAAATCTTGTACCGATACAAGGGGGGGTTTTTGTTGAAACGGTATCCGATAACCCGAAATTATGTTTAAAAGAGTTGTTGTTGCACCTAATTTTTGCCATTCTTCCACAAAATCCTTTAAGCAACCCCCCTGGAACACCGGGCTCGAGTCAAAACTTTCTTGATTTAAAATTTGATTTTGATTGTGCATTCTGACCGGTTCCTGGGAAGCGCGGACTGGGTTTTCTCTGTGCATATTGTTGGGGACTCGTCCAACGCGGTCTGACAGTGTGGGATCGAAAGAACTGACCGTTACCTGTATACGGATTACTAAAAGCGGGGTAATTAAAGCGAGGCATAAATTTGTAATTCATAGACGGTGCCCAAGCGCGTGCCGTCCATTGTTGACCACTGGGACCAGGTACTTGCGTAGCCTGGGCCCCAGACGGTAATCGTTTTTCTAGGGTTGGCATAGATTTAGGAGCAGTTACAATTTTATTAATACCTCCACTATTTTTAACGAACTCGGAAAAAGGGTCTTTGTCAAAAAGATACTCGTGTGAAGGTGGAATTTTCTTTAAAATCGTTTTCTGTAATGAATCTTTTACGTTACTAAGAATCAGATCACGCCTTTGTTCAATAACATCGGCACGTCGACCGCACACTAATTGTAAACAATCACGAGAAATTTTTTGGTAACTGCCCTCGAAAATTTCATTAATTTTGACCACCATTGAATTTACGTCAATTTCTTTGTTTTCGCTACACCACTCCACAAGTTTTTCAAAACTATTTTGTAAAGCCTCACTCTGCATTATTAAACCATGTGTTAGAGCAGCTAAGAATTTCTCAGATGACGCTAAATTTGTCGCTTTATCGAAGGGTTTGATTTCATCATTTACTTCTAAATCCGTAAAGCCGGGCAGCGAGTTATATATTTTTTGTGTATCATAGTAACGGACGCTCTTCCAATCCCCAGTTTTAAAATGTTGTAAAGACTGAATGATTTGCAAATGATCAGAAGAGGTAGGTGGAATTTTAGGAACCTTAAGATCAGTTGAAAGACCGAATTTAAAACAACCCTCACTTTCTTTACATTTTTCAGAATCATTTGCTTTATCTGCAGTGGTAGCCGGGGGCAACTTCCCTTGTGGAACAGTTGCTGTTTTATCAGTGGACTTGCTAGGAATTGGATTGTCATATTCGGGTGGAATCTCTTCTTGCGAAGGAGACTCAAGAGTAAATTCAGGGTGCAACGAGTGCTCTTCTGGAGGCACCCAGCCATTTTGATACATTTGTGAAAAGTAAATAAAATCTTGGAGTTCACTTACTTGTTGAGTAAGGCGTTTTATTGCCTTACCGTTACTCTTCTTTCGTCGTTTTCCGGAACTCGCCTTTTCCGCAATTTTCTTCCTCTTCCTGTCTTGAGTTGGTTGTTGAGCCGGAACTGCAACGGGAACCGACGCGGGAACCGCAGCGGTAGCCGGGGATGGTGGATCCTCTTCACTCGAATCAGACGATGAGCTGGACGAACTAGATTCTTCGTCCGACATTTTTACGAAAAACCGTTAAATTTAAAATAACAAGAATTTTGTAATTTTCGAACGTCAACAACGTTTCTGTCAAAACTGATGTGCACAGCACGAAGTTCAAAACGCCAATGAGGCGCGCGGCGAATTTGCGCGCTTATAACTACCTGGTGAACTGAGTCAAAGATGGCGGGGTCAGAGCGAGACGACAGAAGAGAGAGAGGGGGATGGATATACGATTCTGGTGTTGCCACAGCGAAGATGAAGAATGCTACTCTCATATCTGTCTATAAAGGCTTCGAATTACGTCGGAGGATATAATGTGCATTACCATGAAAACTTCCAACGAAAATTGGTTTGAACGAGATCTAGTGAGTAGTTTTTTTTTAATACGTCATAAATCGTATACCGCAATTTACCTTTCACTATTATTAAAACATCGATCAAAGTCACAACGAACTACAAAAACTTTTATATTATGTTACTGGCTGCTACGGAACCCTTCATGGGCGATTCCGACTCGCACTTGGCCGCTTTTTATTTGAAAATAAAATATGACCTATGTTACTCGGGGATTGTGTAGCTTCCCAACAAAGAAATCGGTGCAGTAATTTCGGAGCCTATTCAATGCACACAAACTTTTCCTTTGTAATATTAGTCTTTATAAAAGTTACAAATTCATATTAGTATAGATAATACTGTTTGCATCTACTCGTATCTCAGAGTTAATTACTGGCTTACGTAAAGCGATTTGTGAAAATTTCTGGGACACTAATTGCCTTTCCTTGGAAAGCTAGCGTAATTTCTTGGAACTGTGTCTACCTGGGCGCCAATTTAACTAATCAAATGATGAACGTCGTAATTGCTTGGGTAACGAAACTAGTGACGTCATGGCGCATGGTCGATGATGTCACAGATTGCTTATCGTCCCAATGTTTCACCACTTTTACGTGAATCATTTAATATTGAATGTTTTATAGATACGCTATGCTATGTCATTCACCACGCTTTATTTAGAGTATCGATTTGTTGTGACCTACAAAACGGTTGAGTACTGTCGAGTCGACCCCAAAAGTGATTTATTTTCTTTTTGGAGCGAAACGTGTAGTTAATGGGTTCTAAAAATATAATTTTTCATCTTTCATATCTATTGTTTTCTTATATGTCCATCTTTTTAACGACTTTAATAATTTTTCCGCTTTTTATGCGAGCTCTATGCCCTTTCTCTGTCTACTATATAATTTCCTTCTTTATCCTATATAATTTTTAAACTACTGCTTGGGACAAATGGTATCTGTATAATTTCAATTTTAATCCGCTATCTAGCCGTACATCTTATTTCGAACCGAATTTATTAAGACTTGATACTTTACAGATTTTCAGGATGCTGTAAAATATTAATTAACACGACATTTATCCGTTTTAACTAAAGCTATCTGTAAATCTCCTTGAAAAAACGTTAAATGCTTGTTTCAGTTTTTAGAAAATGTTTTTCATATCTGAAAAATTCCGGTAATCTAATCTTGCAGGTTATCTTATTTTATTACGCTCGCCTTGGAAATTAAATTGTTGGTCATCACAAATTTGATATCAATGGTTTTTTTTTTGTATTCGTTCACTGTTATTTCATGTATGCTAATCTTAAGCCTATTTTGCTTCCTACCTTATGTCATAATATTATGTTTTGTCGACTCAATTTTTTTCTCAGTAGAAAATGTTTAGTTATGCCAAAGCTGCGAGTCGCACCGTGAAAGGTATGGGTCCTTTGGCTTTTAGTGTACTGCCGCTACCTGAAGGAAAAAAATGTTTTTTGTTGTTCTTTGTTATCTTTTTATACTGGTTTGTCTTCGGAAAAAGCTCGGAACAAAATACCAGGGATTTCTTTAAACGCCATTATATAATTTCTCGCAAATGTACAACAAAGAACAATAATTACAATTTTTGCAGTCCTTTACTGATTCGAGCATGGTAATTTTGAATTAAAAAAACAATAAATTACTTGCGTTGTTAAATTACGTGAATATTTTGCACTATTTATAAGTAAATTGTAGCAGAATCACGTGCACCAGTGCACTGAAATAATCATCTTGATAGTATTGAGTTCAAAATAATCAACCTAATGTTATCGCCAACCGGAGTAATGGCTTTCGCAAGTCACTCATTCATCACTACGATCAGTCAGCCCCTCTAACATGCCCGGTCCACGCGTGACAGACATAATTTTGTCGTGCGTATTCTCTTATCCTATTAGAGGATATTTCAATATGGCGGGTTTCTCGCAACTTTTTGACAGTTAAATTTGTTTGCGACTAACTTTTGTCATAGCACTGCATGTTACGGGGGCTTATCAGATTTACTTACGATACGACTGACGATATGAATTGTCTTTTTATCATTAAATTACTGTTAAAAGTGCCTTCGGTTTGTAGTTTATATTTAGTATAGCTTGTTACATCTTGTGGCTTTGGTATCAAAATTATATCTTGGTTTGTAACATAATTTAACCATTGAAAAGACAAGTATACCTACCTATACCTTGCGATTTAAAGTCACCCCAGAAGGTGCCGTAAAAAGAAAGATGGCGGGCGTTATATCTTAGGAAAGTCAAGTTAATGTGACTAAGGTTGACAAGTTTAGTTTAAAGGTTAATTCTATAATATATACAATATGTTGTTGTTATTCCTTTCTTCAACTTTTGGAACTTCAACAAATATAATATTAATTGCAAACACTTCTACATCTTTTTGATGTTACCCAAAAACATATTCCAGGTATTTTAGTGCGAGTTATAGTTTGACTGAAAGGCAATAACATTTTCAATAATATTGATAGCATAGGCCATTAGAGATCCTAATCCCTTGGAAAAGGGAAGAGCGCGGGCGGAGTCGTTGACCGAGTATTGATCCCGGTAAAGCGGGTCATGACACGACCCACTTCCCGTTGCATCGTGGGGTTGCACCACTCACCAGACAATCACGAGCTTAAAGAGAAGCCCAGGTTTCCTACACACATAGTTGCTACACAGAATCTTTAGCAGCGCGATCGCACTGAAATTGTAAACCAATGTGATAAAATAATTTGAACACAGAAACAGGATATAAAAGAATATAAATATCTAGAAGAAAAGTAAAAACGAAGCGTAGCAAAGAAGTTTTGGTGTAGTTCTTTATTGGGCGGCTTTTAATTTAACTTTCGTTACTTAAAAGATGATTCAGTAAAGCTTTATTTTAATGGAAGCGTGAAACTAAGGGAAGAAATGTAAAATGGTTACGTATTTAAATTTTAGATTAAATACGTAAATTGCTTTAGCTAGAAAAGCTTATTCCAAACTAGCCTTGAAGTGAAAGCAAACAACTCAGCAATTTCGCGTGGTACGCCCCGGTTTACGATTTACGTAAAGATATTTATCCCTGCGGCAATGAAAGGAGGTGTTCGAGGCTGTACACAAGAATATTCCTTTTTTTCTTTAAATATAAACCACTGCAGAAGCAATTTCCTAGTCTTTACACACTGTAATATTACATTCAAATGACCCCTTCACTTCACTTCCCTTGGTCGTCATGATGAGAGGTATTATCATAATCCCTAAGTCGGCAATTGTTGTTGATTGTATAGGTGAATTAATGCTAGGTACCCTCCGCTTTTTTGGTCTTTTCACATAAAGGTACAATATTGTAACACGTCAGCAGACTGAAGGTGGTCACAAAATTAATTGTCAGCTATCAAACAGCCACCAACTGCTTATTTGACCACCAACTGTTTGCCATCCATTAATCTTACCAAAACCATCCGAAGTAGTTTTCTGCAGTATTTTATTATTCTGGTATTACAACGCAGGTTATTAAATCTAAAAATACCCTAGATGTCACTGTCTTGCACGGCCTTCTAATGTTCAGTAGCAGTCTTTGTAAATGTCACGACAAAACCGAGTTACATCGTAACCGGTACGGCATTGTTTGTTACCTTAACAATTCCTTTTATTTGTCTTCAGCTCGTTCCTAAATTTGATCGTAAAGCTTTCTGAATTGCTAATGTTAGTAATTACGAAATTTTCCTAAAATAGCTCCCTAGTGTCCCAAGTTACAACCAAGTCGCGATTTAATGCCAGATACCTGAAAATTTCCGCCTATATTGCGCGTGGAATATTTAAGGTAGAAGTGGAACTATTTACGTTGTTTTGAAATACGCTGGAATGAAACGGGATGCTTAGAGTACCTACATTGATTATCAATTTGAATTGTGAATAAAACAGTTGAAATATTCTGGACGTATCTTTGAAAAATTGAATTATTCATGATAAGATAATGAGGTCGGAATATCGATGGGGCGCCTTGCACGGCCTGGATTTAATTCTATGAATAGACTCCTACAAAATAAAGCGACTGACTACGCACGCGAAATACAGCGACTCGATTGGCTATCCGTGAAGTACTTGCTGTGTGAAAGCTGATTTGCACCACTCTCCCCCGTCCCACCTCCTTTTCCAAACGCGCGTTCACTTTCCTCTACTATATATAGCGCTGGGGTCTTTTCCAGTGAACTGATTTATACGTTCCCTGTCTACTTTGGTTGTGGTCTGCGCAATACTAAAATATTTCATCAATACATTCCCAGACCTTTATCACATCGAAATATCGCGTGCCAAATGGCGCCGTATTTGACCCGAATTGCTATTTGCTATCAGCAGATCCAAAATACTTTAACGATAAATTTATATTCTCGATCTAATAATTTCAATCACTATCTGGTTCGTGTATCTAAAGCTGTATATCAGTTGCTGATTCTAGAATCAAATTGAATTGACAATGAAATGATAACATGTGCGCCTAGGTATATAATTGTCTGTTCCCATAGCAATAACAAAAAACTACTGTGTAACCTTCAGGGGGTCATAGTTTCTGTTGTTTTAGACTCTTGCTTAATTATTAACTTTTTCTTTCCCTTTTTCTTTATCTTTTTCTTTCTCTCTAAAACAGTCACACATTCACACACATACACGATCCTCACATGCAAAATTGTTTATATGAATTGATAAACTATGTACTTATAGTTGCACTGTTTCCCAATTGGGGGACAGGGACTAAATGCTGACTGTTTTTTTATTATTATATAAAGCACAATAATAATTGTATAAAATTGTCAACATGTTTCTTTGCATAATAAATATTATAAGTAATCATTATGTTTAGAAATTCAATTTTCGTAAAGTTCATTTCTGTTGTAACCTAGGACAAAGGTTCGTAAAAGTTGGGAGTTCTTAAGGCGTCCGACTCCGCAAAGAGCGTAATTCGAGGAATGGTTGACATTAAACGGTCACGTGGAAATTTTGAATTTCTTGTTTGTTTCTCCTGGGTTTCGGCAAGCACGTTTATCCTAGGAATGAACAATAATGGCATGTTATGCATACAGTTCACGTTGGTGCTCCCACGTGTCACCGTCATCACGTGGCTCTAGCTTCGAGAAATATTAGATGCCATACCGATACCTATTGAGTTCAACCTACAGTTACCTATTTATCTTCTACTTCACAACATTTTTCCATTTCTGAATTTCTACGGCACTTGACTATTGCTTTTATATGTGGTTAAGCAAAACCGGAGCCCGAGTTAGTAAAGTTATTCAGCTCACTAATGAGCAATATCTTCAGTTTAAACTTCGATAATTGTCAAGTCTGTCTTCGCATTTTCGAGCAGAATATTACATGTACAGAAGCCAGCACATGCGGCTGGACACTCACACTACGAAATTCACCCCTACCGCTACGGAATACGGGCGCTCTCAAGGTCAACATGTCCAGCCGCATGTGCTGGCTACTGTACATTTGAGTCATTTGAGTCGTTTAATGCTTAGTGTACATAATTTATTGCAACGTTAATATAATTTCAACATAATAAATTAACTCTATACGTAGTATCCATATAGATAATGTTTTTAGACGGCTTCAATAATATACGACCACGTAATTGCTTTTGAAACTCTGTGCATTAAAAACAAACGATGGCCATTCATTTTTGGATGCTCCAGTAAAATTTACGTAGTCATATCGATAGCCTCGTCAATGTCATTTTGGAGCAACAAAGACCCTCGAAGTTGTGGATGGTGCTTGAGCGCATCATCGCCGGAATAAGTGTTTGCTCTTGGTTCAAAAAGCTCTCGTTCATTTTTTAGTTTTCTATAGTGTTGAATAAGGCTATTTATTGGCTTTAGATGCTTGACAACATGCGAGTAGTTAAGACCACCTACTTAGACAGTATTATCGTAAGATCATGTTTAGAACATAATACTGAAACGATTATACGCAGTAAAGTCCAACCTAACTACTACAATTGGTCGTTCTTTCCATTCAGTTTCTTTAGTATTTTATTTCATGCGATCCTACGGCCATAGTACGCTACGCATCAATTTAATGTCTTTATGAAATGGATCTTTATTTAGCCTAACTAAAATATTTTAGCTCTAGTTCTAGACATGTTTTTGTAAATTTATTGCGAAATATTTTAACCATAAAGCTGTAGGCATATTAACCTTACTCCATATCAGCTGTGTGCCCCATTTGCTTGAGAGAGGTTGTGTTGCTACTCGTATGTGGGTAGCGTAAAATTAAATACATCCCCTCTAGGTGGTGGGAGGATCTAATTTTAGCCTAGTCATGTGGTCCGTATTAGGTGGACACGACACGAGTATACAACGTGATGACAACAATTGCTGAATAACGTGTTTAAGTGACTGAATGAAACTAATATTTGGATGTTTCGGGCAGGAATATCTGCATGAAGTACTGTCACAGAATAAATAAATAATAGTACTAGTACTGTCTGAGTTGTATTTGCTCGGATTGAATATATGGCGAAGATAAGTATAGTCGAAAGTCAATTCATATGTCGAAACATGGTGTTACCAGACTGCCTATTTTTTTAAATTTTCTATGGGTGTAATTTTTTAGTACAGTAGCACATGCGGCTGAACATATTGACCTTGAGAGCGCCCGTATTCCGTAGCGGGGGGGTGAATTTCGTAGTGCAAATGTCCAACCGTATGCGCTGGCTTCTTTACATAAGTACTACTAATTTGTCAATCGAAACCACAAACTGACAGTCACTAATACTGATGGAAACAGTCACATTACAGTACCTAATGCTTGAAATCTTATAATTGGGAAAGGTCATGTCATGAGTATTCTTTGTATAATGCTTCTCTGTTTCATACGGTCAGTTACACACAATGCTTGCTTGCAATGCAATAGTTCATCGGAAATCGAAGCAGGAACCAATTGGCAGCGGGTGGCAACACACGCTGTCAATTGCGACAATTAAATAGGTCGTCCTTTGAGTTAGCTATAACTACAGTGTTGTGTTAGCGTGTCAGTGGTCGCGCGTGGGAGTCGGCTTCTTAACGCAAATTCTTTTCACTGCTATTTTGGGATTGCTTGCAACTGGATTGCTAATCTAAGTTTCTCGGAAAACTGCGATTCTAATCTTGAAGTAAATTGCAGCCTACACCCACCCACACGTCTTCCAGACAGATTTCTTATGGTTGCTATTGTTAACTACCAATAACAACTACAAATTCAAAAACAGTTTGAAACGTTTCTACTAACGTCTTCATTGTTTCGCAAATAACTTGACGATGTCTTGAATCTTTGTTTGTTAGTTCAACTGATTTTATAACTTCACCTGTTTAGTCTTCTGCGTTTCATAAAAGTTCTCTATCAACAACGTTCGCATTACATATTAGCCGCCGTGAAAAGTTTGAAAGTTTAGTATAAGTCTGTCGTCATGCGGGGTTCCGAGTGCGTTAGTAGCAAATACATTTCTGACTACAACAATGTAATCTCCATTGATGTCTAGTAATCGTGTTGGAGGAGACGTTCAGAGTCAGACAAAGCATTGGAAGTCGTTTCGTGTAGTATTTAAGGTCGATGTTGTGAAGATAGCGGCGTGTCTGGCAATGACGCCAACGCCCCCAGCTGCGGCGGTGACGTCGCGCCTCGCGGCAGCCGCGGCGCCGGGCGGCGGCGCGCCAGTCTCCAAACGACTGCGGCACGAGCAGTGTCGGGCCGCTGCGATGTAAACGCCTAACCTTCAACACTGTCTATCAGGACAGCTCTTGTTGCGTGTGCACGATCGTTTCTATCACTTCCTGAGTTTACCGGTTCAATAACAATTTGTGTTCCAAAGACTGTTGTCGCATCCGGATACATGTAAGTGAAGTTCTGTGTAATTAACCTTAGTGTTCCGCATTACTGACACTTTTCGTAACAAATTCTCGAGTGCCGCGCGAGCGTGACCGAAGTATAGTTGCAGGAGTATCGGACGCATTCTGACCTCCGTTGGCTGGATATGGTCAAATTGGGTGACCAGGTAACTGTGGCTGCTCAAGTATTCTTTGGCATGGCATTTACATTTTGAGTCAGCAATTTGATTTAATTTACGTTTCGCCTTTTCGGAATCAACAGGTGTCTCTAAAGAGCTCGTTTACGCCACGTATGTGGACGTAGTCACAGCTAATGCCTCGTTCACGCGCTATTTCTTATCAATTACCGCCTTTTGTTCACATAGAGCATGTGTTCGGTATGTCCGAGTATGACGGACGTTGTCAGTTAACTGCTCCCGTTAAGCTCGGATTGTCCTCGTTTCCTGTCACTAATATTATAGTTAGACGATATCCTCCTCTGATGATAATTAAAAGTTTAAGGGGTATAAATGCCCGGTTAATTGATCCCCAGTGAGAGCGCGTGCTGTAACGCTTTAGTATAATTAAAATGTGTTTCTATTCACTATAATAATTACTGTCCATTTGATTATAGTCGCCAGGGTGTGGCGATGCTGTTGGGTCACGAATTCGTCCTCGTTTATAAAGCTTTTATACTAATCAATTAGATGGGCAGGCCGCTCAATGGATCGCCGATCGGTTCGTTTCGTATAGTTTGTTTTATATAATCTACAAATCGGTTTATCTGGTTTGTTCGCTGGCGTTATGTCAATGCCAATGTCACCCGTCTCACGGTCATGTACCCAGTCAACGTGTTATTATCCAGTCGCAGGATAATTTAAAACAGTATAAATGCTTTGTATTGTATAGTAGTTGCTGGCGTTATTTCCTCCATTATAAGTGGCATTACTACGTCGATGGTTAGCCTGTTTATGAAGTTTTTGCCTTGAATGTTCAGTCGAGCAAACATCACCGATAAAGGGGCCATTGTTATATATTGAATTGTATTCTGCTTAGCCAGATTAACCGATAAACTCGTGATAACGTTATGTGTCTATTATGTGTACACTTTGAAAACGTAATGATTAAATTATACAAGATTATATAAAATAAAAACCTACTCTTGTGTCGTTACGGCGACATTTTTATTGTAAACTAGAATACCGCCACGGATTTAGTGTTATCCGTGGCATTGTGTGCATTTGTTAGGAATTTGGGATACGCTGGGCAAAGCAGTAAGTGAGCCATTGTTTGTGGAGAGATACCGCACAGGCAAGAAGCACAATACAATATACACCTTCATAATATGATTTAATGACACCATAAATACATGAAACAGAAAGACAGGTCAAAACAGAAAAGTCAAAAGGGGCCTTAATGAAGCACCATCAGGGTTTATATCCTCACCTAATAATTTTCTCCACTTTGGCCTTCTCGCTCGATCTCATCCAGTCTTGATTACTGACTTGATATAAGTTTATAAAACATCCCAAGATTCATTTAATTGAATCGATTATTTAATTGTGCTCGACACCCAAAACATAACTGCTAACTGTTAATCGATGAAATGGAGACGTGAATAAGTTGATAAATATTCATACATTTGTTTAAAACACAACATACCAAGTAAGAGGACGTTATTTTGAATTAGTGTCTGAAACCATTTATTTATCTTGTTTTACAAAGCACGATGTTTGCTTTTACTAGGGATTCCTCTTCAATAGAATTCCATCATTTGAGCAGGTCTGAGAAATTTCGGTTATTTATGCCCTTGAAGGAAAGAATTTCGTATGCTTTTATCTCGTCCTATGCAAGGAAGTACTTTTTGTATTTCCTTGTGTTTGCAATTAATTGTTACTTTGTCATAAGGATGCTTTCATGCCATTGTAGTGTTAGGACAAAATCGTTACCACGACACTTTAAAATCATATATTATAATAGATTGAAAGTTCTAGATCTTTATACGATACAAATATTAGGTATTCATTAGTCTTGTAACGTCGGCTAGTACTTAACTTCTACTTCGAATTTAATTTATAACTGCTCTAAATACTAAAACAAGGTAAACTTATTTCTTAATAACAGAGACTTTGACTGTAAATTGTTTTAAACTTGCCAATTTCACAGACGTCCTTGCTCTGGCCAACCTTGGGGTGATAGAGACGACCAATCCGAAAGATTGGAATACTTGGCAACACGAAAATAGCCCAATATTTTGTCTTTTGACCTACTTGACAACATAATAATGTGAATATAACAGTAACAAGGTCCACTAAATAGTAATACTTACATGACATTGATTTTTATTTGACTGAAATAATCGTTTTCATAAAAAAAAAGAAGGACCAATTTGTTAATCTTTTAAATGAGTTTTGTGTTGTCCGGAGAGAAAAGACAGTATTTTTTTAACCGACTTCAAAAATTGCGGAGGTTCTCAATTCGACGCGTACGTTTCGCGTACGACTCCGGAAAAATATTGTTACTGATTGAAAAATAACGTACTGTGCCAACTTCGCAAAAAAGGATTAACGGTAACGTAGATTATTTTACATCCGACTAGCTAATATATTATGCAAAAGTGCATAGTCATAGATACTGGTGAGAGTTCTCTCAACGGTATCTACTTAATACATAGGTCAACACACTTTGTAACTCCGCTTTTAATCCTTTGAGATAAGACGCAATAGCTTGGTAAATATTTGGCTCCTTCACTTATCCAGTACTAAAATGTAAAACGCAAATAATTTTACATGTGAAATTTTTGCTAATATAGCGGTGACGTTGATACTTGTTGATGCTCTTGATGTGCAATGCAAATACGTCGCCTGCGCATCCTCGTGAGACACTAATTTGCAGTATATTTCAAAGAATCGGGACGGTCGTCTGATAAATTTATTAGTAAGACGTCAACGAAGGAAGACTATTTTAGAGTTTCGCTGAATACTGTCTCAAGTTTCTCGATCGATCGAGATCCTTCTGCATCTTGCGTAACATCTAGAATGAAGGCGTCCTATTTCAATGTTAAACTTCTAGTCGCTATGTATGACTAGGCACTCTTTAGTAGCTAAGTTACGTAGTCAAAATCAACGGCGCCAGCCTGCAACCGATATACAAAGTTCGCGATAGCGAAATTCATATTTTATCAGCTTTCAGTTACGATTATGAAACTGCTTCGTGACTAAATAACGATCTACTATGTTATATGGTTGCTATGTAATATGTTCACATAATCCCTGGAGATAAGTCGTAAGTGCATGTTTACAATATGGATGGTTTTGTTTGCAACACGGACTCAGTAGGTTACGTACGGTGTAATAATGTAACTATTCGTACAACATTGTATGAATGAAGTACTTGAGACGATCAAAGCTAGGTTTATTGTTTTTGATAAATGCATAATCCATCTACATGAATTTATTATTCTGTTAAATAATCAACATGTTAAATGATGATTATCTAGGTTTCGAAGTCTGTTCAGTGATTTATAATTAGTAACTAACATTACATATTTAAAATTTTAGTACTTCTTGATTTATTGTATCGTATAGGTTGTAAATGGGTTGGATAAAACTTACATTCCCACTTTAAATAGAATAGTACCTTACCTATATGCAGTTGTCAAGGCCATACCTTGAATTTGTTTGAATGTAAAAAATAATAACTTACCTGCATAAAAACAATAAAGTAGATGAAACTCAAACTATCAATGCGTGCCACTTCAAGGCCTACCAGCGGTTTCCTGATACCTTCCTCTACTTCATCTAAGTACCTACTCTATTACAAGTATGACATTGTCGTTCTGTGACCTCGAATTTCCTACCGAGCATCTTTGCCTCACTTTAGTTAGTATAAACTAGATTTTTAGATTACTTACCCACGCTTGCATATTCCATTGTCTTTTTATGTCACTCTGGTTTACTAGTTCTTATTTACCCTACTCGACTTCTTTACAATCTGTATATGTGATTTTGAGATTTCCCAACCATTGTCATTAATGGGTGTTATTTTTGAGGATTTTTTCACCACAGGTGTTCAAGTTCTTAGCTCCAGATATGCTTGGTAATTTACCTATCAACAACAATATTATTAATTAAAGAAAACCTACACAGTTGACGTAACTTTTATAACATATTATATCCTTATTTACCTATACAGTCAGTTATTGTTTCATACAGCCAGTTTACTTCTACCAAACAGCGTTATCGGGCATTGATAATTTTCTTTTTTAACTTTACCAATTAGCGATTTTGGCAACGGTTGCTCCAATACGAATCTGTTTTCAGTCAAGAGCCAAAACCTTTTTCGAACTTTCAAGTGGATTATTACAATGATTCACAGACGAGAAGTACCGTCTTTTAAATTCGTTTTGGTCATTCGATCGTTTTCCTTTGTTCCTTTGAGGACAGAATTACCTAGAAACCAGTTTTAACCGCTTGTTCATTGTTGTCTAGCTTTTCACCCTTTGTTGATACTAGTTTGTTTACCACGTGTCCGCACTTTGCGTATCAACTGTCGTGTTTGGAACGTATCGGATGTCAGGCCCATTGCAAGACACTGCCAATGTTATTGATAGACACACAACATTCTCTTGACATCCTCGTGCCCTTCAAATTCAATGGGCTATTGTTTCATACTGGAAATAGATTGTCTAGTTTGATATACTATGTTGGGTTATAGTATAAATAGTATCTATCTAATCGTGATCTAATCTAATAGAGATTGTTTCAATATCGGCCTACAAGAACGATTAATACTCTTGCTGCAGTACATCGTTTTAAAGCTGTTATGTTGTTCGTGTCGGTCAGATGGTAAGACAATTCATTTTAAAAGGATAGATCTATATGTGGGTGGCATAAAGCCGCTCTATGACAAAAATGTGACCCTACCAGCTGCATTTATTTTCCTGTTAATATCGTTTATAGATAATGCTGGGGATGTGGGGATTTAATTGTTGTTGTCGAGACTGTCTTCCTTGGAAGCGAGTGGGGTTAGCATAACGCTTGGCTAAAACCATTGCGAACGTGTAGGTAGGAGTTTATCGACCGTCGCGTCTCGCCAGTCCCCCAATCTTACTGTCCCGCACGTCTGGCGGTTTTTCATACTCTTTTTGTTCAGTCTCTACGAGAAGATTGTTTAGCATGTTTTATAATGGATGTTATATTTCGAAATCATTGAGGATTTTTCCATTAAGGTCGACGACGTAGTTGTTTTGAGTGAAATTGTTTCGGAGTTATTCATATGTCTTGTTAGCTTTAGTCTGACCCCTGAATCGGTTTTAAACTAATGATAATCCCGTACAATGACTCTAGACTTATCTGCTAAACTATTTGACGGAGCCTTTGACCCTCAGCTATTTAAATTTAGATTATTTTAAAACCATCTCGTGCTAAGTTAAGGTTTTCATCATTTGCAAGTCGATGACCCTCCGTGGTAAGCTAATAATAAAATGTTGTCATATACATACTTAAATCGATCAGTATGTGTATTAATTATTGTTCGAAGCTGTTGTTCATGTTCTGAGTCTAATGATAACGATAGAATACATTAGTGGCCGTACCGTTACCATAATCTGGTGACTGTATAATCTGGCGTTTTCTAGAAAGCATTTGCTAAAATTTATCTTGAATCAATTCTCGTTGGAAAAGTTGTTCTCAAATTACGTAACAATATTATCAATATGTCGATTCATGAAAACATCTTGGTAGCAGGGTAGTTGCAGTTTAAGGTATTTATAGTTTTGCTGAAATAGTGAGAACCTTTAAAAACTACTTACTTAACCTAAACACCATGAAGATAAATTTTTATTTATTTTTCGGCTGTGTTTAAAAGATATTGTTTGTATCTGTTTATATGCTCTAAAAATGTATGATTTAAATACCTACTTGTAGCTCATAGCATAGAATTCATTGGGTAAAGCGAGTGGGTATTATACCAACAGGAAAATGTTGGTGCTTCTTACATGCCCCAAAGTTGCAATTCTAAAATATTTACACTTGTTGTACCCTGCAATGTTGTATATTGGGTGTGTCAGAGAAAGAATGCAAATTAATAAGGCAGCATATAAATCTGGTCTGCTATGCGCCATGCCAAGCTATTTCTGCGTACCGTCACTGATATTTTCGTTTAATAGTAGGTAGATAGTAATCGGTAATAGATAGTTCTCTACTAAAATAATATACTGAATCAATTAATTTTATTATGCACGTTCAAATAATTTTACTGTAGTTGAATGCTGAAATGAATTTATTTGATGTTATCTATCCGGGTTGGGGTGAGATGAAACAGCTATATAAAAGTCGGTAACAGGAGTTTTTTCAGAACTAATATTAATAATAAACATTCTACCTACGAGGGCAGTAACAGTATAAATACTTGAAGGCTTACGTAGCATATTGAATCATTAATTTATTATCTTTACGTTATGATATTATGATCTTCTTGTTTATTGCTATTTGTTTTTCATATTACAAATACCTTTTTTATGAGTCATTCACAATACAATTGTTGAATTAAATAATTATGCATAGAGGATCTCTGGCACTTTCGTCACCTTAGAGGTATTTAATAATCAAATAATAATTATTATTGTAATTAAATGAATTTGTTTTACAAAATGAAATAGGCTTTTAAATGGTGCGTGGGATTTCAAAGAGTAGTGTGGTCTTACTTAAATTCTCTATGTATTTAGAAAACAGGGGGATTGTACGTCCAAAAAAAGTTTTTCAGTGTTTCCAAGCTGAAGAAGTTATTTGTTAGCCAGCAAAGTAAAATTGAAAGTTGTACAATAGATAGTCCTTCAATTATGGATGGAACTTAGTTCAACTTGTTAAACGTGGTCTTTGCAGTTTATATTTTCAGTGAGTTACAAATGATATACCTACATACTTTAGTAACTTCCCATTGGCTTGAACCCAAGCGTTGACGGAATCAGCAAATCCTGATTGGTTCAAAAATATTTCCTCTTTTTGAACGCTGCCTATATCAAAGCGGAATTTTGCATCTGTTGCCAATACATGTGTCAAGACTGGTTGAATGTGTGCTGTATTGTAAACATATGACGTAGCGAGATTCCCACGCTCGAGTCCACTGCCAAGAGATCGTGCGTCGTGTTAGAATCGGGAGTGTCGCTCTTGTTATTCGTCGTCTTTACTGTTTTGAGCTAAATTCTCATTAAATACCACTTTATTTAGTGTCCGTGAGTGCCAAAAAAATATGCCAGCTTTATATAGAGCGTGCGATTTGTACGAATTTGTGTTATTTTCGCTGTTCGCTGTGTTGCCTCAGCTTGTGTATTCTTGTGGTGATATTCAGTTCTTTAGAAACTTGGTGATCAGTGCGTAAGAGCTGTAAGGGAATGTAAGTGGTTTTTATTTTTGGCTTTCATTTAATCCAACCTAACTTTTTCACTGTGTGTCGTATGACGAGACGAACTGTATGTAGGTAAACCTCACCTGTATAATCAAAACACGAACTGTGATTTCCGAATGCTAAAGGGTTACTCTTCCTGCCATAGCAAAAGGGAGAGACGATCGTCAAGCAGTTTTATCACAGAGTTACCTACGTTGATTTGTATGATTGTGGTTTTATGCTTTCGTACTTATTTTAGTATATCTGTTAGAATGATAAAATTGATCACCGCGGACTTCATGCACGTACATACGATTATATCTTATTGCGGAAGCGACAATCTTAATCTAGATAGCATATTGCGGCTGGATGTTATAAGCACCGCTCTAATTATCTCATAATATTAACACATTAAGTATTCATCCATCAATAAACATAATGTTTTCCGTCACTTTGTTTATAGTATTTCCCTTCTTATTATACTTTCAATCTCCCCATCAATGTTTTTCATAAATTTGTCTCATCGTATCAATCAGGTATCTCACTCACAAATGTTTCTTCTCTTATTTTTTTGTTGTCTTAATTATGTCTGTGGCTTGTTTGTTTGCTATTGCGCATCAAAACTGTTTTGTTTATAAAATTTTGCACGAGTACCTATAACTTTATCTTTGAGAACATAAATACATACGAAATAATAATATACCAAATAATTGGCGCCACAGTTCTAAGTGCAAGTAGAATGTTGGTGTAAAAAACATTCAATTTATGTCATGACTCACCTTAGCTGTCAGACAGATGTTTTTCTCTTCGTGTAAAAACGGTTGATCATAATAATAGACTAATAGAATTCTCGGAAAATTTCACATTGTTTATAACTACATATTTATTTGGATTAGCGTGTTTTTAGTGTTTTAAAACAAGTTAAAACGTAAAGAATTGTCTCAGCAATTTAGCGCATAACAGTTATGCAATTGTGCTTTTAAGGGGTCCTACCTAACCCTAACTGATAGTGGCGCCGCGAAGCGTTAAAAAATAATTACACGGTAAGTAAACAGTTAATAATACATAGTTTAAAAAACTAAAAAACACGCTTCCTGTCCGCCATATTGGATTTTAGTCACGTGACTTTTTTTTTCGTATTCCTGACAGCAAACCCTTTCATTTGATACCCATATCGTGGGGGTGGATTTCAAACAGCCAGTTCGCCATCTTAGGGAGGCCGCCATATTAGATTTGTAATGACGTTTCTTAGCTAGTCATGTATTGTCATCATAACTCAGAGCGTGTGCAAAATTTCATCCTAATCGAAGACCGGGAAGTGGGTCAAATTAAGATTCCAAGATTTTTTTAGATACAATAATGGGGAGGCCGCCATATTGGATTTGTAATGATGTTTTTTAGCTAGTCATGTATTGTCATCATAACTCAGAGCGTGTGCAAAATTTCATCCTAATCGAAGACCGGGAAGTGGGTCAAATTAAGATTCCAAGATTTTTTTAGATACAATAATGGGGAGGCCGCCATATTGGATTTGTAATGACGTTTTTTAGCTAGTCATGTATTGTCATCAGAACTCAAAGCGTGTGCAAAATTTCATCCTAATCGAAGACCGGGAAGTGGGTCAAATTAAGATTCCAAGATTTTCTTACATACATAGTTACTTACAAGTGAAGCTAATATAAAGCGTGTAAAAAAATCTTGTAGGTCATTTTGATTTGGTGTTTTAGGATATATAGAAGCCATTAACTCTGTTAGTTTGAGTTCGATGAAGTTTCAGATAAAAAAATTGACAAAAGTAGTCGTTTCTAGCAACTTTTCTATCTGTAATTACAGCGGTTTAGCAGTTTATGGCCCCTATATATCCTATAGCACGACAACTTCAAAATTACTTACAGAATTTTAGGAAAAAATGTATAACTACTTCGCGAGTAGTTATTTTTTAACAGATGGCGCCACCTGGCTTTGGGTAGTCCCATAAATGTAGTGTGTTGATAGGACACTTTCTAATCTATATCTACCTTTTAAAATTTAATTATAATTTTTATTAATAGGCCTAATTTTAATAGTCACAAGTTGGACAAAATCAACATGTATTTCCAGTAAGAACCTATCATAAATAGTACGATATCTTGCGATTCGTTGGACTTCAACGAACGTGTAAAGGGAACCTTTTTCAATTTTATCCTTTTTCTAGCTAAAATTTAATTCACGCGTTTCGTTCGCCTCGGAGAAAAGTATAGGAAACATGAAAGTTCGTAAAGTTTTAAAACATTTTCATTTCGAACTGAGAAGTAAGTCATCCTTGCTCTTGAGAAAGTTTCTTATGATATGTATGACTTTTATACAGCTTGTTTGTTGTGAACATCACACTATTGTGTAGTAGATAGTAATAGTGATGTTGATTCTTGTTTGTTTAATATTATTCTATTCAGCTCTAGAATTTTCAATTGCTTTCGATTCGACTAGTTGACCGATCAATGTAAAACCGAAAAATTGATTATTGAACTGTAGACAGGGGAAGCGACAGCAAAATTAATTACTATCATCAAATCGTTGTGTTATTTCAAGAAAATGTTCATTAACTTTATGAAAACTATAACAAAATTATGTTATAGTTCACATTGTTTCAAATAAAATCAATTTGTTGCATTTCCACAATTAAACAACACTTTCTTACTAGTCTAGGTATTAAAATGTGGTGTGTGTGTTATTCATTTCTTCTATCAAAAGCCTGTAAATACATAAAATGTAGCATAACTTTTTGGAACAAAAAGGCTTCATTTGGGTCGAGTGTCTAGCTGCAATACTGTAAGCATAATAATAAATTTATCGAATGTATACTAAACTTTTTATTCTTTTGTTCCAGTTGGAAATCCCTTCTGTGGCGCGATTGATGGAGTTCCGCTTGGACAGTGCGGAGTACTGCCAGGCCCAACACAAATAAACGCGAGGCGCCAAGCTCGGCCAGAGGGCGCCACCGATGCTGTCGCGAGCGCGCGCTGCACAGCCGGTACACACCCAGCCATAGGTAATAAAAACACGTTACACACTATTACAAAAACGTATTGCACACTTTGAAGAATGCGGAAAGAGGCGCCAAGCTCGGCCAGAGGGCGCCACCGATGCTGTCGCGAGCGCGCGCTGCTCATCCGGTACAAACCCAGCCATAGGTAATAAAAACATGTTACACACTCGTACAAAAACGTATTGCACACTTTAAAGAAAGCGGAAAGGGGCGCCAAGCTCGGCCAAAGGGCGCCACCGATGCTGTCGCGAGCGCGCGCTGCACAGCCGGTACACACCCAGCCATAGGTAATAAAAACATGTTACACACTATTACAAAAACGTATTGCACACTTTTAAGTACACGAGGCGCCAAGCTCGGCTAGAGGGCGCTACCGATGATGGTTTCGCGCTGCACAGCCGGTACATACCCAGCCATATGTAATAAAAACATGTTACACACTATTACAAAAACGTATTGCACACTTTTAAGTACACGAGGCGCCAAGCTCGGCCAGAGGGCGCTACCGATGCTGTGGCGAGCGCACGCTGCACGCCAGTGCACAGCCGGTACATACCCTGTCATAGCAACTATGAAAATGTTGCATACTATAGGCTATAGGTACTAAAACTGTCTAAAAAATATTGCATACTTCAGTATAATATAGGTACGGGCCAAGCTTAATTAGCGCCACTGGTGTTGTCTTGAGTCAACACAATGCCCAGTTATAGCTACTAAGAACATGAAACATTATACAAGTCACACAGTAAAAACCGTAAAAATGAGTGTTAAGTGTAAATTACACAGTATGTTAACAAGCAACATATTGCACACTATAAACGCCAGTTGTCAAGCTCGTCCAGAGGGCGAGTTGCAATATATTTCTTTTCACCAAACCGCAACATTTGGCTTCATTAATATTATTTAGGTCATAAATAATTCTGAATTTAAAACAATTTGTGAGGAAACAAAAAAGTTACCGATCAACATACGGTAAAATATTTATTGCTGCTGCTGTAATGCTTGTGTATTTTCTATTCGGGAGGTCAGTCTGCAAAGTTTAGTTAAATTGCAGAAACTACGCGTTCAAAGACCTTAATATAACAGCCGATGAGTAACAAAAATAGTTTCTTTGCAAAATTGATTTTGATTAATATTCGCAAACAACTAAATCCACATCAAATAACGAATACCTTCACACACATAGATAAATGCCGACAAATATTTGCATTTGACGTTGAAACGGAAACAGCAGGGAAAATGACATTTACGTTGACAAGTTATCTGCAGTGTTATCAGCCGTTATCTCCCTGACCACGCTAACTGCAATCAAAGGTGGCTTGATCTATAACTTGGTAGGGTTAAATACAGGATGTATGTAACTGATAGCTTAGCAAAAACGGGTAGGACATGCTATTTTTAACCCCCCCCCCCACGAAAAAGAGGGGTGTTATAAGTTTGACATGTGTGTCTGTCTATCTGTCTGTGGCACCGTAGCTCCTAAACGGATGCGCCGATTTTGATCTAGCTTTTTTGTTTGTAAGGTGTCACAATCGAGAGTGTTCTTAGCTATGATCCAAGAAAATATCTTCAGCCATTTGAAGATTATCAGCTCTTTTCTAGTTGTTGAAAGGATCAAGTAAGGAAATTTCCTCTGAGAAGTTGCTAAAAATTAAAACCATTGATTGAACACGTCGTTTCAGTATTTACTAAGCCCATTATTTACACTATGTATAATGGCAAATGGTAGCGGTAGGCGGGGTGTTTACATTTACTGTTATCATTGGTATAAAGTGGCAGGAGATCGTCAGTCGCTAGCGCCTGACGCGACGTTGGCATCGGATCTTAGAATTCGCACGCCGCTCTAATAGTTCGCTCACATGACCACAACTTCGCTACACTATCCGATTCTATTTTTATAAACCCATTTTTTATCCCCACTTCAGTCGTTCTTCTGTCTCTGACGCAAACACACCACCAAAATGTCTACCGCAAATATAACATCGCATGAAATACTTATGATGTTTGTATTTCTGTTTCAGTTACCTTAAATTCGGAACCAGCTAAATTGGAGCATATCAAGCCGCCGAAGTACGTGTGAACGCCAAAACTTATGTTTTTCGGATAATTTTCTGTTCCATTCCACATTAGTAACTTTTGTTTTGCCGTCTCCGTATGTGCTCAAGTGGTTGAAAACGACATCCATGCGGGTGGTTCACATGATATAATTGGACCCTTTCTAAACTAAACTAACGAAACTGCCGTGTGTTGTGTGGAAATAGAGTGACAGTTTGTCTGTTAGACTCTGAGGGAGTTTGTGGTGTGCGTGGTGCCATCTAGTGAGTGGGGTTGTGGTTCGAGTTTGAGAAGCAGTCGCCATCATGAAGCAGAAGGACATTAGGCCGGCGCCGTCTCTCATCGAGTACAAGAAGCTGCGGTTCCTGATCACCGACCGGCCTTCCGACATCTCCATCCAGTCCTACCTCCAGGTTAGTATTTTAGAACCAAAGACATTTTATTTGTAGGTCATAATATCATAAGGATTTTTTACCCTTTTCCGTAATCCCATTGATGCAACGATGGAAGAAATAAATTGACCGTAGTCCCATTTGTTTATGAAACCACAGAAAATAGTTCAGTTTTTGAAGGTTCAGTCGTGTGGTTCTCAGATTACTTCGGTCGGCAGACTTTTTTGTTCCAGTTTCAATACGTTTGTTTTGCGACTTTCGTGCTTGAATTTGCCAATAGTGCATTAATTTATTTCTATGAATATCATCATAACTAAAAGAATGGTCATTTCATTACAGTTTAATTGTGTAACCAACAAAAACTGCGATTCCAAGTTCCGCTTCTTTATAGACTATTGTGGAGTTATGTAAAATAATTGAATACAGAGTTGGTACACAGGCAGGCACATAAGCTTCTTGATTCAGTAAAAAAAAAGACAATATTCTTGCTTCAGATTTTTTCCCACAACATTATTTTTGGATATTATACAAAATATTATCTACACTTTAATTTAATTTATATTCATGAGTATGATAACAATAAAATTTCTCCCCGTCTATAATGCATGCGATGCATGACAAATGTTTCCATTCCATTATAGTATATTGATTTAATACTTATTACATCTTCTGATATAATGTTATGATAACAATATTTCATTGTTGTTATTATAATGAATAATGATCTCTTATCTCAAATAACACTGTCACATGTTACAACATGAAAGACTTACTTTTTAATACATTGAAAGCACGGATGACGGAAGGGAGAGGATATGGCGATATGAATTAGGCCTGTGCCACCCAATTAGGCATGACGTCACAAAGTGGGCGGGGCTTAATTCCCATTCCGTACTTCACCTACGATTGATGCACTCGTCTGCTTGCGAAACGAATTACGTGAATTTCTAGTTAATTTAGTGTTCGGAAAATGAAATGTTGTGTGCCGCTTTGTTCCAACCACTCAGATCGCTCCGGCGAGACTGCTGAAAAGTTTTCTTTTCACGTGTAAGTAATTTATATTCACGTAAATCGGTAAATTGTGTTTCAAAATTTGTGATAAAGAGAAAATTACTCTATTGGACACCAGATGGCGTAGCTAAAATGATTGAAAATGAATAAAATTGGAGCATTTGTGAGCTTCTACGCTTGTTGGTAACAATTTTCATATAATAGCGAATAAAACACTTACAAAGTTACATGTAATTACAGTTAAAACGTTAATATTCGACTAAAATACAACCCAAAAAATGTATGCTTGCTTGACATCCTATGAAAAGGGACAAGCCTATTCGTACCTATTTAAAATTTAGGACTTCAGTAATTTGTAACTTAATTACGGGTATAATACAACCAGAATGATTGTTTTACAGGTTTTGTACTATACTTTCTTGTTGTTACATCCGTTTTTTAAATAGCATGACAGGATATTAATAAAATTGAATCGAAAATAATGGACTTGCCCGCTCATTCTCCAAATAAGTTGGACAAGCTTATTATTTCAATTGAAGTTTTTTGTAACTAAATTACAAGTAAACACAACAGTAATGCTTGTCTGACACAGGTATTATACTACGCTTTCTTATTGTTGCATCAGACATATAAAAAATGATGATATTATATTAATATTTTTATCGTAGAAAATAAACTTGCCCGCTTTGCTCTGTAAACGGATTTTTTAGGGTTCACTATGAAAAATAAAAATTGTATTTTTCTTACTTGAAGTAAAGTTTTTTACTAACTGTTTTTCAATAGTCAAAGCTACTCCACAAAATGATCTTTCCATATTCAATAGTCAATCAATGGACATCCATGGACCAGAACTACCTATGGCCGGTGATGGCCGGTCGTTCCTTGCTTGTTTGCTTAACGTGTGGGTTTCGAGGTTAACCTACCTGACAAACCCTGATGTCGGAATTATAGATCGATATGGCTCCTATACTATACTAATCCGTAAATAGTAGCCGGGACCAATACTTTTACGTGCCTTCTGAAGCACGGAATCGTCTTTCTTTTCGGACAATCAGGTGATTCATCCTACAATGTCCGAACCAAAGTGAGGAACACACTTAGGCATTATTTATACTGTCAAAGTCAGTCAATATTCTGTGCCATCAAAAACAAGGCCATGCTTGATTGAAGCCTTGTTGTAACGGTGCCGTTTTTTGAGCGGCGATCGTATATCTGTATAGCGATTTTCGGATTCAGCAATGTTTGAAACCCAGGGAAAGCACTCTTAGCAACTTGTCACAAGATTTGCTTCTGACAATCAAAATTCAGATTTTTATTCCTAGTCTATATGGAGTAGGTACAGTCACGAGTAATAAGATAGAAACATCCTTAAGCTTCAAATTCATGTTGTCAATATTAAGTCGCAAAAATATGTATGCTGAAATGTGTCCCATAATTACGGGAACGCTATGTTGTGTCAAAATAAACTACACATTTTCATCAAAATAATATAAACAACAGATAATCAAAAAGTAATATTCACTTTTAGTTTTATAATTATGTACCCATCAATCAAATCAAAAATATGCACACAGTACATATTCAAAAATATGTATGTCGTAGCCAAGTGGTTAAAATAGCCGTTCAATCAAACAGCTAGCCCTTTGACTGAACATCGCCATTCAATCAAACGGCTGTACGTCGCTTAGCCGACTTGTTGACTGCAACGTTCAACACTACAGCTTGACGACGCTTAGCCAAATGGTTAAATGGCAAATTAACTAGGGTGACCATTAGTTTAGCATGTGATTCGAAAAAATAGGAAAACTTTTTGTAATTTCTTCGGAGATTTTTCTTGGATTAAGTTTAAGGACGGTTTAAGAGGTGACCAAAAGTTTGAACAAATTAGTAAACATGAAAAACAAATTAATAATCGTAATATTCTTTATTGTTGCATGTTGGGCAGAGCGATACAAAAATTATAACAGCTTTTTTTGCTATATAAAACTGACTCTTAATATTATACACCATCTTGTCTCTGCCTCCATGTCCATAATCTTTATGAATGGTATTTAGCATGGTGAAATACTCTTTTCGGGGTACAATGCGTATCACTGGATCATCAGTACTCTTTCTTTTTAAAATAAGATATTCTTTACTGCCAGTTGTCATTAAATCGTATTTTGATATCCAATAATAAGACATAGAAGTCCTGCATTCCGTGTTAGTCATGGATACCCTAGCGTTCTTTAATAACTTCAAATACCTTGGTGATGCATTTCATAATCCTGTGATTTCTCTTCGTATAACTTTTAAAATTTTAATTCACTCTTATCACTCGTATGTGCCTCCATAATTTCTGGCTCTTCAACACTAGTAACGTACCTATATTTACTAGGTACTTTCTTTCCGAAAAATATCTTGAAACAATCAAAAACACAGGTAAGTTGACGCCATATTGAAAACAAAACACACCTAGCGCCGTCGCGGTGGTAAGCTGAACTAATTCAATTAAAAGGCGGCTTTTGAGTCAGCTGTAATGTTGAACGTTTTGAGCGCCTCTAATATTCAATTAAGAAGCTAGACGTGTGATTGAATGGCGATGTTCAGTCAAAGGGCTAGCTGTTTGATTGAACGGCTATTTTAACCAGTTGGCTACGACATGTACACAGAACAGCTTTAAAAATATGTAGGTATACAGCACACTTTCGAAATTATGTAAACATTAGGGCTAATTCAATTTCTTAATGTTTTAGCCCCAATGTTTACATAATTTCGAAACTGTATGGTATTTTTTTTTTTTTATTTACGGCTTCTGCTACTTTGCTGTATGGTATTGCACCCGCCTTAACAAATCTTGACACGATTAACGTTCGGATACACATTATCTCGCTCTGTACACGCTCCTGCAATGTTTCTTTTTCAACAGAAAGGCAAAGGTATCAGGCATGCAACCTTAATCCGCAATGAACTGAACCATGGTCCAAGAAAACAAGGTCTTGCAAATAGACCACGTGACTGACACGAGTCTACGTAATGATTATTGAAAAGTATCAAAAGTGACTTAAAAAAATTATTTGGTTTAAATTATATTATTATTTTGAAATTTTGTTATTTTAATCATAATAGGTAATTATTTGGTTCAAAGTTGTATGAGCTGTTTATTAATAATGATTGTTTGGTTCAGAATTAAAACACAGATTTTTAAGCTCTTGTTTTATTGAATAGAATATTCATTTATTTATTGCACAAGTATCACGCGTGTTTATTAAAAATTTACATCTCAAAATACATAATCTACATTTATAATCTCAAAATTAGGTATACACTTTTTGTGTCATTTTATTGTATACATAATGAAATTCATAAGAACCTATACAATTTCTATAATATGTAAACATGTTGTATACATATTATTGAAATTGTCATGGATACTTTATAATTCTATTGGATGTGTAGACTTATTACAGATTTTGTTTCGTTTATATTACTGTGAAACTAATGTATACCTACTTTTGACACAGTTTGATGTATCGATAATTTAGAACAAGGAGTAGAACACATATTTTTTAAATGATAGAAGTGAAGATATTTTTAAAAATGTGACAATGTATATATATTATTGCTCGTGACTGTACAAGTACAACCTGTTGAGTAATAATCACGAAATTAGTCATCATATAGTATTATATATTGAAATAAGTCGGAAGAGTATAAAATTGATATTTATTTTTATTAAAAACTTAGAAACAAACTCTTACGGAACCCTCGCTAACTCGCACTTGGCTTTTAACTAAATTCTTCACTAAGTGTCACCTAGCGGTGGGTAGCGATACTTTCACGAAGCAAGCCAAGTGTGTTTTTTGGTTGTAATTCGGCTTCTTGCCGACAGGTGGAGCCTCAAAAAATAGGCGGAGCCACGTTTCCTGCGTCCCCCGCTTCCCATCACTTCCACCCCGCGCATCGCCACAACGAAAATGTATGAGAATGTCCCTATTGGCATCTCCTCTCTTTTCCGTCCTCCGTGATTGAAAGTTATCGGATTTTTTTTAATAAAGAAGAAATACTTCATACAGCAACCTTAACAAATAAAAAAACTGAATTTTAATTTGGAGTTGCTATTTTGTCCTTTTATGAATACAAAGGGATGAGAAATGCAATTTTCGCTATTTTAGACCTTATTGATGCGCCGCCGCCATCAGCTGATTATTTTAGGAACTGTCAAAACAAAACAAATGGGTACCTTAACGACGCATGTAATAAAATCAGACTTAAAATTCTTAACTTATTAATCCTTTTTTTAGGATATAATGCCATTAACTCGATGTTGTTCACTGTTGATGTTCATGAAAATATACATTACCTGTCTGTATTATTTTCTCACGATTGTTATGGTTATTTGACAGGAGCTGCGCAAGCACAACGTGTGCACGGTAGTGCGCGTGTGCGAGCCAAGTTACGACGTGGCGCCGCTCAAAGCCGAGGGGATCGAGGTGCGTGACTTGGCCTACGACGACGGCACATTCCCACCGGCCAATGTCGTCGACGAGTGGTTCGAGATCTTGCGTGACAAGTTAGTACATTATCATCATATTTTCCATACATACATGTAGGAGCGGAAAGGAAACTCTGCAGTATTTTCAGCACTCGTAACAGTTTATTTTATATTTTAAAAGTTTTACAAAACAAAAGTTGCACCATAACGTCGTCCATCTTAAATCGCAATCCTCTCTCTCGCTCGCACACGTCCTTTCTCGCTTTCTCACATTCGTCTTCATTCGACTACACTCGCATCTTGCATCACGCTCACACAATCAATCTTTCTCACTCATACTTCATAACAGTCATATCAACACAAACACTAGGTATACATGCATACATCCCACATACATGAAGATAGGCTTTTTCTTGGAAGGGGTGAGCAGTGAGTAAGCTCACAGCCCAAACTAAAACAATCTTATACTTTTTAAAGCTTTCACGATTGTTTTCACAAACAAACACCACGGTAAATATCCCGTTTTTAACACCCGACGAAAAAGAGGGGTGTTATAAGTTTGACGGCTGTCTGTCTGCCTGGTGGCATCGCACCTCCTAAACGGATGCTCCGATTTTTATCTAGTTTTTTTTGTTTGCAAGGTGTCACATTCGAGAGTTTTTCTACGCTATGATCCATGAAAATATCTTCAGCCATTTAAAAATTATCAGCTCATTTCTAGTTATTGAAACGAATTTTTAATTTAATGTTATAAATCATAATGCCAAGTTATAAAGATGACATAAAATAACAATGGGAGTAATCAAAATTAGCTACAAAATTGGTTGTTACCCTGCCTTCCAAACTTAGAGAAAACCTTTATCACAGACATTCACAGAAGTCTGTGGAGTATTCGTAGTTATCGTCCATTGTGAGTCAAATCACGAAGAAGCGTAACTAACGAATGAGTTTATAATGATTCTATATTAGATAGCTTCAGGATAAACAAATATGTAATATTATTATATATTATATATTTCCATTCTTCTCCCGAAACGCTATAGGCCGGGAGATGATGACAGAAATTTTTAGGTCATTTGTTACAGTATGGCGGTTTTACAGGGGTCTTAGTACGCAATGACAAAAAGAAAAATAATGGTCATAGCGCTGGTACTGGCGGCCCAATCGAGAAAAAAAAAATGCAGATTTTCGGCAGTATGGCGACCATTTGGAGCCGTCCGAAAAGTATGGCATAGTGATTTTCGTAAATGGCTGCACGAAGATGATCAAACTGTGCAAAAATTACCCTGGTACAAATGGTTGAATTTTTATTTTTCGCGTCGGTATGGCGGGCTGTAAGTCACACCGGAGAAGTATGGCATGACACTGTAGTCTAGTTATTTTTTACGGGCTATCGGAAAATACTAAAATTTTTGTGGTAGGTACAAATCGTTTGACTTTCGTAATTTATCCGACTAGTTCACTAACGCCCACGCGATTGGGCCGCCAGTACCAGCGCTATGACTATCATTTTTCTTTTCGTCATTGTGTACTAAGACCCCTGTAAAACCGCCATACTGTAACAAATGACCTAAAAATTTCTGTCATCATCTCCCGGCCTACTACATAACCTAATTAGAAATTTAGGATATAACAATAAAATGTTGGCTCAAACAAACGCGAGATATAAAGTTACGGCCATATTTGCTCTGAACGTTAAATTTATAGCCCGTGTAATTTCCCTAGAGGTCTCTGAGCCTGGTTTCGGTCAGTTTAGGGAGATTTGAATACCGTAGCCCGGTTCAGGGACGTGATAAGCAATATACAACAGGTTAATAGGGTTGCACTCGTCTGAGTAAACTCCTGGGCACTACCGCGATGTATTTTGGCATACAATGTATAAATAAATGAGATGTATTGATGTGGATGTTGATTGACTTATTTTCCGTGGTTCCCAGCTTTTAGAATTAGAGTATTTTTCTTGTGGATGCCGTTGGAGGCAACTGAAAGATATTCAGGAAATAGACAACACCGTTCTTCTGTGTAATGTAACCAACAACTGCTATTACAAAGCCTGACCTGATAAGCGTGGAGGTTAAACAATCACCTACAAATAAACAAAAAGACTTCTCTAAAAACTGATTGTAAATAAAACCGATGCACAAAACTTGTTCCATCATCGGACTTGCGGGGATTATAAAGCTCATACCAGAATAGTTTGTACCAAGAAGTTTAATTCCGAGAGGGACTCGATCTAGACCTAGTTCGTCGGTTCGAGAGGAATCGTGAAGGAAGCCGACCCCAAAGAGATCCTTTATTTCTAGATGCCCCCTTAAGGATTGTCCCTTCTCTGTCGCTGAAGCTGTATTTGAGATGTGCAGCTGTGGATTGTTAAGGTACAAGTTGGTAGCCGACTGCACGCAGCAGCAGCAGACGACGTGTCGCAGCGACACTACTGGTTTCTATGTATTTCTATGAAATTATCTCCGTAGTTAGCGACATGAAGCTAGCATCGTCGTCGTCGGCTACCAACTTGAACCTTTATACTATCTTAGTACTTGTTAAGAAGAGTTAAACGAATTATCTAAGGATGGTGGTGTCTAATCTAATCTAAAGTGTCATGCATAAATCTTTATAAACTTAGTGTCTAATGTTATTTGGATTTTTCATAAAAATTCCTGCGCTTTTCATGACTCAAAATCGTGTAGGCTAGCCACGACGCTTGCTAATAGTAATTTACATACAAAGTAATCCATTGTGTTCCCATTCGCAAATCGTTTAGTACAAGATACCTATGACATCATGTTTAGAGCACAAACTCATCTATCATGTAACGTTTCCACGTCATAGTAGACATACTTAGTATTCCATCTGTATACGTGTCTTGGTCCTTTATGCGACGCACGAATGCCTATATGAAAATTGTATATTTAGGTCGGAAGTGTTGAAGAAAAATGAATAACACAATATGTCATACGGGAAATAATTTCTAGCGAATCTTATTTAAATGGCGGGTTAAATCTTCTTCTTTATGTGTCACGTTGTTTGTCCGCGATGGACTCAAATTTGATTTGTGTGCAAATCGACCCAACTTGAAAAATCGTAGGTATAGCTTACATTTCAATTTATAGTCGCAATATTATTTTATTGCAAATTAATTGTATTTGTGTGTGTGTGTATGTTTGTAACAAATAAACTCCAAAACTACTGTGCCTGTGAAAATTAGCTTACACCGACGACCATTGGCTCATACTCTAGAAAAGTGCTCATTTTGCGAAATGCACATTTTGCGAAGTACGCATTTTTCGAAATGCACATTATGAAAAATGCCCCTTGTGAAAAGTGCACAAATTGCGAAATGCACATTTTGCGCCGAGTGCTCATTTTGCAAAGTACACATTCTGCGTCAAATCCCCACACAAAAAGGGCCTCACTCAGCAAAATGCCGCAGTCCCACCAACTGGGCTACGGCGCTGGTCTTCCGTGAGTCCTAATCGACTTTTCACAGTCCCAACTATCGGCGGCATACAAAGTGTAATAATGTTGGTTGGTTGTTTCCAGGGCCGAGAGCAAGCCGGAGGCGGCGGTGGCGGTGCACTGCGTGGCGGGGCTGGGCCGCGCGCCCGTCATGGTGGCCATCGCGCTCATCGAGCTCGGCATGAAGTACGAGGAGGCCGTCGAGACCATCCGAGAGTGAGTATTGTGGCATCGGTTATGCCGTCACTTTTGCTTTTCGGACTGGCCGCATGTTCTTTTTTTAATAATAATAATAATAATTTATTTCAAAAAACATAGTTTACAAAATGATACTTAAGGACTAAACATAACAATTGGACTAAAATAAATTACGTGCCCAAGCTAGGGTAAATCCCTGTGTTATGGGCAAAATAAAGTACATATTAAAGCAAAACTAAATAATAATTAATGATAAACAAGCAAATTTAAAAAAATCTATAAAATTAATAAAAACAAAGTATCTTATAAAGTAATATTACTGAAACCAATGTGTCTCTGTGGGATACCTTCGTAAGGATTTCCATTACTCGCACGTAGAGAAGTAAGCACATTTATACAAGCCATGAATTAACCTATGCTTGTGTCGAAAAAGTACGACCAATCAAGCTTCACCGGACTTGCGGGGGAGTGGAAGACTACCCCAAAAAAAAGTCATATACCAGCGTCTAGGGGCGGCTCGAGGGAGCCTCGGACTACGCGTTGATACTGAAAAACATCGTGAAGGAGACGACGCCTGAGGCGCTCCGGGGTTGACTATAGTAGACTGCCGTACGAATTTGTTGGAAAGAAATATATTGGTAGTTAGCTGGGGGCTGTAAGATTATAATTCTAAAATATTATCGTGCGGAAACTTGTAGTTTTTTAGACGGTATTTAAGCCCCAAAAATAGGTTCCGAAGGCTAAGGCGGGAACGAAGCGAGCGCATCTCAATTTTGATTTTGATTCTGGCCGCGCCCCCGCCGCCGGCGGGTACGGGCGTTGTTACCTGAAGGGTAGCGGAATCGGTTATGCCGTCTCTTTCGCTTGTGGGACTAGCCGCATGTTCCTTCGAAATTTGAATCTTTTTCGATTGAACAGCAAAAGAGACGGCATAACCGATGCCACAGTATCCTTCGCATCTTTCCTTTTTACTTAACTTACACTTGTCTGTCCCGAAATTGACCTGCGCGAGGGTACTATAGTATCTTGCACGTATCAGTGGGTAGAGCTTAGGACCACGGCTAAGCCCGTTAGTACGGAAAACAGCATGAAGGAAACCTATTATACCTATCCTACCCATTATAATTAGATTGAATCACCCTGCCGCATCATAATACAGACTTGAGCCGAAGACAAACATTTCGTACACATATGGGACGAAATTTTACACACATAAAAGACTTGATGATGTCTTTATGGCGTATTGCGTAAGAGATCCCCCACACTACCCTGCAAACCTTTACGGGACTGAGAACAAGCCTTTCTTACACATAAGAGACAGAACAAACCTTTCGTTCATATAAAAATAAATACAACTACAGTTCCGTGCCAGAGAAGCACAAATTACAGTGTGATTAAGTCAATTGCAGGGAAAACATTTTAGCGTCACATAAGCCAGGTATTTCACTGGCGGCGAAGACAAAAGACGAAAGGGACGCAGTTATGCGCAAGAGTATTTGTATCTCATTCTAACGCATAACTGCGTCCCTTTGGTCTTTTGTCTTCGTCGCCAGTGAAATAAAGCCCGACCAAAGAAATATGACACCTCGCCATATTGGAATTTCAATGGAACTAATTTTATAAGGGAAATTGTTGCCATAGTCGTAAAAATATACACGTGGCGCCCCCAGAGCAGGTTTCTTATTTCTTTGGTCAGGCTTTACCTGCCCAAAGCGCCAGTCTGTAAAGTTTAATATATTATAGTCCAAATACCTTAAAATGTCTCTGCTTGCATGTAAACAAGGTGCGATTGTGTTTGCAGCCAGCGGCGCGGCGCCATCAACGCCAAGCAGCTGTCGTACCTGGAGAAGTACCGGCCCAAGTCGCGCCTCAAGAAGAACGGCCACAAGAACTCGTGCTGCGTGCAGTAGCAGCCACCGCAGCCACACAGCGAATCTAGCTCTGCTTTCACACACACACCGACACAAGGCAGCGTACACTATATTTACTAGCTATATTAACGTAGAGTCGCCTTTTTCGACGAACACTTTATTTTTCTTAACGGTTGTATATTTGTAACCGACCTCCAAATTCAAAGTCCGACGCCCGCTTGGTATGACATTCCCGCCGCGAGCCTGGCAGAGTCCGGCTCCGTCTTTGACGTATTTATCTCGAGTTTTCTATGAATTTTAATTGGGAGCCTTATTGTAAGCTAATGTTTGTAACGTTCCGAGTAAAGGTGTATCACCCTTGTGCTGTTCTGTGTATCAGTGGAATTTGTTATAGAAGCGAGCCACAATTTGTGTTCATAGTTGAAACAGTTCTCAGGTAAATTAAAACTTGAATAAAATCATAATAAATTACAAACAAGATCCATAATAAATCAATGCAGTCATTGACGAACTATATTAGATTTCTAACAATGTATTTTATTCCTTTGTGTGGTGAAATCATGATTATATTTTTCTTTTAATATTATTTTGTCTAGTAGGCACATTATATTTGTAATAAATTGAGACATAATAGACAAATTATATTTATGTTTCATGAGACAAGTAATTATTTTTATGACAAAAATGTTTAATTAATTAATTTGTGCTTTTGTAAACGATGTAATTGTGTATGTCACTGAACGTAGGGACTCTTTAACCTTTGACTACTGAATAACTGTCTTGAAAGCAATATTCGCAGATTAAAGTTAACTTATTAATGTTCCAATGAAAAATAGCTCTTTGATATTATTTTTCTATTTCTTATAAAAATAATCGACGTTTAATGATCGTGTAACTATGGAACAGTCACTTCATAAATAAAGATATTTATAAGCAATACCGATGTTTAATTTTAGTCGAAAAATTAAAACTGGTTTTTCAAAAAATAACATATATTCAGATTCAAAAATTGTACAGTATTCTTAGAATACTAATTAATACCCTAAAACTACATGCATGAGGTAGTAAGAACAAGAAGTAAATTAAAAACATAATAGTTATAAAACATCACAGTTTTTGTACATTATGTAACCAATATTTCAAAAATATTTTTTGAAGCAATAATGAAAAGCAACAATTTGTACTTTACAAGATACAAACAACTTTGGTAGACCTTTTGAAACTGGTATATTACATATTTATACTATATTGTATGTAATAAAGGTGATGCATTATTTTCAAGGACAATAGGCTATTTGACAATGCGAAAAATAAAGTGTTAATTACTGTAATCAGTATGTAATGTAAGTTTAAAAATGGATATTTACTATGGGAAGTTGAAAATAATAATTAATTTATGTAAAAATCCGTAAATAAAAATGTATTTTTTTTGGTGTTTGTCACGTGACTCAAAACGCTCCTGTTTGGTCGGGTATAGGACATATGTCACTAGCCAGTAAACATCGTTTTCTACTTAAGCAACTTGTCATATTCTTTATACAGTAGTACTGGCTAGTGACGTCACCGATGCCATTGCGACGCCATATTGTCAAAGTAGCGTTTTGGCGCGCTACTTAAATATTGAATTTTTATTTTGATATTTTTCAGGAAATATGTACCAGAATTAAAAAATACAACTATTACTGGGATCCACAAACTCTACTGAATAATCAAAAATATATTTTAAAAACCAGTCAAATAGCCTATTATTATCAAAACACTACCGTGAAACATTATTCAAAAAACATGCATTAAAAATATTTATAAAATGAATCTTTAGGTTAATTGGAGAAAATATTTTGAAATGTTTGCCAGCCACGTTGAAAATCTTGCGCATGAAAACTTACATGGTTTATAAATTCTTACGTCTGTATAGTAACATTGGAAAACGCACAATGTCCAATTTGCACATTTGTAGTTGTATAACCCGAAATGCGGAAAGGTACAATTTGAACTTTTTTGAAAGTTTTACCCACTTTACCGGTGGTGGTGGGGGAGTTGTATTAGGTCAACTGCAGATTTAAACAGAATATTTACATTTGAATATTAGGTACTTCTAGAGAATATTTATAAAACAAGTATAGCTTGAAATATTGCTATCGTCGAACTCAGAATATTTTATTCTTTTGTACTTTACTTGACAACCTATAGTGAACGACACAACTTTTGCAATTTCTACAAAAGTATACTTAACCGCATTTATCGAGCACTGAACATGTTACGGCGATCATATCCTATTATCAGCGCGTCCATTGCTTACTTGGTGGGCGTGTACTTGTGTGGTTTCCCGCCGTAGCGCGCGATGAATGCCTTGATGTCGAACTTGCGCTTGCAGCCGTCGTAGTTCATGTAGCGGATCTTGCCGAACACCGCGCGCTCCGCCCAGCCCTGGTCGTGGATCCCGCACACGGACCACATACAACCTAAAGACAAAACTATTGTTTTTTAAAAACGCCCAACCAAAAAAAGTAGGAAGCCTCTTCAAAATTTTATAATAGGACATTGTTGCCAGTTTCGTAAAAAAAACATGTAGTGCTTCCAATGATATTTATTTATTTTTCGGGTCAGGGATGGCGTCCGCCAGCCAGTGATCCCAAAATCACCGTGGAAGAATTTCGCGAATTCAACTATTACAGGCATTTAGTCGCTAGTAAAGTAGTTTTTCTCATATTTTTTCAGACTTTCTTCAGCAGTCGCTCAAAAGCATCGATTTAGCCGCTCAAAAGTTATAAATAAAAGCAAGTTACTGTCTACACTGAGGTGATGTTAGCCCAGCATCACCATTCTTAAAACTCCAAAACTACAGCACCTAACTCTAATTGGATTGCATGAGGGATTACTCGCTACTTTCTCGTGCCTACATACAAAAATTTAAACTTCGTCGTTACACCGTTTAGAAGTTATACGGTTGTGTTTTGTCCACGCTGGGGTGAAACGTTACGCCAGCATCACCATTTCTTATATCTCTTGAATTTGATTGCACGAGGATTTAGTCGCTATTTTCTAGTGCACAAACGTAAAAATCTAGACTTTCTTCTTTAGCCATTTGATGATACATAGACCGTACACTTAAAATATTACAAAATAGGCATGAATGATTTTGAAGCATACCAACATAGCCGTTAGGGTCTCTGCCGTCGATGCTGTAGTGGTCGTTGAGGTAGATGGCGTATTTCAGCGCGTCCTCGGGTGTGGCCGTCCACTCCAGGATCTTCTTGGCCCAGTACATCCTCAGAAAACCGTGCATTTTACCTATTATGAAGTCAAATTAAAAGGTTTGAATATGTACCAGTAAAAAAATAAAAACTATATTGGATTGAAAAGGATTTTTTTAAAAGCCTGACCAAAGTAATAAGAAGCCTCGCCATATTGCGGAATTTCAATAGAACTAATTTTATAAGGGATATTTTTGCCATTGTCGTAAAAATATACACGTGGCGCCGCCTCCAGAGCAGGTTTCTTATTTCTTTGGTCAGGCTTTATAATCCAACTAAACCATTTTCTAAGTTGAAAGTCAATAAAGTAATCAATATTAAGGACTGATGCGAGTCCATAGTCAATGCGCTACCAATGTTTGTGACAAATGTAGCGTTGAGGAAAAATTAGATGCAAATCGGTTATCACACAATGAATTTTTTTTGCTGGTTCACTATCACACCACAGCATGTGGTTTTCTGTGGAGAAACTCTAGCGAAGATACTGAAAGGGTAACAATGTAAAGTAAACCTTAAAGTCTATGCAATACAGTCGAGCGCGTGCTTTTGCGGCAGCTTGACTCGACGACTTACCTTGGACAAGTAGTATTTAACTGTATGGCATGGACATAAAGGTAACCTCTCAGTAAATGATGTAAAAGCTAAATCAGAACCATAAAAGCAGAGAGATGGGAGCCGCTAAAGCCTGCTCTGGGGCGCCATATATGTTCCCCCCCCCCAACGAAATAGAAGTTTGACGTGTGTCTGTCAGTCTGTGGCATCGTAGCTTCTAAATGGATACGCCGATTTTGATTTAGTTTTTTTTTTATTGCAAGGTGTCACAATCGAGTGTTCAGCCATTTGAAGATCATCAGCTCCTTTCTAGTTGTTGATTTCGCAAAATGAGCACTCGACGTTTGCGTCTATGTATATTTCACAGTTACTTTAGTAGGTGCACTTCTCACAAGGGCCTTTTTTTACCTAATGCGAGTGGCGAAAAAGTACGACAAATCAAGCTTCACCGGACTTGTTCAACAAGCATTACTAGACATTATTAGACACTAGCATAAGTCAAATAAGAAAAGCCAAATATACATTTTGCGTCGAGTGCTCATTTTGCGAAGTGCACATTCTACGTCAAACCCCATTGAACATCCGCAATATGGCGAGGTTATTTTTTTCTGGTGGCTGTATAGTTGTAGGTATAATGACCTTCCTTAACGAGTTGCAGTTGCGCCGAGTTCCAGAGGTCGTCGTGCGTGCGCGCCGCGGACAGCTGCTCGAGGCTGTATACGTGGCTGCGCTTGTCCTTCCTACACACGTTCATAAAATTAAAACTTATTCCATGGTCTAACAAAACAAGGTCTTCCATTCGGACCACGTCACTGACACAAGCCTACGTCATCTTGCGCTGTTTATCCTTGTCGAATGCGTGTTAATAGACAAGGATGAACAGCAAAAAGAAAACAAGGTCTTCCATTCGGACCACGTAACTGACACAAGCCTACGTCATCTTGCGCTGTTTATCCTTGTCGAATGCGTGTTAATAGACAAGCTAGGATGAACAGCGCAAAATGACGTAGGCTTGTGTCAGTCACGTTGTCCGAATGGAAGACCTTGTTTTCTTAGACTATGTCTAATTCGTAGCGAGTGTCGGTGGCCAAATGGCTAGGGCCGTCGACTTCCATTCGTTCGCGGGTTCGAACCTCGGCACGTACCAATGTGTTTTCGATTTTCAAATTCATACGTACGTTTATTCGAACGGTGAATTAAAACATCGTGATGAAATATGCACACACTTGCAAAGTAATGTGTTGTGTGTGCAGTTGACCAACCAACCCGCACTGGGCCAGCAAGATCGACTAAGGCTTATTTATGCTGATTTCAGGGGGGGGGGGGGGGGTGCATCGGCCGATCATTATATAAACTGCAGTGACACACGCCTGCCCGAACTAAGTAAATTACAAAAAAATATACCTAGATGATATACATTATACACCTCCCGTTGAAGCCTTCTATTCTATTTATTTGTCGTCGGCAAGTTACAGAACAAAGTTTGCAAAATGCAAAATCAAGAAATTTGCCGGCATCTGTATCAAATTTCATCGACATCGATTCAACGATTTAGGCATAAAACAATAACACACACCACAAGGTTGGTGAATTGGGAAAAATAATTGGAGGGTTGGCCAAATGGGAAGTTGTCCTTTTAGGACAGTTGTCCAAATGAACCTAAAGGTTTCCCTTATAAAATTAGTTCCATTGAAATTCCGCAATATGGCGAGGCTTCTTATTTATTTGGTCGGGCTTTACAATTATCCGACGACATATCAATATCAACTATACAATATATGTACCTGTGGTCATCCAAAGTCTTCTGTGCCCAATTGCTGGCGCCTTTTATACTGTCGTAGTGTTGGCAGTAGAAGCAAAAGTTGTCTGCCAGCTCGCGCCGCACGATGGCCTCTTCTAAGAACGCGTTCACGCTCTCCGTGTGCTTGGATTTGTACTCTTGGACACACAACGCTACTCGCTGGACGGATATTTGGCCTGGAACAAGGAATCACTACATAGTATAAAACAAAGTCGCTTTCTCTGTCCCTATGTATGCTTAAATCTTTAAAACTACGCAACGGATTTTGATGCGGTTTTTTTTAATAGATAGAGTGATTCAAGAAGAAGGTTTATATGTATAATACATGTATAATATACTTAAGGATAACCCACAATAACCATTTTCCCGTGCGGAGTCGGGGCGGATCGCTAGTAATAGATACATAGCAACTTTTATTGATCATAACAACGAACAGCCTCCGTGGTCGAGTAGTCAAAAGCTCGCCCAAAGAGGTTGGAAGAGCCAGCTTCGCTTAGCTCGCCTGACATTACGGAGTTCCGGGCGGTGGTGGCGACAAACGCGAAAGTAACTGGTTTTTACGCGGGAATCGAGAGGAAATGGCGGATTCATTGTTTCGTCCTTTTTAAAATTAGTTTTTTCATGGTAATTGTTGTGTTAATATGGTGGAATTAGTGCGATAATGTGCCGTTAAAGAAGAACTATTCAATGAAAGTGCGAAATAATGAGTGGTTAGCTGTTTCTGGTTTGATACCCTGCGTTAAACTTCACTATCATTGGAATGTAAGAACCACCCTTGCATTTCAATGATCCCCTAACAAGAAATGAAACTACTGAAGACGTTGAACATGGATGCAAGAAATGACTAAAGACGACGAAATGAAACTGAAGAAATAATGACTGAAGACATTAAACTTAGATAATGCAAGAAACTACTAAAGACTAGGCTGTATGGGCTTAGATCCCTTTGCCTTTTCCATAAGGGAGAAAGAAACTTAAAAAAAAAAAAAAGCGAAAGTAACTTTCTGTTATGCATAAACGGCGAATGGAATTGCGTTCAAAAATAGCAGGAGACAGATGGAAGGACTTGAACTTATTCAACATTCTTATTCTTACTAACTTGTATGAAGCGCCAGGGAGGAAATTTCATCAGTCAATTTTATTAGGCAGGTATTTCAATTAAATTGTTACGCGTGCCTACGCAATATGGGCCAGAGAAGAAGCAACATTGAAGGGGAGGTTGATTGCATTTTTGACGTGACAACGTCTTATATAATCTAATATAATTCGATGGAGCCGGCTGCACGCACGAAAAAACATGACGCAATGCGGCGTTACCGCGCGGCTGAGGCGTTCCGTTTAAGGCTTGAAGTGCAAGCGAGAGCTCGGAACGAGCGACAAAGAGGCACAATCGTTGTCACTTTCAACTATCGTCAGTAAACCGACTTTACAGACAACCGCTTTTTTAAGTTCTGTTTTACCAAAATGGAACCATGGCGATAAGTTGCTCAAGGCGTCTTGCGTGGGGTCGTTTCTCTTGGTGGCGAAGACTTTTAGCCTTTTGTCGAGGAAGCTCTTCAGCATGAGCACGGCGTTATCGTACCCAGGCTGCGCCCAGTCCACTGGACCCACCGACTTGTCTGCTTCACGCGTCTCTATGGCTTCCTCGAAGTCTATGGGCTGAAAAGTGATACAAATTTTGTTATGTAATATAACTAACCAGCTTTCCGCAGCGGCTTCGCCCGCGTTAACAGTTTTTCGCGTGGGAATGAGGCTTTCCCGTGGTAAAATGTAGCCTAGGTTACTCAAGGTGAATGTAGCTTTCCAATGGTGAAAGATTTTTTGAAACCGGTTCAGTAGTTTTTGAGTTTATTCATTACAAACATACACAAAAATACAAATCTTTCCTCTTTATAATATTAGTATGAGTATGATGATTTTTAAGTTATTTTAAACAAACAGAGTTTAAACTATTTTTTTCAATTTTATTTGGGAGGTGTGAAAAGTGAAAAGGAAGATGATTTCGTGCTTCAGAAGGCACGTAAAGCCATTAGTCCCGGCTTCTATCAACAGATTTAGTTGTTATACTAGTCATCTCAGAAGCCATAGGTGGTTCAATTAATTCTGACACTAGGATTGATGAGGTAGGTTAACCTTGAAACCCACACGATAAGCCAGCAATGCTGAGGTTGTTTTTAAAAACATAAGAGAGGAAAAATAAAAATTGTGGTTTGATAAATTTGATTGAATGGTTTATTAGAGCAATCATCATCATCATCATTTCAGCCGAAAGATCTCCACGATCACGACGATCAGTCCCGCGCTGCCCGCATCCAGCGGCTTCCCGCGACCCTCACCAGATCGTCGGTCTACCACATGGGGGGCCTGCCCACGCTACGTCTTCCGGCGCATTAGAGCAATATCAACTTGAAAATTAATAACCCACCTCTGGTTTAAATTTAGCCGTGTGTGGATGTTTGATGACAGGTGGGAACTCTGTAAGGTACTCGCCAAGTTTTGAGTTGATTTTGTTCCTGATTGTCCTTGCTGAATACTCCTGTTTATCTGACGCAATCCAACACGGGACTATGTTATGTGCATCTACCTAGAAATAAATTTGAATAGGTAGGTAAGTAGGTAGTAGTAGGTTTGGTAGGTAGGTTAGGTATATGTCTTAGGTGAACATATTGTATTATGTATGAAATTATTAAAAATATATTTTCCCTTTTAAAACAGTTTTTAATATATTTATATTTTAAATATTGGTAGGTTTAATATAGGTAAGAACAAATTTTAAAAAAATTATCAAATTTTTCCTGTAAGGAGAGTATTTAAAATTATTGAATTTGAGTGATTAAGTTTAAATCAAATCAAATCAAATCATTTATTTTTAACTTTTGGACACTTTTTTGGACACATAGTTAAGTCAAATAAAGTTACATTTAGTGGCGAGTTCAGCAAAGCAAAATGTGCGGTCTTTTGTGGAGAAGAGCTCGCCGAATAAACGCTGTGTTATTATGAATAATGAATGAATATGCTAGAAAAGTAACAGTCTATCTCCTTACTCTAACCAAGCCTATTATCATCAAAGTCATTTAAATTAACATATGAATTTTAAAGTTTAAAAGAGCTCTTACAACCGTTTTAAATTTTAGATACAATAAAATAAAGAAAATTACTTGTATTAATGGAACATCTTTTTTCAATTTTTTCTTGACCCCTTCCAGCCAACCCAGTGGGGTTTTTAAGGGGTTGAAATCGCACACAACTGCCCCTATCTTGTGTTCAACAACCCATTGTGGCAACGCATCCGCTCCGCTGCCTTCTAGCAAGTGAAATGAGATGTTCAGCTTCTGACATTCAGCTGCTACTTTTTCAAGACCTGAAAAATATATATAATACATTTTCATTTAAATTATGTAAGTGTGGGTAGTCTAACTAACAACACTGGCTTATCTATATCAAAAATATGGGGATTGAAAATAAAAGAGATATACAATAAAAAGTTGGATGAAGGATGAAGAGTAAGCTAAAAAATCAAATTTTCATCATCATCACTAAAATTTGATTTTTTAGGTTCTTTCTGCCCTGCAATCTGTCATTGAAATTATAACGTAAATTGTCAAATAATTTATAAATGAGTATAGCATAAAAATGAATAAATATGTACACTTACAACATCAACAAAGGGTGTGTGTTTATCTTATCTTACCTTTCAGCAAGAAATGAAACTGCCTCACAGATGCATCCAAGTACTTTGCGATAATACAAAAACATACGTGAAGAGGTACTTCGTTCTTCAAGGCAAGCTTCTGAGCAAACAGGAATGCCCAGTTATCCTGCACTCGGCTGTCCCGAGACATCCAGTAAACGATCCCCTCGCAATGATCCGGCACCACTTGCTCTTGAGAAATGATTCTGACACGATTTTTGTTAAACTTAAACTTTAAAATCGACTCGGCGGTATCCTCTCGAGTCTTTTGTAACTTCTTCAAAAACTCCTCAAGGTCAGTTGTGGTATCGCTGTTTTTGGAAGACGAGGGTTCCAATTTAGGTTTTTTCGCAGCCGAAGCCATTTTCGAGTAAAAGACCACAATTTTTCTTTCAAATTTATTAATATTTATAAAAAAAACCGAGGACCGAAAAATACGCGCCACCATTGGGCATGAGTCCTTATAATGCACGGCCCATCGGTCGGCACGGCCAGTAATGTACGGCCAGGAAAATACGACCCAATTTTATATTCCCTTCCGTGCATTATTGGTCGTGGATGAACTTATCAGTAAAGCTCTACCAAAGAAATAAGAAGCCTCGCCATATTGCGGAATTTCAATGGAACTAATTTTATAAGGGAAATTGTTGCCATAGTCGTAAAAATATACACGTGGCGCCCCCAGAGAAAGCTTCTTATTTCTTTGGTCAGGTTTTACCATCCGCACGCATAATAATATAAGCATGTCCCGTTTTTCTTGTACAAAATTCACGTAAATAAAATACGAGGATGACAAAATAGTGGCCACGAATAACAGGTCTGTCACAAAACATACTTAGTCAAATTCTATGTAATTTTAATAAATATTCACAAGTAGATAAAGATACGACAGGCCCCAAACTGGCAATATGTACTACCAGCAAAGAAAATGTTTGTAAAAAAATATATGCCTGGTGTCGGGAAAGTATCCACCATTCGGGTGGGTCTGTTTGTTTGTTTATGCCGGAGAGAAATGACAGAATATGTCCTCTGAACTCTCATAGGATTTGTATTGCAAGTTGTGATAGATAGAAGTATGTATGTACACTCAGATTGTTAATATTAATGTATCTCTTTCAGGAAACTCAAGTGGACCGGCACAAGGGATGTTGTACACACATACTCTTCCCGACTCCTACTGCTATCACATACCTGGATTCTACGAGCTATCTGCTTGGATGTCAGCGGCTGGCTGAAGATTATCCCTTTGCGCTACTCCCTCACGCCTCTCCTCGTCCTCCACCTGTGTTATAAGACTGGATGAGTATTTCCCTTGCCTGGTCCTCTCGACCCAGCAGTGCGCATACCACGATTGGACTCCTCTTTACTGCAAACAGACATGAATGTTAATATGGTTACAAATACACTTATTGAACATGTATAATGAGTTTTATTTATCTACTCGGTCTGTTATATGTTTGGTAACAATGCAGAACTTCTTTCATCTCTCAATTAAATATTATCTCAGGATGTTTCACATCATATTAAAACTAGCTCTTTCGTTAGGGTGCTTTATCTTGTAACAACTCTAATTCTTCCCAATAGATCCCCATCATTCAACTTCTCCCGGGTAGCTCTAGATTAGGCTCGCTTCGAGCCACATCCACAGCCACCCGGGTGCGCAAATTATCCAGGCGCCTCCAGCCCTGGACAACTACGCTCTGGGCATGCCCGCGCCTGTCCCTCGATCGTCTCTTCGCATTCCCAAGTGAATGCACTCACAAGGTGTCCCAGGCGCTGTCCAACCCAACCTCTTGCATCTTCCTGTTGTCGGGTTGAACTCGCATCAGACCTACCATAAGCCAACACATATTATCATCGTTCTTGAGTCTTCTGTTGTTGGTCATCGTGTGCCAACCCCCGTCGGGGTTTCATGGGTCTTCGTCAAGACGCTGATGCCTTCGTGGGTAATCCAGCAGCTCTTCTCAGACTACCACCCCCACGGATCCAGAGAAGGGGTCGCCCGCACACGCCCATGCGTGTGCGCTCCCTCCTGTTAGATCTATTGGGAAAACAGAACAAACATACGCGAAACACATGACGGCGTTATATCTCAAGTTATCCGTCCAATCTTGGTATGAATCACCGCTGAAATCAAGAGGATAAAAGGTAAAGAGAGCATACTCAACTTAGGTCTCGATATTTCTTCCTGTAACTCGATTCTTCCACAAATTCGTAAAACTCTTTTGTAATTTGGCTGCTGTTCTTGTGTAGTGTTGCCAGTACGAAAGATTGCAAACTTACCAACTTTCCATTCACTCTTCGATTGGCTTCGCGTCGGATCGTCTATGGTCCGTGTCCGACGCGACACTCCCCGCCGCCAGAAGAACTGGGAGAGCCAAGGCTGCCGTCAAGTCATTAGTCCATTCTTTGATTTTCTGTATCGCTTCAAGTGCGGCTTTTCTCCGCGGTTTGCTTTCATTCGCCTTGGGCGGCACTGGACCCTCTTGATTTGGCTCGGTCAGCGGATCTAGAGTGGAGACTATCTCCGCATCGTGTTGATCTCTGTTAGTCGCCTCACCTTGTTCTTTGGTAAGACTATCTGGGTTAGTTTCTATCCTGAGGGGTGAGGACGAGTGGCAATCTATACCAGGCTCGTTATCGTTCATGGTATCAATAGGGGTTTGGGATAGGTAGCGGTTATCGTGTTGGTTATTTTCGTTGGTGCTCGTGATATGTTCATCTACTTCCAACGGATATAGGTGCCCTATGGAACGTACGTACTCGCCTGTTCCCGCTCGGATCTTTGCTGCTCTAATCCGGCCATCTGCACTCGGTATCAGGGATATTATTCTTCCTACTTTCCAATCGCTTCTATCTTTGGAATCTCCTTTGATCTGTACTATTTGTCCGATGGTAGGAGCTAAGTGTGAGGTTATCCGAGGTTCTTTGGGTAGGTGATGGTATCTCTCTCTGAGGCCGATCAGGTATTGGTTCAAAAACATGTGTTTGTATTCTTTCAATATGATGATTGCTCTTTTCCAGCCTTGTACCAGTTCAGTCTTCGTGTTAGACATGTTATTCGGGATTGCTTCCTTCTCTACTGGATCTAAAGCGATGACTCTTCCTACCGTTAGGAAGTCTGATGGCTTGAGTATGTGGTCTGGTTCGGAATCGACAGTCGTAAGGGGTCTTGAATTGACAACGGCTTCTATTTCCTTCATGATCGTTGCTAATTGGTTGTCTTTGATCGTGTGTTTCTCTAGGGTTTTCCTCATGCAGTTTTTTACTATGCCGATTAATCTCTCATAGAATCCTCCAGCCCAAGGAGATAATGGGATTATGAATCTCCATTTTATCGAGTTTTTGACACAGTACTGACTCGATAATATTTCGGCTATTAGTTTGAAATGTTGTGCATTATCTGATGTGATCAGAGTGGGAATTCCTCTGGTGGAAATCATCCTTCTCAGTGCTAATAGGCCTTCTTCAGCCGTGAGGTCCTGCACTACCTCCAGGTGAACAGCTCGAACTACCAAACACGTAAAGAGACAAATCCAACGCTTACTGTTGGTTGTACTTATGAGGAGGGGTCCCATATAGTCGACTCCTACGTATGTAAAAGGAGCGGTGTAGTTTACTCTTTCCGCCGGAAGTGCTGGTGCTGGCGGAAGTTTGAAGGGACCTCCCTTATGTTTAATGCAGTTCGGGCATTTTCTCAGTACTCTTTGCACATAACTTTTCCCTTTAGGAATCCAAAATTGTTCCCTGATTTTACCCAGCGTGTGATTGGTACCCATATGATAATTTTCTTCGTGCACCTTCTTTATGAGTTCTTCTGTAAACTTACAGTCTCTAGGTATTAACACCGGATGGCGTTTGTCGAAAGGCCAATTCGCATTCTTCATACGTCCGTTGCACCTCAGAAGTCCATCTATATCCTTGAATAGGTCCAAGTTAATGGCTAAGCTGGTTTTCTTCCCACTGCTCTCTTGTGGGAAGTGTTCCTTCTGTAACTCGCTGAGCGTTCTGGTTCCACTCGGTTTCTCTTCCTTCTCTCGAATTGTTGGGTCATTACTTGATTCCTTCTTTCTTCTCTGTCTCATTGTCCAGACTGGAATTTCTTCGTTGATTTCTATCAAATTTATTGTCTCCGAAGGATCCTGCCCCGGCAGCGACAGGTTTGGATTGGGTATGAAGCGTTTCGGCCAATTTTCTTGATCGGATTCTAGGAATCGTGGGCCGTTAAACCATAACGTTTTCTTTTGTTCCCATAATTCCGGTCGTGTTATTAGGTCGGCTGGGTTTAAATCCGTTTGCACGTACCTCAATTCTAGATGTTTGTTTTCTTTGATAACGTTTATCCTTCTTGTGACGAATGGTGGTAGTAATTTGTTCGATTGTGACCAACAAAGAACTATCTGGCTATCTGTCCACAGATATTCCTTGTCTATCGTTAGGTTTATGATATTTTTTACATATGAGATCAGTTTGCTACCTAGGTAACAACCTAGCAATTCGAGCTTAGGAATTTGGAGTTTTTTCTTCTCGCCTTTTGGAGTGATTTTGGATTTAGCTATAATGAATGCAGATTTTCTTTCTTCATTATTGTTATTTGTAGTAAGGTAGACTACCGCTCCGTAAGCGTTTTTGGAAGCGTCGCTAAATGCGTGTAGATCATACGTTGTCGTACCACCTCTTCTCTCGCTTCCTGCGAATCTGGTTAGTTTTACATTGATTATCTTCCGTAGTTGTCTCATTGCCGTCACCCATTTTGCTTGCATGTCATCTGTTACAGCAGTATCCCATTTCATTTTCTCCTCCCATAATTGTTGGAGTAACAATTTCAATGGTACTACCAATGGAGCACAAATACCACACGGATCATAAATGGATGCCAACGTGCTTAAGATCTTCCTTTTGTTTTGTGGCATTTCAAGGTTATCTTCCTTGAAGATTTCTTGCTTAATATTAAGCTGTAAAGTGTCATCTTCTATATTCCATATTAGACCAAGGACTTTAGTCTGTTTCGTTGGAATCGCTCGGTGTTTTATGTTTATTTCCTTTATAAATCTCCGATCGTTCGATATCCAGTCTCTCATATTCATCGAGATCTCGTTGAAAACCTTTTGTGTCGTCGTGTACAGTTCGACAGCTTCTTCTGTCGAGTCACATCCCGTCACAAAGTTGTCTACATAGCATTTGTCTATGATCTTAGGCACCAGCTCCGGTGACCTTTGTGTGACGTGGTACTTCAGGGTCGCGGTGAGTATGAATGGACTGGCTATCATTCCGAATGGTACTCGACAGAATCTCAAGTGAATGAGATTATCCATAGTCAAGGGCTTCTGCAGGTCTTTTACCCATAGGAATCTCGTTACATCCCTGTCTTCTGTTTGTAGGCCTATTTGAAGAAATGCTTTCTCTACGTCTGCGGTGATTGCTACTTTCTTTGTTCTAAATTGTATGAGTAAAGCTACCAGGTCTCCGATCATGGATGGTCCTCTATACATACATTCGTTTAGGCTCTTTTCATCTTTCAGTTTTCCTGATGCATCATATACAATCCTTCCTTTCTTGCCTTCTGGTTTTATCATGTGGTGTGGTAGATAATGAAATGGTGGTATTGTCTGTGCATACACATTTTGACGTTGCGTGATAACTTCAATGATTCCACTATTTAATTGCTCTTCCAATATTCCTTGGTATTCAGTTAACAAGTCTTCTCTTGATCTTTGTAATAATCCTTTAAGTCTCCCATATGCTAGTCCGAAGTTGGTTGGTATATCCGGTGGATATTGGATCCATGGCCACTTTACGTTGTATCTCCCTTCTTTGTATTCTATTGTCTCGTTGAAGTGTTTTATTGCCTCTTCTTCTCTTGTTGTTTTAGGGTTATCTGTAATCCCGATGCTTTCCAGAGACCATAAAAATGTGATATCCATATTCTTCAAGGGTAAATCTGGCTCTGTGAAATAAATGCAGTTGGGATCGTGGTTTTGACAGTATGTAATGACTGATAAAGTATTGCTTTCTTTATCTGGAAGCATCCTTCCACTGACGATCCAACCTAACTCGGAGTTGATTAGGAATAATTTTTCCTTTAAGCGTAGCTTTTCTGTAGATATGATGTCGAAGTAGTAGTCGTTGCCGATTAAGATGTCAATCCGGTCTCCTAGAGATCCGTTATCTGCTAGTGTCTTGCCTTTGCATTCTTCGAAATCTACTTTTGGAGTAAGTACGCCCTTCGAAATGATCGGTACTTCGTTGGCTTGTACAGTTATTATCTTATTGGTTCTTGTAATCATCTCCAACTCAACTCTGTTACTGTCATAAGTCTGTGGGGTATCACTGGCAAATCCGAAGATAGAGAGTCTATTCTCTTCTACTATCGGTAGGTTTAATTCTTTCGAGGTTGTCTTCGTTACATATGACCTCTGTGATCCAGAATCAAGTAGTAGCCGGCAGTTCTTCAATGTTCCATGTTTCTTGTCTTTTATAGTGATCACAGCTGTCTGTAGGAGTGTAAAACCACCATCGCTCGATGTCATCATTGTGGATTCCGTCTTTGGTTTGAATTTTACTGGACACAGTGCTTGATTGTGCTCTGGAGACTTGCAATGGAAACAAGGACGTGTCCAGGTGCAGCTTCTTGCAATATGGCCTTCTCTGAGGCATCGGAAACATTTGTCTTTTATTTTGTTTCTTCTATCTATGAGACTTACATATTTCCGACATTGATCGCTGTAATGTTCCCCTTGACAGAACGCACATGACGCTCTTCCTCTTTTCCTGTCTACCGGTTCCTTCCATTTGTGTCTTTCGTCTTTCCGTTGACTCCTTTCGAATGGTCTTTTTCTGCTAGGGTGTCCTTGATATGATTTCTCTTTGTTTGTTGGGATATGCGGTCTTGGGGTGAACTGTTTTCTTTCCTCTATATGACTTCTGAATGGTTTCTCCCTCTTTGGGTGATCTGCAAATTTTTTCTTCGGTGTATTCTTGTAATTCATGCGGCTGCTTGTGGCGACGTGAAGCGTCTCTACGGGTTGTACTTCCTTTGTTAACTCTTCCGTTTTAGTTTGCAGTCTACTGGCCTCTTCTCTTGCCGTGATGATGATTTCTAATTGTTTTCTCATTTCCTCTATGGTGTCTTCTTTCATTTTTAATCTCATTTCGTATAAGATGTCTCCAGGAAATTTATTCGTTATGACGTGTCTTAAATGATTGTGATTGGTATCCTCCCCTAAAGACTTAAGGACCCTTAAGTGGCGTTCCAAATCATTCAGTACTCTTCGACATTCGGTAGCTGAACTATTTGTTGTTTTTGCCTTACTCAGCTCGCTGTAATGAGCATCGATAATCTGCGACCGTTTCCCATATCTGTCCTGAAGTAATTGAACGGCTATTGAATAGTTCTTGTTTGTGGTTTCCAGGCCATCTATTAGACCTCGTGGCTCCCCTTTAAGCGTTGACTTTAAATACAACAGTTTGTCTACCTCTGATATGGGGCGCTCATGGATATTTGATTTATAGACGTCCCAGAATTCATGCCATTTGAGAATATCGCCTTCGAACTCGGGTAACGCAAGTGTCGGTAACTTTGCTGTAAACGTGCGCGCTTGTACATTATTGTCATCGTCTCCGGATTTACAGAAAGGAAAATCGATATAATTCTAACCTATCTGGATATTTAAATAATTATTGAAGATTATAATTAATAATAATAATAATAATAATTATTAACTTGTTTGAGAGGATATGAGACCCTAATTAGACTTTCGCAAAATTATTCCACAGGTTTTATTAGAGTTGGGCTGTATGAGCTGAATTATTGCCTTTCCCTCAGATAAAGAAAAGTTTTGTACCGGTTATCACGACTAGGCAGTACTGTTCTGTTCATTGCCTTTCCCTTGGGTATAGACAACCCAAAGAAAAATAAAACTCTACTTCTCTTTTCTTTCTTTCTTTGACATTACTAGTGACGTTACTTTTACTATCCGTTACTCACTCATTCACTCATGAGTTTCTAATGATTCGGTTTGACTCTTTTGATTTGTGAATTATTTTCTATCTTTATCGTTGTGATTATAAAATGTTAAAATGTCCGTTTATTAAAGAACTTAAGATCAGATGAATACTATAATCAGTCCAGAGCAACAAACAAAAAATAAAACGATAAAATAAGATAAGAAAAGTCAAAGCCTTAAGATGAACTATAATTATTGTTATTATTTGTCAATATTTTGCCTCAAAGATCGACTTTCAATTCAACACATTATTTATTAATATAATTCGGTATGATTCAACTCATCTCCTTTGATTCATATCGAATTGATTCATTCAGTTACCATTCGCATCCCTATTGTGACTGAACTTGACAACAAACATTTCAAGCCTTCGCAATATTCATTTAGTGTTTTATAATGGCTGAAACGATGTTAAATAAGTGTCTTATCTTCCAATACGTTTTGTCAACAAAGGCTAGATCCCGCCAAGGGTTCCTCCTTAGCAGAAGAAAGGAAAAAAAAAGTGTCGCTCCGGCAATGGATAGCCGTAATACTATTTCGTGTTACCACAACCTTTCATAACAGGGGTTGTTCTACATATACATTTACTTTGTGCAGCTGAAACGGAATTGGAATATTATTAGGTATAACCCACTATTCTGGATGCTATTTCACTTGTTGGGTGGTGGCGGTTCGCTCTAACTTTGTACTTGCATGGATAAGTGACTTTAAAACCTATGTGTTCCATCCATGCTTATGTACTATATGCTGTTATGTATGTATTATATACCCTTACACTTCTTACTCAATTAAGTGAACGCTACCCAGAACGTTATTGATAACAAGTACTTATTTAGTGAAATACAATGAAAACAATAACACAGTAACAGTACCAATTTACTGTTTGTCACGATTAATTCTGTCTATCAAACAGATTCCAGTCCTTGTTGTCTTTGTGTATCAGATCCTCCAGCATGGACCCTCGGGGGGGGCACAGAAGGCAGCCCCCACACACTCACACACAGTTTATTTCCTTTTTAACTTGTTGATCAGCCAAATTGTTTCCATCTTTCTTATAGAACCTCTAACCTCATTCCATCACGATAACCTCCTTTATTTGTTGAATCTCATCATGTTATAAGTTCAACCAGCATCTCCACCATGTCGGGAAAGTATCCACCATTCGGGTGGGTCTGTTTGTTTGTTTATGCCGGAGAGAAATGACAGAATATGTCCTCTGAACTCTCATAGGATTTGTATTGCAAGTTGTGATAGATAGAAGTATGTATGTACACTCAGATTGTTAATATTAATGTATCTCTTTCAGGAAACTCAAGTGGACCGGCACAAGGGATGTTGTACACACATACTCTTCCCGACTCCTACTGCTATCACATACCTGGATTCTACGAGCTATCTGCTTGGATGTCAGCGGCTGGCTGAAGATTATCCCTTTGCGCTACTCCCTCACGCCTCTCCTCGTCCTCCACCTGTGTTATAAGACTGGATGAGTATTTCCCTTGCCTGGTCCTCTCGACCCAGCAGTGCGCATACCACGATTGGACTCCTCTTTACTGCAAACAGACATGAATGTTAATATGGTTACAAATACACTTATTGAACATGTATAATGAGTTTTATTTATCTACTCGGTCTGTTATATGTTTGGTAACAATGCAGAACTTCTTTCATCTCTCAATTAAATATTATCTCAGGATGTTTCACATCATATTAAAACTAGCTCTTTCGTTAGGGTGCTTTATCTTGTAACAACTCTAATTCTTCCCAATAGATCCCCATCATTCAACTTCTCCCGGGTAGCTCTAGATTAGGCTCGCTTCGAGCCACATCCACAGCCACCCGGGTGCGCAAATTATCCAGGCGCCTCCAGCCCTGGACAACTACGCTCTGGGCATGCCCGCGCCTGTCCCTCGATCGTCTCTTCGCATTCCCAAGTGAATGCACTCACAAGGTGTCCCAGGCGCTGTCCAACCCAACCTCTTGCATCTTCCTGTTGTCGGGTTGAACTCGCATCAGACCTACCATAAGCCAACACATATTATCATCGTTCTTGAGTCTTCTGTTGTTGGTCATCGTGTGCCAACCCCCGTCGGGGTTTCATGGGTCTTCGTCAAGACGCTGATGCCTTCGTGGGTAATCCAGCAGCTCTTCTCAGACTACCACCCCCACGGATCCAGAGAAGGGGTCGCCCGCACACGCCCATGCGTGTGCGCTCCCTCCTGTTAGATCTATTGGGAAAACAGAACAAACATACGCGAAACACATGACGGCGTTATATCTCAAGTTATCCGTCCAATCTTGGTATGAATCACCGCTGAAATCAAGAGGATAAAAGGTAAAGAGAGCATACTCAACTTAGGTCTCGATATTTCTTCCTGTAACTCGATTCTTCCACAAATTCGTAAAACTCTTTTGTAATTTGGCTGCTGTTCTTGTGTAGTGTTGCCAGTACGAAAGATTGCAAACTTACCAACTTTCCATTCACTCTTCGATTGGCTTCGCGTCGGATCGTCTATGGTCCGTGTCCGACGCGACACCTGGACACACACCTAGCTCAGAGAGTTTATGTTGTCCACGGCATAAGTGGTGTACACAAAAAAAGTGAGTGGTGACTGGTGAGCCGTCACGGGACGCCTGGCTGATGTGAAACATCGAAAGTAAAGTTAGTTTGTGATTGCTTCAAGTGGTTTTACAGGTACCTGCTAGATAGCGTAGTAAAAATGTATCATCATCATACGAATATACACTTTATTAGAAGGGTTCGATGACATAATGTCAAAGTCACTGTCGATTATGCAAAACTTGATGCTATGGTCCACGCAAATTATTGGGTTGTACATTATTGCCTTCCATTTTATTTGACATTTACCATTAAACTTTTTTTTAGAGGTTTTGCAGCTTTGGATGCTGTACCTCAGATCAGATTGAGACAGACAGACAGACAGACGTCAAACCTAAACCATTTTACTTACCTACTTAATCATGTCCATGATTTAAATAAATATAGGCATCGTTATCAACGCATGTAATAGTTAACTCTATATTATATCGTTAGTAAAAAAAAACCTAATCACTGCAGGTACAAAAATAAACATCGTAACAACAAACATAATATCACAACAACGTATTCTAACATTTTAGTAGGTATATTCATATCAGAAATGGACATGGTTGTGGTTGTTGCTTAGATTGTCGTCCTCTGGTGGTGGCGAATATTTTTCCATAAGCAGCTCGTTGCACGGATGACCGTTGACTTTTTCGAAATTTAATATCATACATTGCAAGTTGCAGAAGGATACAAGCCCGCAAAAGTCACAAGTAATCTTGTTTTCTTCGAGACGGATTCCGCATTCGAAGCATACTTTGTATTTTTTATGCTAGAAAAGAAAGTGCCATCAACTTTTAATGTTTGCGTGTGAGTTTCGAGTTTAACCTACCTCACAAACCCTGGCGTCGGAATTATAGAACCGCCTTAAGCTTCCGACTACTATTTGGTATTCTGTGCTTCCGACATGGCTCCTATAACGACTACATCCGCAGATATTAGCCGAGACCAACAACGGCTTTACGTGCCTTCCGAAGCACGGAAAAATCTTTCTTTTCAGACAATCAGGTGATTCATCCTGCAATCTGCCTATATAAACTGCGGAAAGACTTCTAAAGTCATATGCCCTACCGGGATTCGAACGTGAGGCCTTTTAATTACCTATCCATCCTCTATAAGTAGGTACCTCACGAAATAACATAGAGAGTCTGGCTCTGAAGATACGAAGAGTTCCGTTCATTAAAAGTTACAGCTGCAGCAGCAGTTAATCAACAGCCTTCGTGGTCGAGTGGTCAAAAACTAGCCTGACGTTACAGAGGTTCCGAGTCCGAATTCCGGTGGAGAACTTATCGAACAAATATCACTTTGTGAGACTTTCCCCAGTTTGGTTAGGACATTGCAGGCTGAATCACCTGATTGTCCGAAAAGAAAGATGATCCCGTGCTTCGGAGGCTCGTAAAGTCATCATTGGTCCCGGCTATGATCTACGGATATCTACGGATTCGTTACAGGAGCCTGTCGGAAGCCTTAGGCGGCTCAATAATGCTGACACCACGGTTTGTGAGATAGGTTAACCTCGAAACCTCGAATAGCAAGCAAACTAATTAGTTCCATTGATTATTATTATCCACAAAATTTTATGTTTCTGGTCTATTATTATTACATAACTTACAACTTTGTAATCGAGTTCAGGCGTAACGTAGGTCCTTTTCCAAGCACCTGCTTGTTTCGCCAGATTTGATGCAATTTGATGTTCCTTCATAAGTAGCTTTACGTCTGTCTCTACGATGTTCTTCTCTACCGCTGTCATACTTGGAGTTATTTTCTTATTAGCTCTTATTCGTTTTTGGTAAAAGAGCACGATGCGAAGTAGTTTGCGAAGTATATTTTCGTTACTGAACTTTTTTAAGTTTGTGGTCTCTAATATGTCCCAAATCTCTAAGCAGCGCGATGCATTTACCCACAAGCCGAGTTTGTTCGCATTTTTGTGTTCTTTGATTATCATTGTCCAATGTCTCTGTTTGAATCTGTGGAAAGAAGTAATTATCTACTGTAATATCGGAGTGGCTGCCTTCAAGAGTAATAGACTTATCTTATCTAGGACATCTAGGATATGTAGAAAAGCCTAGCCAGAAAAAAAAAACATTGCCACATTTCGGAAAGCGAAAATTCAATGGAACATGTCTATTTTTTTATTTAGATCAAAGCTACTTAAAAAGAATTTTTATTTATTATTTATTATGTCTTTTATAGCGTTTATTGCTAAAAGCAATAAAAAACATTGCTTCCTGAGCGGACAGTAAACAGTCAAAAAACCCTTTTAATA